>JASKGM010000005.1:6044239-6082459 GCA_034509205.1 Ceratonia siliqua
GTTTTAAGGGTATCTTGTGAACTGCACGTGATACTTGTAGTTGGGATACCTTGTTTTAGTTCTCTGTTTGTATTTCAGTTGTAACTTAGGTGTCTAGCACGTGATCCCTCCTTTGTGTTTAGCATTTAGCCTTTTCCCTGATATATATCAGGGTCAATCTCTCTGTAATAGTCAGTTTTTGATATATGTTTATGAAATATCAGAGTTTGCCTCTGTGAAGAACCCTAGTGTTCTGTACTACTCTATCTTCGTCTATTTCCGAGCTTGTTTGCAGTCTTAGCTTCCCTTTCCCTTCCCATACTGCATCATATAACTCTATCAACTCAACTATATGGCTCATTTCACTTCTATTACTTTACTAAGTGGGTACAACAAACTGACGAAGAAAGAAAATCTGATCCACAGTATTATGCTTACTTCCCACAAATATCTATAACTTAGTCATACATTTAATTTACCCCATAAAATCAAACATACCAAATATAGGTAAAACAACAAAGAGGAAATAATATGCTGAAGAGCCTAAGGGAACCTTCCATTTGGTAAACAAAAATAGGACCCCTTTTCAGTTTTTTGTAATTTTGCCTATACATAGATCCTTCAAATGTCCTCACTTCCAAGTGAGGACAAACGCATTTATTGTCCATCAATTTTAGAGTATAACTCCACCAGAATATGGCATTATTCCAGGTTACTTTATTCTCTCAGTAACATCAACTTTCTGTTTTTCTTCCCGACTTCCCCTCCACTCATATCTTTCTACTGGAAACATAAAGCAAACAGCAGTCATGCACCTTTTTCCACTTTCTAGTATTCTATATATCTTCCACAGTTTCTACAGTCTAGAATTTAGTGAAAGGCATAGCATTGATTATTTTCTCTTAAGCAATTCTTGACAATTTATAGTGCGAGTGACTACTTAGCAAGAATGTAATGCTTCTAAAAGAGAAATCATGGTCAAGGATTAAAATGTTTCAGGTTTTGCAAAGATAAATGCCACTTTTCCCAAGATAGAAATTGGAGATTGATAATAAGCCTCCTTGAAATCATATAGAGAACATGACATGCACATCTGGTGAGAGGAAGGCCATAAACAATTAGGTCGTGATGATATGGCATTTTAACTCTTATTTGGGGATTAGGTATATCTGGAATTACTTTACAAAGGAGAAGACAGATTATTTTACCATACCTATATTGACTACATAATATAATCACATGGCTCCTTCATGCCAAATCCACTTCTCTCGTATTTTTCATTTGCTACTTTCTTATTGTAAGAATCGTAAGATCTCACTTTAGGCAAAGAAGGCACAAATAAGAGAAATTTGAAGATTCTACTTTGGAAAGAACAAGGCATAGCCAGTGCTATCCATTAGTCAACTTCATTCTTAGAAGTACTATTTTGTTATAATAAAATAGCATTAAAACTATCATAGGAAAATCTCTGCATTCCCTCTTATGTAAGATACCTTAAAAAAAAGATAAAATAAAGATAATAAACCTTGATTGCCATGCAGCCAGTAACACTTCCAGTAGCTTGTATGCTTCACTTGGCCCCATAGACAAAACAGTTGCTCTTATCTGATAAACGGATCTTAAATTAGGAGCATAAACAAATGCATGTGACTTAAAGGATAAAACTAACAAGTATAATTTAAATAAAAAGGAGAGCTAGAATCATAAGTAATAGCACAATAATCAACAAGACTGAGCCATAACTACACTAAAGAAAACCAACCTTTTTCATTGGAAAAGTGGCTTCAAGATCAATACCCTTCAACAATGTAGAACAAATTTTGATATTTGAATCAAGATCATTTTCACTGTCAAGTAAACCTAGTGATTTCATCCGGTCCTCCATGCAAATAACATCAATCTCACCTTGGGCCATCTCATCTGCACAGATTGGTATAATCAACAGATAAGACCAAGCAGAAGTATCACTCCATCTTTCAGTATCTACTAATTAATGAAAACGGATGAATCAAGAAAATAAAGGCCATTGACAATATAAATAGAATTCATATTTGAGGGAGGTAACAAGTAACAACAATAAGACAAAGCCATTTGGAATAGCAAAAACTGCAACCCGCTTGGCTGATGGAGGAACATAAAAAAATTACAGTTCACAAACAATTTAAATTCTTTGATTTTACCATAAACAACACAAAACTATGATGTTAACCTTCTTAAAATAGTAAATTTATTCAATATAAGTTATTTTTACTATTCAGATTTAGCCAAAAAATCATATATCAAATGACTAGCAGTGGTTCAACATAAGTGATATTTACAAATTAGATTGCTTTAACAACCATTCAGTTTATATTCATTAGATTGTTACTAAGAAAGTTCTTAAAGATTATTGATCAACAAAAATATATAAAACAGACCATGTTATTAACCATAAACAAGATTGTCAAATATGTTAAATACCTAAAAGTTAATAAAGTAAATAAGGATCTTACAGCACATATTCTTCACATAATTTCAATCTGAAGACCCCTTCACCTCTACTTTATCTATGTAGGGTGGACTTTTTGTTACACCCAAAAATTTTCCAGGTTGGTTATCAATTCACTTAAATTATAATACTAGTCAGACACATAATCCATTTTCAAGTGAATCAAAGTGTTTGATTTGTTGTTTACCAAGAAAATATGATAGTAAACAAAAAAAAAAGAATGTTTAATAAATAATTCATGTATTATTTAAACATGTTATGAAACAAGAGAGAATGATAGATGTACCTTCATTATCAAGAGAATCAGCTTTACTACTTCTAACCGAATCATCTGTTACCTCCTGCTCCAAAGAGTCTTGAAATTCTCTCTCTTTCTCATGAGAATAAAAAATCTTAGGAATTGGGAGTAAGGCATCCTCTGCATTAGCACGGTCTAGTGCAGTAACTGTCAAATTGTAAGACCAGCAGTTAGCAACCTATACTAAGATCCAGATTCCAGAATGCAAACATAAAGGAGAAAAAGATCAACAAAGACCAACAGATTTTAAATGGATAGAATAGAATGCTGATGACGAGTTCTGTAATGGCACATAAAATCTCACCTTTTTTTACATCTAACCCCTTCTTAGACTTTATGAGAGACAGATTCATTGGAAGAAGAATACCATCATTGGAGACGTTCAACTTCATGTCTGTGCCAGAATGCACTAGAATTTTTTGAAATGATGGTTTCACAAGCAAACCATAGACAAGGAAAACATGCCCCGAGGCAGGCTTGTGAAGGCCTTGTAATTTTGCAGCATATATTGCTGGCAATGCCCCCATGTAATTTCTGGAGGACATATCTTCCAAAGATAATGATATTTTTGTGGGCTTAGCATTACGTAGTTCCTCAATACTATTTCCAAACCAAAAATAACAAACACCAACTTCTGAGATAGCCAAAACACATATGCCAGCCTCATCAAGTCCACTGCTATGAGTGCACCTGCTATCAAGAAAGACAGCAGGGTGCTCCATTGCAAGAACACAACCAACTGGCTTCTTTTTGGCACCACCTATTGTCCACACTGCAACATATCTTTCACCAACAGCAGAGGACAGGATATGCTTCCCATCTTCAGTGAAGACTAGACACCGTACAGATCCCTATTAATTTAATTTTAAAATAATTGTTATAGAAACAACAGAATATTCACAAAGATGACAAAGAAAATACATGCCTTTCTTTAGGGAGTAGGGACAAATGAAAAGGGCATTGACACAGTATATTACACACATATATAGTAAGAAATACATGACACTCACAGGATGACCAGAGAATTTTTGTATCCTTTTGTTATCAGAACAACTAAAAATCTTTAATTGTGCTGCTGCAGTCGCTAATGTCTTCCCATCTGATGCAAGTAAATCAAACAAGTGGCAAAATTAGAAGTAAAAAAAAAAATCTGAATATTGCAGATTCATCTTAATTATGATTCACTGAAGATTTCTTGACTGACTACAGCTCAGAAAGTCTTTTCAATAGTTTAACATCAACCATTAAACAAACATAGAGCTAAAAGGCACAGTTGTTTTTCCTTCTAATAAGGACAACTATGGGACTACCTTGAAAGTAGGTCTCTCATTATTAAATGGTGATTGAATCTTATAACAGGAAACCTAAGCTTTCTGATTGGTACATGATTGTCAATTACAATGTACAAGACGCTACACAGTTTACTTGTCCTTCTTCAGATTATATGCCAGTCCCCAAGTCAAATAAAAATTTCACATTCAGATTTATTCAGTTAGAGTCCACAACCAATGTATTGACTTCATTTCCTACCACCAAAAAACTAAAGAGTCCTGCAAGAGTAGTGAAGGATACGTACCTGGAGAAACAGACATACAGGATATTGCCTTTGTAGAAGCTTTGAATTTCTCCAACAGGTTTCCTGTCATACAATCAATCCTGCATATCATCCCATCTGCACCAGCAGCGTAAATACATGATCCGTTTGCAGAAGATGAAATGGCTCTCACACCTCTGCATTTGAATCAGCAAGAAAGAGAGACCGGAGTTGGTAGAGGTAACTAAATGTTACATTCTTATATAACAATATGGAAGTAACTCCCATATATACATCAAAGTACCAATGAACTTAATCTGGAATGATCTCATGAAGAGATTGCCAAGAAAAGAAGTTTATTGTTTGTTTTCCAAAGGAAATCGCATTCCTTGACCAAATTAATGTCATTATACAGAAATCAGATCAAGCTTTGTTTGTCACAAGTTCAAACTCAACAGAAACTTCAAAGAATCAAAGTTCAAACCCTAAATAGAAACAAAGGGGCAAAATCAACGAAAGGTGAAATATGAAGATAACAAAAACTAATCTTGCAGTTACAGTAGAAATGTAGATGGCCAATATCCTCTATGCTATAGGCCTATAAGTTTTACAAGACAAATTGCAATGAATATTTAAAAATTTGTCAAGACAAAGAGAATGGGTATCATATTTTCCCTTCTATTCAATCAATATATCCAATTATTATGAAGTACCGGATTTACAACTCTACCTAGCACTAGAGGTGTAACCATCCATCAAAATACTGTAATAGGTGTAATTGTCAATTACAAGTCATAGTCAAGGACAAAGGATCTCATAACTTACCCAGGATGGCAGTCACTAATTCTCCAATTCAATTGACCAGCAGACACATCAAGTGCTAAAATATCACCACTACCTGTTCCAAGTACTAACAATGAGGATGCGTGTTTCCTTTTTCTCTGCAATAATTAACAGTATCAGGAGAACATATTACTCTAAAGGCAAAAAAAGGTTACACATATACTTCCAATAAACCAACCAACCTTTCTTTCCCAAGACAACCATTTCATGCATGTATAGTCTATTGAAAGATGCCCCTTTATGGAACTAGCATATATACTTGTTGCATCAGTTGATGTGATGTCTGCAAACTCAGTCTGGACCTGACCCTTTAGTGTATCCCATATCTATACCGAGAAATTCCAAAGGTGTCATACAAATTGTTTGAAAGAAACACTTCACTTCTTTGATAACTCAAAATTATTCACCTATAGCATAAACAGTATATGTTTTCACATTCAAAGCATGATGCAAGGCATAACTCGGATCCACTTTGAATATCAAAACCTATGAATTGTAGGCTAGTAGTTTGGTTGTTACCATTATTAATAATTCACTATTCACAATGTACAGCCTTAAAACCATTCTCTTTCCAATAGCTCTAATTCCCCCTCAGACAAATACATTATGTAATGAGCTACTAGCCTATAATGTCAATTACATGCACAAACGTACCCATCTAATAGTGATTCAGGATTAAGTCTGGTCAGATTCCAAACCTTTTCCAGACGGACCAGACCATAATGCATGCAACACCAACATTAAAAAAATAAACAAAAAGGAAACGGGGAATAAAGCATAACCAAATGCCATTTGGCTTGAGTAAATGATTTAAAGCTATGAAGCAAATAAACTTCAAAAGATGAGCCAACACTTGTAAAGCACTTCTATTAGACACAATGCAACACATCAATTGAACCCAGACACTTCAGATTTTGTTGTGTAACATGTTTGTGCCCATGGTTCTTAGATTTAATAGAAAAATGGATAATTTAATAGGAGTAACCCTCAGCGATCGTTTATATTTCTATGCTTCATCCATTTAGCTCAAGTTCTCTCCAATAACAGATTGAATGGGAAGCTCTCACAAGCAAGTAGCCTGCCCCCAAAAAAAGGCAAAGAACCCAACCTGTCAATGCTTGTAATTTTCTATCATCTGCAGTTGCTATTAATAAGAACCATATATACCTTTACGCGACCATCTCCAGCGCTGATAGCAAACAAGTCTAAAGAAGGACTAAACGCTGTCAAAATGTCCCTGATATTTGTTGAAACCATTATACTGAAACACACAGAGAAACTAGAATCAGAAAATTCATCGGCATGAACAGAACCAAAATAATTGTATATAATCCTAGGTCCTCCGGTTCGAAAATGAAAAAGTAACATCCTTTAACGATAACGAAGTAGTTAAAAGAGAGAAAATGCTGATATCAAAATGTGAAACGGTTCATACATGTAAACTACGAATATAGAACAGACCCAGATGAAAAAACAAATTGTGAACTAAGCATCGCAAAAGTTACTTACGGAAGCGAAAGGAAGTTAAAAACTTACAAGTGAAGGTTGGCAAACGGCGTATACTAAAGCCGGAAGACGTGTACAAGGTAAGTGAGAAGTTATAGCGTAACAGGGAAAAGAGAGGCAGAGAAGAACAACTATTCAAAAGCAAAACAAAGACTCCAGCCGACCAACAGGTAGTTCTCGGTTCTCACTTCTCTGTGTTCACCGCGCCGCTGCTGCACCCTGTCGCTTGATGCCTGTGTCAGAGAACGAGGGGTGGTCATAGATGTAACGTGGACTGGATGCTTGTGGATCACCAATAATGGGTTCACAAATTTCGGCCCAACCTTCAACATAGAAAGGGACTTTTGTTTTTTGGATTTCAGGAAGGAATGGTTGGGCTAAAAAATAATGAATTTACAAAATTAGACATCAATATTTTCTGTTTAATAGTTAAATTGATTGTCAGAATTTTTGTTACACCTTTTATCTTCCTTTGTCATGATATCTTGAATCCTAAGAAGCATTCAAAATAGGTAGGACTATCCTACACCCACCAACGGATTCCTTTTTTATTTTTTTTATTTTTATTTTTACTATCTTTTTATATTAATAAATTATTGTTTATGTTATATATTTTTTATAAATTTTTTGAAATATTTTTAAATTTATTTTACTTATAAATAAATAGTACCATCAAAAATATGAATAAATAGTATAAAATTTAAAAATAATAAAAATAATTTTAAAAATTATATAACATAAATAATAATTAATTAATGCTAAAAAATAAAAAAGTAAAGACAAAAAATTTAAAATTTAAAATATTAGAATGCCAAATTATACTACCGGCAGTAGCATAGTGCTTTCCTTCAAAATATTAGTGCCTTTGCATTAATTTAAAATTTGTTTACTTATCTCATTTATCATTTCAAAAGATTAGAATGATAATATAAAAAAAATCATAACTGATTTGATAAGTTATTTTACCTCTGAAGTCATATATATTTGTATAGATTTATGTTTGAAATATTTTTTTATGTTTGGAATTTTGTTTCTTCCTTACCTATGTTATCACCTATCACCTCCTTGGTCACATAGTTTTGAATTGAGGAGATTGGCACCATAGAACAAAAAAGTTTGGATAGTACGGTTGACTCAGAAATCAATGAATTGATTAGTGATTCGATTTGGTTGACTCTTAAAAATAATTAAAAAAAATTGGTGAATTAAGTCGATTCAACTGTGTTTTTTTTTTTTACTTAAACGACGTTATTTTGTCATTATTTTTTTGAATTTTTGAATTCAAAATAATATTTTTTATTTTTAATATAAATAAATAAAATATATATTTTTTATCATTATAAAATTATTTTATATATTTAAGTAATTTAATGATATTTTATATATATTACTGTATAATTTATTTTTTATATTAAATTATTAACTTTTTCTTATATTAATATGTAATGTTATATAATATATATCAAAAAACTATTATTGGTTTGATTGCAATTCACAATCCGATCAGTAAATCGTAAATCATTATCTCTACTAATTTAATGACCTCCCCAATTTTTAAAACATGAATTGATATAATTTCAAAACTTTAGGACAAAGTAGACCTCATCTGATGCGTCAAGCTTTAGGTATTTAAGAAATCAACACTTGGTAGTTGGTATATAATAATAACTTTGTTGTAGATAGGACAAGTGTAAACAATAATATTGTGCCAACAACCTTTGCGCACACCCCTAAACTAAAAGATGCTGCAATTATTTGTTGACCAGTTAGGGAATCCCATGTACCTGCTTCCTAAAATCTCATATAGCCAATGGATATATAAAAGGTGTCTTCAAAATAGAAAACTAGCTTTTGTGTACAAGTGAGTGTATGTATACCTACATTTCCTCAGCAAAACCACCTAAAAATATTCTTAAAAATGAATTTTCAGGTTTGTGTCACCTTTTTTAATACTAATTATTGAAAATGAATCTCATTATGTTAATAAATAACATGATCGACAATGTTCTTGAAATTTTGATCTTCCAAAATGAATAGACTGATAAAATTAAACATAACCGATCATGTACCTAACCAGATCCAATTTCCTAATTATTAGATGGCTTAAATATTATGGCTCAAACTCTCGCATTCTTAAAATTATACTACTATCTATAAGAAAAGAAAAAAAAAATTTTAACTCATGATTACCCTATAAAAATTAATGTGGAAGAACCTTATTTTGGAATCAGTCTGGCTTCCATCACTTCAAGAATTATCATTGAAATAATGTTTCACAGGCTTCCCCTAACTTGGAACACAAAATATCCATAACTTGCTTATGTTTTATGTACTCTAGGTTTCAAGGATAAACATGGCTCAAAGTTGAACTTTCTTTAATTGGAAGTATCACCCAAATCCATTACATGCTTTACAGTAAAATCACAATGAACTAATGCAAAACTATCATCAAATGTTGATTCCTCCTGTGGCGGCACTACCAAAATTTCATTACAACATGAATGAAGAAATGAAGCTGTACAAATAATGTGCTGGTTTGAACATGCAAGAATTCAAATCTAAGGGATGAAAAGATATGAACAACCCAGAGAACTGTCTTATTGGAAGGAATGTAGCCTCTAATTTGAGATGGCAAAGGGCAATTCATTTTCTTCATCAATGTCAATCAGGGCACTCAGGAATATGAATTTCTGGTTCAGGAAGTATATCACAGGACTGCAGTTTCTCCATTGATGCTCATCAGGGAGAAACAGGATGAAGAATTCCAAGAGCTCTCAAGGTTTGGACAAGGTTTTGGGAACACAGAGTCTGAATAGCCAGAGACATTTGAGCATTCCCATGAAATGGGAGAAACAGGATTTATAGACAAGGTTATGTTGGAAAGGCACATGTTAGTGAAAGGAGATTCTGGAATCCCACTAAAGTTTCCAGCGATGGTGATGTTTGTGCCAGTCACATCCTTCAAGGTGATACGATCCAAATGTGGGAGAGCATTGGGATCAAACTTGTCATCTGGATGAGACCCACAATGGCCTGTGGCTGCAAAAGCCTTATAGACATTCTCCATTTCCACATCTGATATGAAAATTTCTTTCATATAACCACCTCTGCCTGTGGTGGTTCTGAAAGCAATGCCACTATGGGAGTTGTAAAGATGAACATGCTCCACAAGAACATTTGAAATGCCACCAGACATGTCACTGCCAAATGCAATAGTAGAGCCAGAAGATGCTTGAAGATGAACCCTTCTGATATGTACATTCTTGGTGGGCCTGCCATAGGCAATGCCATACTCATCCCAGCCACTTTTGAGGGCAATTGCATCGTAACCCATGATAACCGTACAATCTTCTATACAAACATTATCAGAAGAATCTGAAAACATGAAGTGCACAGCACAAACATTAGCTATATGACTCTTACTGAAGTATAGTAAGCTATTGAGACATTAGAGACAATGTCATTCTCAAAATGGTGATTCTATGGAGAATTGAGTCTCGATGTATATTTAATGGTAAAAGAGCTCAAGCTCTACATAGAATCTCTCTTCTCAAAATGTGAGCTACAAATAGAGTCCATAGATTATTACAAACCTGGTACTATACCAACAGTATAAGGTGACTCTGGAGGAGCAGAAATTGAAATATTTTGAATAATTACATTGCTGCATCAGAACACGTCTAACCAAATTAAAATCACTTTTTCTTCCAAAACAAGTATAACTTCATTCAAAGTTTAGATGAAGCACAGAAATATACCTGCAATAAACTGGATGAATGCTATATGCAGGGGCATTCAAGAATGTAAGATTTGAAACTACCACGTAATCAGATGCTACAAGTTCAACGAGATGAGGACGGCTGTGGTTCAAGGAATGAGAGGTAAACCACTCCCACCAAACCAATCCCATGCCATCAATGGTTCCATTATTACCTGGCGAAGCGCATAAAGATATTAAAATTCATGGCAGAAACAGGCCCATGGCAAATAGAAAAGTTGTAGGGAGGTTTGCTGAAAGAGACAAAACATTGTGAGCAGAAAGGACCTGTTATGACCACATCCTGTAACTTGTATCCATTTATCAAGCTCTGATATCTTCCTCCAGGAACTTCAATCCCCCGACCATAAGAAGGTAAAGGTTCAATTACTTCCCAATAAGAAGGATCCTAAACAAGGAAGAAGGACATATAAAAACCAAATTCTAAGAAAAACTATGTCTATAAACAAGAAAACAGAAAAAAATAAAAAGACACTAGCAATCAAAAGCTGGTGAAAAAAGAGACAAGAGGGTAAAATACCTGAGATCCAATAATGACAGCACCTTTTTCCAAAAAGAGGGTAAGATGGCTAGTAAGATTGAAACTTCCTGTCAGCCATTTTCCTGGCGGCACGTATAGCTGAGCGCCACCCTTGTCAGCAAATGACTTAAGATAGAAGATGGCATTCTGGAATGCAATAGTATTCAATGTTTTACCATCTCCAACGGCACCAAACTCCAAAATGGAGACACTGTGTGGTCTTGGGTCGAGTGTTGGATTAAAATCACATTGTCCGCCACCGTCTTCTCCATTGCCACTGACGACATTGCTCAATGCCAACAACAGCAAGAGCAATGCCACCTGAAAGAGGATTAAAAAAGAAAAAGGCAATCCACTGATTCTCAGAAGATATCCTACAAATACAATATTCATTATTGGATTACATCCTAGTTTGAGTTAAGCTAAACATAAGAAATAGAGATAAAAAAAAAAAATCTTCTCTGAGTAAATATATCAGATAAAGGCATTTCTGATAAGAATGTGCAACTACTGAAGTGCAATAGGAAGTGAACAAATCCATAGGAAAAATATGAGATAACACAGAAGAGATTCAATCCCATTAATGGTTGCATGTATTAATCTAAGATAAGAAATCCTCCTATCAGACAACTGAGATGTATAAGTCAAACATCCAAAAGAGAACACGCAATAATCAGAGCACAATGCTCATGTCCAAGCATAACGCTAGATGAAATTCAAGACGTTAATGAATTGAAAACAGTTGAAAAGAACTTGGAACAGATTAAAACAAGTCAATACACAGAAGCATATAGCAGATGACTAAGAATTTCAAACAGTGTGCCTTGTCAAGAGAAAGATAAAACGTTTATCAGATCATGATTCATGTAGAATTTGATCAAATCCTACCATGGACGGTAAGTATATTTCCTCTTAATATGAATAAAGACCAAACCCGAATTGAATTACACGCAGTCAGGGTTTATATTTTCCTTCCAAACCATTGAGTTTCCAAACATAGATGAGAACCCTCAGCAATGGAACACACATACTTTGACTCAATCATCTAAAATCCAACCAAAGATTGAAGCTTGATAAATCCTTTATCAACCCAAAGCAATCAAGTTCAGGAATTCCAGATTAGGAACAAGTCACAAGAAGAAAATGCATCATAAAATAAACCCAGAGGAAAACGAACAAAAGAAGCGTACTTACAAGCATCTTCTTGGGTCAAAGCCTCTGGCAACAGTGACCAAGGAGTCAAGGACCGGCACTAATGCCCAGACACCAAGAAATAACAAAACTGCAGCAGCAGAGGCAGAGAGACAGGGAAGAGAGGAAGAAGAACCACCAACAAAAACAGGACAGCTTTATGCAAGTTTGTGAGTATTATAAGCATTAATTATGTAAATGACAGCCGAGGATTAATAGCTCTCTCTATATATATATATGGTAGGAAAATAATTTGTATAGAAAATAAGAAAGGTACTACCATAAAAATGACAGCTTTCCATGCATATAAAAATGGAAGAGAAAGGCCCCAAGCAAGGGAAGCAGGGCAAGTGGGTAAGAGAATAATGTGGAAAAAAATACAAACATATTAATTAATTGACACTAATTGGTAATTACCCTGTTAATCAATATGATGAATAACGTCTCTCGCCGACAAAATCGTTTGAAACGGCCCTCCTGGCTGCACAGGAGGAGAGAGAAAGAGTGTGTCTGTGATTTTACATGTAAGAAGCTATTTAGTGGCTCAGTTAGAACAGTGTCCTTGTTTGTTTACATTTGTTAGACAGTGATTAGCGTTGGAAACATAGAACTGATGACAACGGGAAATGATATAGTCACCTGGTGCCCCACCGAAACATCATCGGCTAAGGCCTCTCATTTTGACACGTAAGAATTGGTGCGGTGGTACGAGGAATCGCGTGGAGCCGTGGGTGAGAGGAGGAATAAAAGGGAATAATAATAAGTGAAGGAGTGCATGGGGCATTGAGACCGCATGTGGATTGACAGAGCAGAAGGGGTAGAGTGGGACCCACGTCAATCATGGCAGAGATGCTAGCCTGGCTTGACAGAACATATCACATATCAAACGAGCCAATCTAGAGAGAGAAAGTCCAAGTTCCATGTGACACGTCACCGTTTTACTTGAATAGTTTTTCTTTGAGCTGGACTTTCCAATATTTAATTTTTTTCCCATAATTTGGAGTATTGGATTGAGAAAATTAAATAAATAAATTCAAAAAAAAGAGGAAAGGGAAAAAGTTGACGGAATAACAAAGAGGCTTCTCAATTTGATGAAAAATTACGTTTAATTAATATTTTATTTAGTAAAAAATTAGAGGTAATTACTGATATGGAATGAAATAATTTTTATCTCATGTGAATGAATAAATTAAAGAGAATAGATAGAAGAAAAGAAATAAAAGAAAGCATATATTTACTTAACATACATAGTTAGAAAGAAAAATACTTATATAACTAAAATATTAGATATATTTAATTAAGGACAATTATTTATATATATATATATATAACATAATTTTTAAAATTTTAAATTATTTTTAAAATACATACTTTTTTTTTTGATTGCGTATAACACCAATCATAGATTCATAACCCATGTTGTTGTGGAACTTGTGGTAGCGGTAGCTCCATAGTCTAGCCACGTCAACTCATTAGATCTCAATTTTATAATGAAGCTTGTAATTGTCATTTACTTTTAATTTTAAATTATTTATCGTTTTAAAAATTTTATTTTATTTTAAATTATTTATTATTTTATATTTTTAATAAAATATTATTTATTATTTTTTTAATATTATTTGTATTTATTATTATTTTTAATAAAATAATAATAAGAGTTTAAGTTAACTTTAATAAAAATAATTTAATTAAGTAAAATTATTTTTTATTAAAATTAAGACTATTTAATAATTATCTTAATTTTTATGTCATTATTTTAAATGATTAATAATTTAAAATAAATAGAGTATATAATTAAAAAAAGAAGGCACATAACAATTTGTAGTTTTATTTATCATTTTTTTAATATTAATTAATTATTTTTATATTATATATATTTTTAAAAATTTTTACATATTTTTTATTATTCATTTATAATTTTTTTGAATTTATTTTTTATAAGTAAAAAATTAAAAAACATTAAAAATAATTAAAAAAATATATGACACAAACAAATTAATTAATACAAAAAATAAAACAAAAAACAAAAAATAAAAGATAAAAAATAGGGACAAAATTGTTTATCCAATAGTAAACATAAGATATAATTCGCCTTGAAAAATAACGTTTATTAGGTAACTAATTTTTTAACCAAAGTTGACAGAAACTATATATTTTGCAGTTATACTTATAACTTAAAATTAAATTAAATATAGTCAATTGTGATACAGTCATATATACAAATAAAATTTGTAATGGGTACAAGTTGTTCCACACAACATCTGCCACTTACATATATAAGTGCAATACTTTATGTGTGTCAACGTTCATATAATCGATTAACATATTTAACTTTAATAAAATATGTTGGTTTTAAACTTAAAATCATATATGTTTTAAAATTTATTGAATTGATCATAATAATTAGTACATATCGGTTACTAAATTCGATTTTTGTTACATATGGGTTTTTAATTAAGTAGTAAACGTATTTAAATCGCTTTCATTTTCCTCGAGGTAGAGCTTCAAGATTTTAAAAACGACGAAGGGGTACACGATAAGCTCCATTAAAGTTTATTATTATTTGTGAAAAGCTCTATTAAAGTTTTAATTGTCTCAGCTTGACAGCAGTTACAGGCATCAATATTAATATCAATGATTCATTTTAATTTTAATTTTAATTTTAATTGCCAATGAAACAACAAATTAAAGAGATCTTCCATTGAACACGTATATAGTTTAGGCACTATTTGGAAATGATATAATTTTCAAAAATTTACTGCGAATTTAGTTCTTGGAAAATGAAATATAAAATATAAAATACTATTCAATAAAATATTATAAAGATTATATGGTGAATTTTATATTAATTAATAAAACATTTAGTAAAAAAATTAAAAATTTGAATAACTATAATTAATAAAAGGCTTAATTATATTTTTTATCTTAATTTGTCAAAATTATATTTGTAATCTCTTAATTTTATCTTAAACAATATAATTTCTTTAATTTTATTAAAATTATAATTTGAATCTTTCAAAAATCAAGATAAAATTAAAAAAATTAAAACTATTTTTAATATAATTTTGATTAAATTAAAAAAAATCATATTATTCATGATAAAAATAAAATAATTTTAATTTTAATTTTAATAAATTAAAAGAATAAAAATAAAATTGAACCACAATAAAAAAAATAAATTGAAACAAATGTTTTAACAAATAATATTAACATTTAATAAAAAAATATTTTAAGTAATTTAAATTATAGACAATAAGAACAATTCTGCCATCACTTAAAGTGTCTGTCAAATGTATGCTTAATGTTTTTGAAACCACAACGGATCTTAAAGCAAAGCCGATTCAATGATGACGTCAATGAAACTATTGAACTAATAATTTCTAATTAAATAATATATATATATAAGTCACTAAGTAAAAAAAAATTGTTATGGGCCAATTGCACCCACCCCTTTAGCTGTGGGTTCGCCGCTGATTTACCCCTTAGCTGTGGGTTTGCCGCTGATTTTCACTAATTAATAAATGGGAAATAAGCTACAGTCCCCAAATTTATTTTTTTATTTATTTTTAATTTTTAATTTTTAATTAATTTTTTTTATACTAGTTATTAATTTTTTATTTATAGTAAGTTTTTGAAATTTTTTGAAATAATTTTATATTTTTTTTGAATTTTTTGAATTTTTTTTAAATATTTATTTTTTTAAATGTATAATTTTTTAAAAAAATTTTTAAAATGTTTTTTGATTGTTTTTATTATTTTTTAAAATTTTTTAAAAATTTATCATTAGTTTATTATTATAAAAAAAATTTAAAATTTTAAAAAACTAATAAAATTTATTTTTAAAAAATTTATAATTACTTTACAGTCACATATATAGTCACAAAATGTGACTGTAGAGTAGTAAGTCCCTTAATAAATATATATATATATATATATATATATATAAAATAAAATTTGAACAAAATTTTAACCCTATAAATTATTAACTAAATTAAACAAATATGCAAAGGTAACAAAAATTAAATTTGTAATATTTTTAATTTTTATTATTTTATTATATTATTAATTTATTGTGATAGATTCATCACTATAATTGATATTGAATTATTTTATAACTTTTATTATTATGATTTGTGTGATTTAGTAATTGAATATTGTAGACTATAAAATTTTGTAATTTTTAAAATATTACAATTTTATAATATATTATGTACTCAATTAATTTAATTATATTTAATTAATGTGTAATTGTATTATTTATTTTTAATATGATAGAAATAAATAACTATTTTAAAAGAAAATTAATTTCAAAATTTTAAGAACTTATTGAAATAAAAAATTTACCAACATCATTAGGGCTATCCATAAAAAAGTAATTCTTAAAAGATGAAAAAATAGAGAGAGATATTTTTTATAATGTTGTAAATAAATTTTTTTGATAGAAATAGAATGCGCAATCATATGAAATATGAATGATAAATGATTTTCTAGTTACATATATAGATAGATATATTTTTAATAGTGTTATAAATGAAAAAAAGCATATAATATTTTTAAAATATGATAACTTATAAAGAACAATTGTAATTTATGTTTTTTCTGTCAATGATAATGATAAAATTATATATTTTTTATAAACGGTATTGGGAATAATTTAGGATTTCATGATAATATTTTTTAAGATACATCTGAATATATCAGTGTTTCTGAGTATTTATTTTTTATTTTTTTTAATTCTTAATGTCTTTTTTTTTCAAATTCTTTACATTTTCTTCAATCTTCTTCATTTTTTTAAGCTGTTCTAATTTTTTTAATATTTTTAAATTTCTTTTGAATTTGTTATTAAATTTCTTTAATTATTTTCTTAAAATAAAAATAATAAAATAATAAACAACAAAACAAAAAAATATATTTAGATATAACTTAACAAATACCTTTAATAAAATGAGAACTATTTTTGTAATTTTTATTTTTTCTTATTGACGTATTTTAAAGTTTCGAAGTCTATAACAGGTGAAAATAATTAACATATATAATGATAATAAATTAAAATATTTTTTATGCATAACTTAATATACTTATCTATTAACTTTTAATATTAATATATCATTCGCATAATTTAATTATAAAATTTGAGTGTTGAATAGCATAATTTACACATTAGAAAAAAATTAAAATTAAATTAAAAAAATCATTAGTTTATATATAAAAATATTTAAAAAAGGTATTCAGTTTATTTCAATTCAATTTCTAATCACCAATTCAGTTGTAAAAGTGAAGTACTCCAGTTTTTAAGGGGGGCGACGGTAGCTGTTTTCAAATACCTTTTAAATCGCATAGGAAACATCATCAAAAAAGGGCATTTTCTCACTTACAGGTTACGTCTTTATTTATTATTATAATATTATTTTTATTCTATTAACTTAATTATCATAATTTAATTAAATTATATCTTACCATTTAATTAACTATTAAATTTAATAAATATAGTTCAACTTAATTATATTTTTAATTTTTTATTATATAAAAAAATTTAATTTAATTTTTTTATTTATAATTTAAATAATATTATTCTCATAATTTTTTTAAAATTTTAATTTGGTCTATCTAATTCAATATGCTGTTATTTAAATTGACAAATAATATTTAAAATAACAAGATATTCAAAGATAAAAATCTTACATCATATTACTTTTTATACTTTTACTAACATCTATAAAATATCAATTATATATTTTTTGAGAAATTTTAATTATAATGTTTTAAATCTATAAATGTTATATAAGATAATAATATACTAAAGAATTACTTAATTAGTGCACAATTTATGTGGCTAAGATAAGAAGGCGGCAAAGGTGTGGGTAAGTGGTGATTTGGTGCATTTCTCCTAGTCTTGACTCTTGAGAGTCCACTAACACCAAACCACTTTTGAGTGTAGTGTGTGTCCCACTACTTCACAACGGGCATGTTAGGAATAGAAACCTTGAATTTTGACGTGTAGCCATTAATAAGTGCTGTTCACATCTTGAATCAATGACAATGATGGACCAAAAAACAAAAACAACAACACATATTTCCCTATCGTACACATACGAAACTTTCAGACTTTTCACACCCATCTCAATTTCACTTCTCCAAAAGCTGCCAAATTCAAAATATGCCATTGCTCCAACTGGGATATATTCATGTGTAAATCAATCCAGTGAATTATTTGTCAACTTTTTCAGTTTGATTATTTAAATTAAATGGCTTTTGTCCCCTAACCCATACCATTATATTTTTTCTCCGTTGTCATAATTATAAAAATGATACTCTATTTTCTTATAAAAGTTACTTCGCACCCATATACAAAAACTTTTAACTCTTTCAGCATTTATTATCCCTCAATTTAAATTGAATTAATTTAATCATCAAAATCTGGATACTATTAACTTAGTCTCTAATTCACGTGTATTACTTTATAAGACTGATGAGGAGACCGACCCGACCTGACACACCCATCCAACTCAACTTGTGTTCTTGAATTGATCTCTCATTCTGATTTGACTTTAACACAGACATGTTAAAAATTTTAATAAATTTGTGAAGTTTATAAATAATTTGTTTATTAATAAAATATAATAATTAATATATATGTTATTTATATATTTTTTATAAAAAATATACTAAATATAATAGTTTTCATATAATTAGTGAAATTATAAAAATTGTATACATTTTTTATATACACACACATAAGGATAAAAATATTTATCAATTTAGTTTTTGTATACACATATATATGTCATATTTATATACTCATATACGCTAGCTGCTATGCGCTAAGCAAACCACCAAATGAAGTCTACATTAAGCAATAGCGAGTGTTTTAAACAAGATAGATAGTTCTTCAAATCAAGGCAAGAAGGCCTTCCCCCACCAGCTGGATCAATCAAATTTGCCATTATTTTTGCACAAAACGACGATATCATGAATGATAAAAGCTACGTTTTTTGTATGATAGTGTCCTTGCTTATGGGTGTGATGGAATTTTTGTGGTAGTGATTAAATGGGTACGATTTGGTTCGAAGGATTCTTAGTTCTTAAGCCAAAAGCATGCAAGATTTTCCCAAACATTACTCTTTTACAGCTATTTACCTAAAAATGACATCTTTTATTCCTAGCTTTCACGTTTCCTTTTGAAATTCATTCTGATTTCTTAAACCCCATCTTCTGTCCACTATTCAACTAGCTGTATCCTGTTTGGCATTGATGATACTTGCTGGCTTTGAAAATGGTAACCAAAAGGAAGAACTCTAACCTCTTCATACCCATCATGTTCTTTGGAGAGAAGAAATTCTATCCACTTGTCAATGCCAGCAGTATCAATAAGCCACTAAATTATACAACTATTTTTAGTGAAAGAACAAAGTTAATGTGCAGCATTTCTTCCCAATGATGAACATTTATCGTCAGAGATTCAAAATAATTAGATATATTGAAGAGAGCACGCCATTTCTACTCCGAGTGGTAAGACAGGTAGGGAAAAGGAAAAGGTGAAGACGAAGGAGCTCACTGATTATGGTGGAAAAGTGGGTAGGGGACCAATAGAAAAGGGCCACAAGCACAAGACGTATTAGAAATAGGTCATTTTACAGTTTAAAGAGGTGGAAGCAGAAAAGGCTCTTAACCTGCAGTCAGTTTCAGTTACAGTTTATGTGCATGTGTGCCGAGTCATAGGTGGGTAAAAAACCAAAGGACAAACGCTGCAAACGAAGCTTTCTGTCCCATTTATATACTTACTTGATCAAAAACCACATGGCATGTAAGGAAACAAGCCATGTTGGGAAAAAATAGTAAATGAATTGAATACTAATAATAATAAAGATCTCACAAGCAGCCAAACCATGGCATCTCCTGGTGATGCATTAAGAACAGTGGCAGCACATGCGGCATTCTTTTTATTATCTTACAAGAGAAAGAGGCCAAGGAATGGGAAAAGTGGTCTCAGACGAAGAAAGAAGAAATGACAATGAATACGAAAAACATATTGTTGTTCAAGATTTTGGCAACCACATAATTATAGTTATATGACTGACAACTTCTCCGCTGAAAATCTGCCAAACTTTGAAGGAGTTGGTACAGTGTTTTTGGTAAAGAGGAGCAAGCACCATTATCAGATTTTCAAGTAATGAAAAACCATCAGTTTACTCCAAATCGCAGTAATTTCATCATAGATTTTTTTTCTGGGATTTAGTTTATAAATCACTGTAAATTCAATATGCAAGGGAGGCCACAAAAATTGGATGTTGTATGCTTAGTTGAAGGTGCTTGTTATGCTACTTTGTCATACTATCAGAGTAATTTTTTATTTTTTTATTTTAAAAAATAAAAGATTTTTTATTTTTTAATTTATTCTTAAATATGTGTTATAAAATTTTTTATTTTGCTTTTTTAAAAAAATAAAAATTTTAAAATTATTTCTTAAAATAAATAAAATAAAAAATTACTCTAAAAATATGATTATTTCCGAAATAACATAACAAGCCCCTTATTTGAATCATTGCCTTGAAATATGAGACAAAAGTGCAGCTGTAAAAAAAATTTGAGATTGAGTTTTCTATAAGATTATCGGCACATAATAAAAGCGAAGAAAATTACTGAAATTTCTCGCTTCTCATATGTGGAGAAAAGTATTTCTCTCTCACTACTTTCTCCTTCAAATTTGTAACTTTGAAACAAAAGGATTTATTCCCCATTTATCCCTTCCTTTCTCTTCCCTTTTATTCCACTCATCATCTAAGAACACTATAATGCTCCACTTTACACAATCAAATATCCACTCCAAAAAAGTAATCAACCTAACAGTTTCACTGTGCTGTACATGGACAAAAGGATGATACGTATGAATCATCTTTGGAGCTGCTCATATAGACTCATAGAAGGTTCTCCACCTTCCCCCAGGTTCGAAGGGCTCTATAATCTTAATAGATCCATCTGACAGCCCAACTGCCAATTAATGCGGCTCTTGTGGATGTGCTGTAACAACAATGGGGTACACAAGGTTAGAGAACTATTCTGGAAGTAAAAGACAAAAATCAAGTAAGAAGATTTCAGTCAGCTCAGCTTAACACAAGATAACTCTATCTCACCCAATTTTTATCAAAATGGAAACTCGTGGCTTAAATTTATAAGCATATTTAAGGCAAAAATAAAAAAAAATATAAACATGAATCCAAAAATGTAAAACTTCAAGTACAACCTCTTTGACAATGGTAGGTAAGCAGATGAAGATATTCGACATCTGAATCTAAAGCTGTCAGCATCAAGCATTCCAATATTTCCATCAGTGAAAGCAGCATAAACTAGTTGGTTATTGCAGGAATATGTTGCAGAGGATATGGAACCAGACAACGCATATGGGGGCACCCACTGAAATGGAAACAACAAACAGATACTACTAGTTCATTCACCAAGAACATCATCAATTAAAATGGGTTTTGTTTTGGAAGAAAGGGGCCGGGGCCGGGGGAGCAGCTACCTGCCGAATCAATTCCATTTTTGACATCATATATTGCTAGCTGTGACTCATGGTATACCAGCAAGTGCACTTGATCAGAGTGGAACTGCACTCGAGTATCAGTATCACCAACAGGTGCCTTTCCAGCTGGCATGTGGATTGATAGTGATTTCTTCTTATCCCATGAATCAAAGCTCCAAAAGCAAAGCTACAATTATGCATAAAAATACAGCCTAAAATTTTCTCTTTAAAAATCAAATTGTGTTTTTAAAATGGTCTCTAGAAAGACCAATGAAATAGTCAACTACTGAAGATAAAACTCCAATCATAGTTAAAAGCTAAAAGAACCATTAAGAAACAAGCATAAAGCAGATACAGAAGTTGACTAGCAAAAGAATGATGATGGAAATCGTGGTTAGATGTACCTGAGAATCAGCACCTGATGAAACCAAGATATTAAGATTAGTTGAAAAAGATAAACCAGTAATGCGCTTCTGGTGACCCTTTAATATACATCTGACCTAAAAGTAGAGCCAGTCAAATCAGTATATGATTGGTGAAGAAATTAAAATTGAGAGAACTACGATTTAAGAACTCGTGGCAATGGAATTTCCAATTTAGGAGCATCAGTCAAAAGAGTGGTTAACTAAGTTTGGTTAATGTTCCTAAATTGGAAATATATTCACCAGAGGTTCCTAAATTGGAAATATATTCACCAGAGGTTCCTAAATTGGAAATATATTCACTAGAGGTTCCTAAATAGTAATCTCACCAGAGGTTCCTAAATAGTAATCTCCCATTAAAACTTAGAGCTGCTTACACTAAAAACCTCAAACTTCTTAAAATGGTAAATATGAATAGTTAAATCTTCCATTCCTACAGCAATGATGTTATCATTTTGAGGATGAAATACTAGGAAGATTGAAGCAGGGGGAGGTGGCATAAAAATTGTTACCGCCTGCAAACTCAACAATGATCTGTCACGAATACAGAGATATAGCTTGGTAGAAGTTACTCGTGATGACACATACCACAGTACTATAGACAGCTAGATTATAAAAACTGTCAGGTTACCCTAAAAGACGTCAAGCTGAACAGTGAAATTTGTCCTCCACTGGCAGACACGACGTAATAATCATTCTTTGAGAGTGCTATGCAGGGAACTGCTTCTTTGGAATTGTCTGGGACATCATTAGTCATGCGAAGACCCAGCTTCGGTTGCCAATGTTTTAGCTCCAACGTGGTTGACTCCTGCTTTCATGTGAACAAATAGCCGGCCTTTGCAGCTTGCCTCATATTGGAATGAGTTGAAAAAGACTCCAGCAAACGCTGTGGCCTTTCAAACTGATGGAACCCAGAACCATAAGACAGAAATTTACCACAAATTACTAGAAATACATGCAGAAGTTGTTAACACACACAATACTCAAACATTATCCAAGTTAAAGCATGATTCAAGTATGGTTTTACTTTCTTTACCTAAAGAAATGGTGGCCATGATGACGCTGTGAATCCAAGAGTGGGACAACAAAATCAGATTATGGAGCCCAAGAAAATGGATCAAACGCAGATCAGAAGTGTAGAGCAAAAAATGTCCTCTGATGCTCACATATGGTTCAATATGTGTGATAAAATGGAAACCACACAATATATATAAGGTAGAGTACATTGCCCACACAATGTATTTACACTATGGGATGACTTATCCATAATGGTCAACCCACTTAAATACAAGGTACATAATACATATAATTTCATAAACACACACACACACACACACACACATATATATATATATATATATATTTGACACATATACACAAATGTTAATATGAGTTTCATAAAATATATGTATTTATGTAAGTCCACAAGAATATATTACATATATTCCAACAATACACTGATATATTAGTGAACTAAAGCAAAACAGCACCAAATTACACTTAACAGTGATGAGAATAGCACTAACACTCACTAAGCAGTGAAAAAACTGTTACAGTCCCTCACTAACACAAAGAAAATAATCACACAGAGCAAGAACATAAATCCTAGCCAAGGCTAGGCCAAACTAGTGTTAATAGATGCTAGCATTCCCAAAAGACAAACCAATACTCATATTCCCCGTCCTCTGGCCAGCCCCTCCCACTTTTAAGGACTAACTTCCCTGTCACTTGTCCAGCAACTTCCCTATATTCCTTCCTCTTATACCCCTTGGTTCTATCATTACCCTCCCCTGCACTTTCACCTTATCCTCAAGATGAAGGTTTGCAAATGGCTTAACTATAACAATGGCTAGCAATGTTTTATCATAACATTTAGGCTTTTGTCCCTTCAAAACTATCACAAAGCCATGTTCTCCCTCATCCAAATAAACACCAACTTGACTTTCTTCTAAAGCAGCCCCTTGGATGCCATATATTTTACCATGTAAACTTTCCACCAACTTGAAATTCAATACCTCTTCATCTTCTATAGTCAAAGGGGAATTTTTACACAACTCATAAAAAAAAATTTCCCTTAGGAATTGATAGATAAATTGGCAATTCACGACCAACTCTAAGTTGTTCACTCTTCACGTGCAATGTAACAGCAGATGGAACTCCTACCTTTACAAAACTATGAGCTTCACAAATAACAGTATTGTCATTTACTGAAATGCGCAACAATTGTAGTATTCCCTATTCAAATTGCTGAAAGTTGTCCGGAATATCTATCAATACTTGCAAGTTTATGTTCCTTTACGGCATACTCAACATGTACACCAAGAGTTGGACCTCCTTTCATGGTAAGCATATATGAAGCCCCTGCTAGAAGAAAAATAATGTGAGGGTGTATTCTTGGTGGAGCAAAGACTTCCATCTTAATAGCTTGAATGTGTATCTCGTGTCCTGACTGCTTCATGGTACTAACATAAAGGATTTTAGATCCCAAATGTTCCCCCTTAATTTCAAAACTTAGTGCCTTAGCCCATCCATCAACAAAACTTAAGAAACTATCATCGTCCATGAGCTCAATTATACAGTCCTTAAAATGTATAATAATGTTCATGTAAACAAACTGAGAAGTGTGAAAACAGCTTCCATCATTAGTACCAACCAGTAGGTCAAAAGTTTGTAAACTTCTTTCCTTTAAGCTAATCTCTTCTCTTAACAAAATCTTAATCCACTCCAAATCTGCCATTTGGGCATACAGAGTCAAATTAGCTGAGTCTAATCCTTAAGGGTACATAATCAATTGTAAGCATTGTAATGCTGATGGCGTTGGGATAAGTTCAACCACTTGAGAATTATTTGTAACTACTTCCAAGCAACAACTTCCACCTGTAATTAACAATTTAACCATTGCATTAGGATTGAAATATAGCAAGATAACCTCTGGACCAACTCGAAGGGTAAAAATAAGCTATAAACCCATTGCCTTTGTCATAACAATTTCAGTTTCAGGAAAATAATGAAAAGTAACATCTCCCAAGATATCACAAAATCCAGTAGTAGCAGCACAAACAGTGCACTCCTTTCCTTGGTATTGGTGGTATTTATCCCCCTCATTAATGGCTTTACTAGTTCCTCAGCATTCAGAACAAACATAGTGTATGTGTTGAGCCATGTATAGCCCATTCTCCTGATACTCCTCCTAGGTTAGGCTTATTATGTCCCGAAGATGCTTCAAGTGCCCGTCAGTTTCATAGTTGTTCTTCATTCCCTCAAATTTGTATAGCTCATTGGGTGTGTGTTGGGAACCATACCATTTTAAATCATGGGCGACGTCACAGGAGAAGAAGTTGAGCAAGATGGCGTCACGTTGAGAAGGGTGAATTGTCCCCAATGGGAAAGCATAAGGAGCGTTCATGTTGTCCTTGGTCATTACTTGAAGCTTCGAGTACTTGCATTGTCTTCCTAGGTCCCATTGAAGTATAGTGGTCCTCCTGCAGTTTACCACCGTTTGATTGGGTGCAGTGGCCAAACCTTGCTGGTTCTCATCCCGAGGAACAAGTTTGCGTTCTCCCGCAACATCAGGTGTGTTCACTTTCGGCTTCTCCTTTTCACGAAGCCAGTAAGTACTCAGACGAGGAGTTGTCGTTGATTCATTACAGGAATATGTTAAAGGCCTTCTTAGTTGACGGAGTCCCATTGGGTATTTGTTCTTGTGCTATTTCGGCCCATTACTCATGTAGTAGGGACTTGGTTTAAGTTTCCAATCAGACCTAGGTCCTCATTACTCCCAATTACTTTTGTTTGCCTTTTAGCCCATACTCCTTTCCCATCCAGTCTTTATCTTCTTTATTTTAGACCCATGTCACTTTATGAGCTAGGTTTTTGGGCCCAGGCCATTTCCTTTCAAATCTAATCTCCTCTAACCTAGTAATCCCTGCCTCTATCGTTGCAACCTTCTTCTCCAGCAGCTGGGCATCACTCTTCAACATCTCTGTTTATACCAGTAATTGTGAGTTCTTCTTCCACCATCAATGGTGGTTCTCCTTTCCTATTTGTTGGCACTTCAGCTTCTTCCTTCACTAGTATCTTTTATGGTTCTACTTCCTTCTTCATTGGCTCCTTAACTTCATTCTTCAGTGGAAGCTTTGTTTTCTTTTCTCTTCTGCTTCCCTATAGGTCTTCACTCTCTCTTCAATTTCCTTTCTAAATGCAACCTTCCTCCTCTGGATGCTCTCCCTTTCTTTGACTCATTTGAGTGGCAACATTGCCCTTATCTTCTCCATACAATTTCTGATATCCATCATACACTCTTAGCTAACCTTCAAGTAATAGCTTGATTCTTTCCTTCTCCTCTCTATTTGGATCTTATGCTCTGATACTATTGATGAAACCAACCATAAGACAGAAATTTAGAACAAAATACTAGAAATACACTGATATATTGATTAACTAAAGCATAACAGCACCAAAATTACGCTTAACAGTAATAAGAATAGCACTAACACTCACTAAGCAGTGAAGAAACTATCACAGTCCCTTACTAACACACAGAAAATAATCACAAATAGCAAAAACATAAATTCTAGCCAAGGTTAGGCCAAACTAGCGTTAATAGATGCTAGCTTCCTTAAAAAACAACCCAATTGTCACAACGTGACGGCCGGTGAAATAGCCATCATTTTATGACTTTGAGGCGCGTAAGGGAAAACGCAGAGAAAATAGGAGTCACCACTAATTAATTAGAAGGATAATTAAAAAAAGAAAGGGAAACTGGCCCTCGGAACCAGAGAACGAGTTCGGGAGTCTAATTACGCGTAGGGAAGGTGTTAGGTACCCTACAACGTCCATCCCTAAGGATGGTTACCCTAAATTGTTTGTGCTTTAATGAATTTTAATCTATTTAAAATTACCCCCCTTTTTTTAATAAAATAATAATGGACAAAAATGAAAAAAATAAATAACTAGACCTGCCTTACCAAGTAAGTGCCTACGTACTCCAAAAGGAATCAAGGTCAACATAGTTCAAAATTGATTAGTTAAATTGATCAATTAATTAAAAGAGATTCGGACATTTAGGGGAAATTAAATTCCACATAAAGCCTATATAGTGAATTAAGACTTTGGAGAGAATATATCTCTACTAAAAGCCTATGAAAACTGAAACTTTGGGAAAATAAAATTTCACTGAAAGTCTAAGGAAACTAGGACATTAGGGAGAAATAATCTCCACTGAATGCTAGTGAGAGCTAGGATCTCGGGGAATATAAAATTCCACTGAAAACCCCTGAAAGAACTAAACTTTGGAGAAGATAAACCTCTACTGAAGGTCCTTTAAACGTTAAGTATATGGGCTAAAACAAATTTTATAAAAGTAAT
Source organism: Ceratonia siliqua (assembly GCA_034509205.1). Taxonomy (NCBI): domain Eukaryota; kingdom Viridiplantae; phylum Streptophyta; class Magnoliopsida; order Fabales; family Fabaceae; genus Ceratonia; species Ceratonia siliqua. The sequence continues at coordinate 6,071,686 of JASKGM010000005.1, forward strand.
GGGGTGAAAAAGATATTCAAAAAAATTTACATTTCAAGAAATCAGGGGTTGAAATGTAATTTTTTTGAAAGTATAGGGTTAAAGTATAATTCTTGAAAGTGTGAGGGTCAAAATACAGTTATCAAAATATTAGGGATTGAAATGCAGTTATCAAAAGGTTAAGGGTTGAAATGTAAATTTTTAAAGATATTTAATTAGAAAGTCAATTAATTATATTTTCACAAACCTTTATTTAAGTTCTTAAAGCCATAAAAGCAATAATGGGCTTTGAACCCCTTTTTGGATTGATTGGGCTTTGAACCATTTTTTTTCAATTGGGCCTTTCTTTATTTTTTATTATTATTTTTTTTAAATCCTGAATGGGGCCCTTGAAGCCCATTTTTGCTAATCCATAATCCGGCCCTTGGAACCTCTAAACCTTCCTTACTTTCTAAAGGAAGGGCCGCGACACTTCAATCTGGGATTAAACTCAAAGTAGTGCTCCATATTGCCATACGCGTCATTTTCAAAAGATTTAACAGATAAAGTTGAAATCAAAGGAACTCAGAAAAGGGAAAACAAAGTGCATTACCAACCGAAGTCAAACAACCAAGTAAGGATAATGAACGGGTAAAACTAATTCTCCTGTGTATCAACCACAAAATGAGGTCCCACTACTAAAGGGGTACAGAAATGTACATTACTTTAAGCCTGCCTTATTCAAATGAGGGACTAGTGACTATCAAGAGCAACAACTTCCAAACTAAGATGGTTGTTATATTTCTCAAAACAAAAACGGCATGCATTTAAGCTAAATCAGTAATAACCTTAACACCCAATAACATGCTTCTACCAATATTAAATTTTCAACTACTAAAACCCTGTTCAATAAAAAGGGAAACCCGAATCCTCCTGAACCAAGATAGAGATCAAATTTGGACTCCTAATAACAGCAATGAGATCAAACTAAGGCAACAGCCAATATGCCCGATAACCAATGCTCACCCACACTGAATCAATTGGATATGGAGTATAATTATGAACTCACAAACCCACCCAGCATGATCAGTATAGTGAGGAATTCCCAGGTTCAAATTAGTTTAAACTGACAGAGGCATGGACCATGAAGTTTAGAATTATTTCAGAAGGACAAATTACAGAATCAAGAATCAAGTAACCACAAACAGAATCCGATGGAATGTGATGCTTGAAGCCCCTAGGATAACACTGAAGAATTTTCGTTTTGAAACCAGACAGATTAGGGGAGAACCAACAAAAACCACGTTTCAAAGGGAAATAAACTAGTGAACTAATAATCAAATCTATTTCTCTTTTTCGAATCAGGCACAATCCATTGTCATCCAAGAAAAATGAAACAGGACCCATATTCAGAGGAAGAATAAATACAGAATCAATGTCCTAACGCATAAGAGACCATCCTTTTAGCAACACTCGTGACCTACATACCTCTCGGTTAGCTTCTTCCTCAATTTCGATTTTCAGAAACACCCTTCTTGCTGTCGATTCCTTCCCTGCTTCTCCCTTGGGTTTCTGCAGTTTTTCCTCTTTTGATTCTTGGTTTGGGTCTCATTTCTTCACTTTCGTCTCACCTCGATTTTTCGTTGATTCTGTGACTTTTTGAAAATCCCCCCCTTCTTTCTTCGTTGCCTCTCAATTTCTTTTATAACCCGAGGATTTGAAACCTTCGGGATGTCTCCTTGATGCAATCCCGCGAATCATGGTTGACAGGCGATTACAAATCGCCGTTGCAGAGATACCTGTCGCGCATGGAGGTTGCACGGACAGTGCAGAGCAAAGAGACCAACAGCGTAGCAGAGGGAAAACGGCATGCTGCAGTGCAGGAACGGATTGCCAGAAATGGTGAAACCACATACTGCCTTCGCAAGAGTGAACGAGGAGAACACTGAGGAGAGGAAAGTTGGGATGCCCGTGACAGAAGCTAGAGTCCAGAAGGGAAGTCAGGGGTGCAGGCGCAAAAGGGAAATTAGGGTTTAGGAGCAAATTGTGAAATTGGGGCAAAAGAAAGATAACTGGGTCAGCGAAAATAGGTCAGGTTTCTGGTACTGGACCGGGTTGGCTGAAGGGTTTGGGCTGGAAGGTATTGTGGGCTCCGGTTTTTTGGTGTTGGGCCCTCTTTTTTTTTTTGTTTATTGGTCCCTTTCTCCTCTTTTTTTTTCTTTCTTTTTTTTTCTTTGTTTTGTCTTAATTAGTAACAATTGATTTCTTATCAAATTTTTTTTCTATTATTTATTTCTTTTCAAAATTTTTTTATATTAACTTTTTTTTAATTAATAATTTTTTTTTAGCTTGGACAAAATCCAGTGTTTACACCAATACTCATCAACCCCCTCATCTGGCCAGCCTCTCCCCCTTTTAAGGAATAACTTCTCTGCCACCTTTTTCCTTCCAGCAACTTCCCCAAATTCCTTCCCCTTATACCACTGGGTTCTATCACAAACCTACATAAAAAAACCCAAATTTTTATATGAATATTTGTTGCTGCTACTACAAAGTAATATACATGCATACTTATTCTTTATGTAATAGATACATGGATATGCATGCAGGCATGTGGTGGTATTAACAAGAGGTATGAAGCAACAAAAAAACATTTCCATACACTTAGGTATCTCAGCATACAATCACCTTTCCACTAGGATTTTGTTTATTAAAGCTCCATTTTCGTAGCTTATGAAACCCTTTTGAGCCAAGAGCCAGAAGGCCATAAGTAGAATTTGTGTAAAGAAGACAAGCAACCTTGAAATGACCCTATGAGATTTTGTGATCATTAAATTCTGGCCATAAAATAGATATATACTACACATATCAACGTATTCAAAAAATGATAGGTTTTAGGGAATACCCTGTTAATGACATCATTACTATATGGTATACTAATTATTTGAAACTGAACAAAAACTACAAAATTCGTCAGTAGCCAAGCTTTACATTTGTCAGATACATCGAACCAACTTCTTTGCTTCTTTATGCTTCTACCCATAGAATCAACCCCATTATGAAATAAATAACAAAATGAGTTAATTTTGCACATAATTAATACTTGTTGAATACCAGAAGATGTCTAGTAGGCCATACTGCATAAGGAATCAATGAACACCTCAACTCAAGTGATAAAATATAAAAAAAATGCAAAATTTGTACTTCAGGTTCATTATTTAGACTATAAAGATGTTGTAAATCTTTAAAAAAAAAGTTAAAAAGTCAATCTTTAATTGTAAATTTTCATACAAGGATATTAAACTAATAAGGTTTGGTAGGAAAGCTTCTGTTCACACATTCTACTTTATTGATGAGTGAAATAATGTTTGCAACCACAGAGGAGCCGGGTAAGTAATTTCCCACCTAGGCGGGGAACCAAAAAAGACAATGGCATTCATGTTAACAAAGGAATTCGTATATAATTCATTGATATTGAACGAATCAAGTTTTGGAAAATAATAAGACCAGCGAACGAAAACTGGTAAGCAGCATATAGTGGAGATGGGGGCTTAAGGCAGATAAAAACTTTAGTCTCAGCTGGTGCTTTAGATGATTCTTCATAAAAGCAAACTTCAATGGCTTTTAAGTATTTGAGGCTGTCAGCATTTGCAAGGACTTTCAAACCACTGTCTGCAGTAGTAACAACAAGCAGATTTTCCTCCTTATTAAATCTTAAGCGAGGAATACTTTAGGTAGGGTACTAACCATGTCAAACAATACACTCAGAGAGTTAGATATGCAATATGAGATTAAAAATACACGAAATACTCACACGAAGACCACAATCGGCATTTGTGCTAATCAGAACTGATATTATCAATATCCCAAAACTTTATCTGGTTGTCTTCACCAACAGCCAAAAAGTGACTCTTTGTAGTATCAAATTGTAGAATGCTAGCATATTTCTTTCTAAACCCAAGATATCTTCTCTTTTATTGCTCCATCACTTTCATTCCACTCAACTAGGAAATAATCTCCATCTTTACTAGTGCCACAAGAGAATAATCTAAAATAGGAAAGAGCAGTTACATACAGGTCACATTCACACTTTAGAAAGAGTAAAATCCAAAGAAAAATGAAAGCATGAACTTAACAGGCTACATTTCCAATATTATTTTTTATTTTCTTACCTACTTCCATCAGCACTATAGAGCATTGTGGTGCAACACTGCCCAGGAGCTTCACAGTCAACGATGGAGCCCTTGTTATCATACAACCAGGCCTTGATTTCCCTATTTATAGTAATTGAAATATAAACTGCATAAATACGATGTCATAAATTTTATCAGTTAATCATTCACTACAAGCCTTCATGTGAAAGTAATATCGTTGTTTGCTCTATACATGTATGTCTAGTCATCTTTCCAAAAATGACACAACAAGACAACACATGGAACAAGATCATAGCACAAAAAGTAAAGCTGTAGATGGTTTAACCCTCAAAGATAGTTGCACAGAAGCATATTTAACTAGGGACAAGACAGAATATTGGCCTGTAGTAGTATTGTCTAACCCAATCCTTATTTTTTGACAAACTCATCTTACTTTTTCTATTGTACCAAAATATTTGCATAACAAAAATTCAATTAGTGTTACTGTTATATATTTATACAAGAACCAGTGAACAGCTTATCAGGAACAAGAGATTAAACACCAGTCATAGCCCACTCATGGCAGATACAATTAAAAATCCACGAAGGGGGATGGGAAGGACATTTTTACCTATATATTTTCCTTTTGGTGAGGACAAACAAAATAAACTGGTGCTTTGTGACCTTCAAAGTTAAAGAGCTTCTATCCACTCAAATCCCACACCTATCACACTCCAAAAATGAATAATCAACGATACATTCATCTGGCTAAAAGGTATAACAGACAAGAAACTTCTCCTTCACCTTTAGTAACTTATCATATCCACAAGTTACAATGCATATTTGTTTCTTTATATAAGAAAATGCCAAGTCATTAACACCACCAACATGAGCATCAATCTGTGATGAAGCAAAGACATTAGTTAGCAATTACAAAGAACTTCATATTAGAAAATGATTCCAACGTGCCTCCAAATTCTGCTATAAATCATTAGACCCTTGATAAGCATACAATTGAATCAAATGTTTTATGAAAACAACCCCTGGAAAGAAGAAAAAGATATTATGAACTAGTAATAGTACAACGAACTGGAATAAAATTTCCTTACTGAACATACCGATAAAATCTCCATCTAAACTCCATGACACACAGTTAACAGATATAGATAAGTCTTTCACAATTGTAGCTTGTACAAGAGTCTGAAGTACTAAACTTCAGCATATGATAAATAGAATTCATGGTACTTACAATATGTAAAATACATTTACTTTGAAATAGACAAGGAAATGTGGAATGCCAAGTAATTTATAACCTTCTACAACTCAAACAGTTCCCAAAGTCCACTAACACGTGGTCACCCATGAATTACTATATTCTAGTTGATCCATCCTAAAAACATTTACCTAATTATCTCCACTTTCCTCTCTCTGATTTTTAATGCTACTAACTTATTTGTATATTTCCTAGAAATTCTACATTCAATCTTTAGTCCGAGAAGAAGGCCCCCCCTAAACTGGTTTGAAAATGATCAACAAATCATAAATCCAATTACACGATATAAAAAAGGTACATGTATTTATGCTTATTCTCCATACTTTTTTTTTGGCATAAATTATTGGTTCATTATTTTACTACAGATTATAGAAAGCTTTAGATGTACACCTGACACTTGATACTTGATTAAATGTATATTGTTCTTTGCTAATACTGAATTTATCATATAAGAGATCTAAAACCAATGGAGAACATAAATCATAACATTAAACTATTCAAAGACAAAATAATAAGATACATTTGGATACAGTCATTGTATTAATACATCCCAGAACCAAGCGATCATTTTTATATTTACTATATGAAATATTAATAGTTTCTTCATTATTCTTAAAAACTTTCTTGGCTTTTATTGCAATTTGGTTTTTAATATGCCTTTAGAGGATAATACCCCACAAAAAGGAAGAAATCAACACTAACAAGTCAAAACTCCTCAGGATCTCAATCTTTAATTGAATAATCACAATAAAATGTCCACTTTCACCCTTCAACTGTACACTTCTGAACTATAATGGTTGAAGTACCTTCAACAGCTAAGCACGAACACATGTACAAACTAAACCAAAAAAAAAAAAAGATCGTGAATCACCAATACCAGTTTAAACGCTCCCTTCCCCCAAAAAAACAAAAACAATGCAACCAATTCTAGACAGGACAGGAAATTTCTGGGACAAGTACTAATTTACTTTTGTCCTAAAATAAAGATCAATGTTGCATACTTGAAATAACCCATATCCCACAGTATTCGTAATGTAACATTATAACCACTTAATCTATTCCCTCCATAAACAACTACTTAAATGTCAATAAGTTAGTCTCTTTTTCTCTACTTCCCATTTCTTGCTTTCTTTGGCTTTTTGCAGCCCTGCTTCCTAGAGTGAAATTTCACCATTGCTGCTACCAACTTTTTTTTTAAAAAAAATTTCCCAAGTCATTATATAAAGACTGAACTTTATGTATCCTAAAGACGTTATAGTCTCTTCAATATGACCTACCAGCAAGTAAAGAATGAAATGAGCGATGAAAATCCAAGCTTGTCACTGTTGATCCTTGACATAATGTACAAACAATAATTCTAGGAGGGCCATTATTGACCAATAGGCTTGTTGGGTTGATGGAAGATATGTGACCTGTAAACACCTGATTTTGTCTAGGCATCCCTTAAAATTTTAAGATTGATAAATTTTTCTAAAAAAAAATAATAAAAATAGTAAAAAAAATGGTAGATAGGAAAAATGAAAATTACAAAAAATATATATAATAACAAAAAAGAACAAAAACAAACAAACTAAAAAAGAAAAAAAAAAGAAAGAAATGAGGAAGTCCAAACCAACACCCCATACCCGGTCCAAAACCCTGCCCAACTTTTCTGACCCACAACTCGGAATCACGTTTCTCTTCAGCAAACAAAAACCCTAGCCGCTTCTGCTCCATGCCTCTGCCCCTCGTCCATCTCTATACTTTTTTTGACTTAGGTTTATAGTTGAGCCACGCCCACGATAGTACCATTGCCTGATTTCACGGCGTCTCTAGCACACATTTTCAGAGCCATGCGTGACAGCCAGCTGCGTACTGTGGTTTTCAACGGGTATCGTGGGATTTGGTTCCCTTGGGGCGCCTATAAAGAAAACAGAGGCAACAAAGAAACTGGAGCTTTCGGAGAAGAAAAACAACGAAAAACAGAGGCGATCACGAGAGGAAGAGGCTGAAAGGGTATAAAGACTAATCGAGGAAGAGTTCTTGTGCTTTGGAAACTCGAATTTCAGGTTTTATCCTGTGAAGGTTTCTGATTCCAAATTAATTATAGCTATGTGTAAATACTGTTTACGATTGGATTTGGTATCAATTTTTTTGTTTGGTTTGTGTTTCGCCTTTTGACCTAAATCCACGAATAGTTTGTTTGCTTAAATAGGTGATTCTGGGTTTGTTTTCATCTATGGTCCTGTGTTAATTTTGATTTGGGTCTAGATGATTTTTAATTCACTGAACCAGTTTGTATTTTGTTCGAGATTTGTTATCATTTACTGTGTAGGATTTGTTGGCTTCAAAATTAGTTATAGTTTTGGTTGGTTTTGCGAGGTTCAGAATATGTTAATCTCAAAGAAATGGTTCTATTTGGCTAGTTCATAATCTACTTATTTCGGAGGGATGGTTATGATTTGATGGTTATAATATGTTGGTTTTTAATGATCAATTCTGGTATGATATTTCGTTAAACTACGTTTTGGCCTTGGGTTCGAATATGTTTCATGCTGGTTTGATGTTTTAATATGTTCTGAAATGATCTTGGTATAATGTTTATATTCTGTTTCAAAAGGGGGAATTCAAAGTTGGTTCCATAATATGCTGTTTCTAATCAACCTTGAATCGATGATTTGCCAATTTATATGTTAATCGTGGGTCTTAACATGCTGTTTAAGAGTTGATTTTGGACTAGTAATATTTGAGGTACTAAATACTCTTTAGCCTGATCTCACGATTTCTTGTGTTTTACTGTACAGTTCTAATTTAGACTTCTGATACATTATTTACCCATTTGGTTATATGCTTGTGTGCCTTTTAAATTAGTGTGTACAAGTTTTGTTGTTTGACATAAACCCCCTTACTAATCCGTCGCATGTGACTTAGTTATTAAATTTGGGATTTTGTATTATGTCATTGTTTTTTGTTTTTTTTATCTAATTACTTCTATTTCTCTTTAGTTAATCTTCATTATATTACTTTCAAGAAAAAATAAAATAAAATACTAAAAGAAGGGTATGCATGTATATAAGTGAAGAAGTTTTAAATCAAACATGTTAAAAGTCTTAATGACCTAGAAGCTACAGTTTCACCATCTGATAAACCAGTGGACTCCAAAGGTCCAAATCTGTATGTTTTGTTCAAAGTGGAATATGGAAGGAGTTTAAAAACGCCCAATTGGATTATTTTCAATCAAGTGGGTTTCAAATGCCTATAAGCAAAACTTAGAATTTAAATATGGGTTTTAAAGGCCCATTAGAATTGAAAAAAGAAGAAAGGGGTTTCAAAAAGCTCATTGAAATTTGGGGGGTCTAAAAGCCCAATTAAATATTTTGTGTAAGGGTCCAAAAGGCAGTTTTTCAAAATTTGAATTTTGACCCTAATACTTTCAGAAATTCAAATTTTGACTCTAATACTTTCAAAATTCAAGTTTTGACCCCAATACTTTCAAAATTCAGGTTTTGCCCCCAGTATTTTCAAAAAATGATATTTTGACCCCCAAGCATTATAAATTATAGTTTTGCTCTGAGGCTCCTAAAAGATTGTTGAAATTCGACATTAGAATTCCTTAGATCCTCTCAAACATTATGTAGGGAAATATTCTCCCATTATGTTTAAACTTTATGTGGAAATTCATTTCCCATACTGTCTTCACTCATTTGAACATTATGTGAGGAAATATTCTCATATTTTATTACGCCTATGTGGAAATATATTTTTTCATATTGTCTTTATTCTCTCAAACTTTATGTAGGTAATTAATCTTTCATTTTGTTGGACCTTATATGGAAACTCGCGTTTCCATATTGTCTTAATCCCTCCATAGGCAAATTTTAATTTAATTAATTCGAACTACGCGGACCTTGATTCCATAGGAGTACGTAGGCACTTACACAGTAAGACATGTCCAACTCTCTCACTTTTTTATTTTTCTCTAAAAATCGCAATAATAAAAGGGGTAATTCAAATAATAATAAATTTAAGCACAAACAATTTAGGGTAACCATCCTTAGGGATGGACGCTGTGGGATGCCTAATACCTTCCTCACACGTAATTAGACTCCCGAACCCATCCTCTGATTCCAAGGGCTGGGTTTTTCAAATATCCCAATTATCCTTCTAATTAATTGGTGGCGACTCTATTTTTTATATCTGTATTTTTTTCCTTTTGTCACCTTAAGGTCATAACGGTGTCTTTTTCCCGACCGTCACGTTGCGACATGACCTGCACAGATTGTAAAGAGTATTATAGCAATGGCAATTCAACTGCATTGGAAAGAAAACGCACCCCATTACCATGTAAATACCCCGTCAACAAATTGTGTTGACCGAAAACATTTTACAAGTTGATCATTATCAGTGTTTTGATAATCCTTCATTCTAGAAACATTAAAAGATGTTCTTGAATGCTTCAAGACAGAGACCGTGTTAGCAGTTCAGATCAATACTCTGTCTTGAGGACAGAGACCTCCTGAGAAGAAGAGAGAGAGGAATTGGAAATTCTATTCATTGAAAACCAAATTGTAATGGATTACAACCTTTTATAGCTAGTACCAGTTATAGAAAGTAACAACTAGTAACAATGACTAATAAACTACTAAACGACGTAGTCCTCTAAATGTCTTGGCTTCATTCATTCTCTCTTGGCCCTTCGCGTAGCTTGATTTGATGCAGTGGAAGAGTGATTGAGCACACAACTTAGCTCAACGGCTAAGGGTAGTTTTGGAATGATGATTCCAGAAAGGAAGATACACCGTAAACATAAAGGAATTCTCGAAATCAATAGGAAAATATATTATTTTTTGAATAATAATATGACATTTTCTATCTTTTTCATGGAGTATAAATACTCGAGTGAGAGTGATTCTCATGTGTGGGACCCACATGGGTTCAATTCTGTCCGACACGTTACAAATTTGATTCAATCATTTCCTAATCACTAACTCCTATTTGACAAATGAAATTTGCAATCATAACTCCAACATGACTAACGATTAAGGACTACAAGTATATCTTTGCCAAAGATTCAACTAATTCTTCAAGAATAACAACCAAATCTTCAAGAATAACAACCAAATCTTCTTTCAAATTGGATTTCCTTACTCCAGCAAGTATGAATTGAAGTTAGGATCAATCAATTGAAGTAGGGATCAAGCAATTTTTTCCACCCAGTTCGTCTTTAGCACTAGAGCTGAAAATCAGGCTGGGCCGGGCCGGCTCAGCCCGATCGGGCCAATGTTATAATTAGGCCGGTCCGAATTTAATTCAGGCTGGTATATTATCAGCCCAGCCCAGCCCAGCCCATCGGGCCAGCCCAGTCTTAACTATAATTATCAATAATTTTTAAAATATAATTAAAATATTTATTTTTATACTAAAAATACTA
>JASKGM010000005.1:6082559-6105596 GCA_034509205.1 Ceratonia siliqua
TATTATTTTCTTTCATGGCCTTAGGCTCTTAGTTTAATATCTTTTTTAATGCAACCACAGTAATTGTGAGTAGGTTTTTAATACAAAAGAAGTTGACGTCTTCATTTATAGTTACAAATGCCTCTTTGGCTGTTTCTATATGTGTTTGACTTCTTGTATAAAATTGTATGAGTTATATGCAGTAAGTTGTTCTACCTCCTCAACTTATATAGTGTAATTTCATATTAACTTTCTTTAACTAAGTACTTTTCATATATGGACATGTTTAGAAAATAACAGAGGGTTTAGCCAAAATCATTAAGATAAAATAATGAAAAATGAATATAAACTTTTTAATTTTAATTTAATTTTTTGGTTGGCCCATCGGGCCACATTGGGCCGGCCCAATCAACTTCTGGTCACATCGGACTAGGCTAAAAAAGCTCAGTGTTTTTTGGGCCAATGTTTTGGTAGCCCAGCCTTATTATTTTTCAGGCTGGATTGGGTCAGCCCATCGGGTTGGGCCAATTTTGCCAACTCTATTTAGCACTTTCGCAAAGTGAACTTTTGGGGGATTTAATTGAATGTAACATTTACAATTGCATGAATTGTGTGTTCAAACTTCAAAACGATGTAGTTTTAATTCATGATCATCTTAGCGGCCTATTAATTTTCGTTAGCCATGTCAGCAGGTTTTGATGCATAGTTAGTCACGTTTGAGTCACGTATGTGGGCGGTAGAGGAGTTTTTAATTTTTTTTACTTTTCAAAATTAACTAATTAATTTTTATAGCATGAATTTTTTTCAGAATTTTTTGAGATGCTTTTGTAGACTTTTTTAAGTTACAAATGAATAGTAAAAAAAATTATAGATGAATAGTAAAAGGAATGTAAGAAAATTCAAAAAAAAAATTTAAAAAATTTTAAAAAAAATACATGAGATAAAAAATACTTAACTAATTTTAAAATTTTTATTAAAAAAAAAGTAAAAAAAAAGGAAGGACATAGCTTAGTCCCCCTATATAATTTCCGTAATTAAAGGTTAGGAAAGAGAGTGAATCAAATTTGCAACATGGAGACATAAATGAACCAAATATATGTTAGGGAGTAAAATAACATTTGATACAAAGGTAAAAAATCAAAAGTATATTTCAGCGAAGATAATTAATTTTTTTAAAAATATGAAATGATAATATTATTTAAATTAAACATATAATTATTATATTTAAAATTTTAAATTAATAAAGAGACAAAAAATGTATTCAAACCTCTTTTTTAATAAATTTTTTATAACATAATCAATACTAGTTAAGTTAAATATTTGTAACTAAACAGATGGGTTAATGACAAAATGCAATATAAAGTAATTTTAAAAAACTATTTTGCTTTCATATTTAAATTTATTACTAAAAAAATAACAAGTGAAAAATAGGAAAATTAAATTAAGAATTTATCAAAAATTATTCAAAGATAAGAGAAATTATAAAAAATTAATATATATAGAATGGGAGTAGAGATGTGCCCCCTTTCCATCCATCCCCCATTCCCCCAAAACCCTCAGTAAACCTCGTAGTAGAGGGAGAAAGAGGCACTCCGTTGAACCCGAGACGCCGAAAAAAAAACAGAAGAGCTTGAACTTCGATCTGCACCCATGGTGGCGAAGAAGCAGCAAGTCGACAAGACCAAAAAGAGAAAGCGAATTCCAGGTTCTAATACTGAAGCAGATGAATCATCTCCTTCTAAGACGCGCAAGCTGACTGTCTCAAATCCTTCTTACCCGCCAAAGAACAAGGGCTTTGGGAAGCCCTCAAAATCCATTAAAAAGGGAAAAACAGCTCTGGTTGGTAAAGAGAAGGCGGCTCCGGTTACAGGCCGAGAACGTCGACTACAAGCCAAGGTTTCCTTCTATCCATAAAATTATTTATTTTCTGGTGGTACTGGTGATGCTGAAATACACTGCACGATTTGTTTTTCTGATTATAAATGTGAGTTAGACTTATGCGTGAGTATATGTGTTTAAACTAGCAAAGTAGTGAAATTTATGATTAAAGAAGGTAATTGGAAGGAAAAGATACTGAAATTAGTTCCAGTGCTGGTGAAATAGCAAAATATGTCTCTCTTGAATCATTAATAGTGGAGTATATGATCAAAGAAGAGATTTGGTAAAAGTATACTGCTTTTTTTCCCCTTAATTATAAGGGATGGGCAATCTGGTGATTGCCCGGCTGGTGTAGTGTGCGTCTGTATGTGTGTTTGAAACTAGTTGATGAAACTGTTGGATATTACATGTTTTGAGTCTTTTGACTAGCTGCTTCAACTGTTTCATTGCAGGAACTTGCAGAGGCTAGAAAAAAGAAAAGAAAGCCGCATTACACACTTGAACAAGTGAGTGTGATCATTTACATTACGAGTCTCATGCCATGGGCAGATATGCTACTTATCAAAACACACTTATTTCTTTTATACGTTGTTCTTTTATGAGCTTCTTACATTGATGGGGATTCAAGCCCTGTTGTTCGCCGATATGGTATTTAGGTTTTATTTTTTGAGGACTATCAAAGATTCAAAGATCACATGAATTTGTAGAGGACTGTTTAAGAACACACTTGTTTGAACATAGTGTAAATTCTGGCTTATTAAAAATTACTACACCTAATCCTGAACAGGAGCTTGCTCGTCTGTGGGAGAAGATGAGACGTCATGATATTGGCAAAGAGGACAGAGCTAAGTATGTTCCTAAAAGAATAATATTAAGAACATTATACTTACGTTACGGCATGCTAAGCTTTTATTTTCTTTCATTTCCTCACATTTTACTGTTAACTTTTATGCGTCGGAAGACTGGTGACAGAAGCTCTGCAAAAGATGAAGGGGAAGATTCCTGAAATTGCAGGGTCTCACGTTTCTTCTCGTGTTCTTCAGGTATACTTTTTGTTTTGCATTCTAATGTGTTATTTTGTCATTTTTATATCATATTAGAGTAGCTTGCAATTTTTAACCTTTTTCTTTTTCTTATCAATAGACTTGTGTTAAGCATTGTTCACAAACTGAAAGAGATGCAGTATTTGAAGAGCTTCGGCCGCATTTTCTAACTCTTGCATACAATGCATATGCAGTTCACTTAGTAAAGAAGATGTTGGACAATGGTATTAGTCAACTTGAAAATTTTAATATATTAAAAAATTATTTTCAATTTCATTACTTGTCATATAATCTTGTTGTATGCCCCTGTTCCTTCTAACCCGGCACCCTTCTTTTTCAGCTTCCAAGAAACAGCTTGCAGGCTTTATCTCCTCTCTTCGTGGGCATGTTGCTCCTCTTCTTCGCCATATGGTTGGATCAGTTGGTATGTAACAGTAAGGTCTTTTTGGGTTCCAATGATATTTTGCTGTTGTTCATGGTTTAGTTCAGATATTTTCCAGAGTTTGTAATGTCTCAATAGAGTAAAATTTTTACTTCTTTGCAATCCAATTTCCAATGTGTTCAGAGGAATATGGGCTTGTAGTTTAATATTGGCACTTGCTCTTTAAGCATGTGAACGAGTCTAGAAGGAAGAGAAAAGGAGAAAAATCAAATAAACACTTTCTCCTCATGCAGCACAGCATTTCTGCTGAAATTTTATCCACAGATATGAATTTATGTTTCCATCATTTTGCAAAATCCAACTTCCCTATAATAAGTAGTCTTGTGCATCTACATGTCATGCAGTTGTTGAGCATGCCTACGAGTTAGCCAGTACATCCCAAAAGCAAGAGCTTCTGTTGGAATTATACTCTACAGAACTTCAGTTGTTTAAGGATCTAGTCTCATTGAAGGAGAGCAGGTAAAAGTTCAGCACTTAGAACTTGTAGCAATTGAAAAATATGTTGGTAATCAACCTCTGTTATGGGTTTTAATTTTTTTCATAATTTATTATTAAAAATAATTACATATTGAGGAAAAATAATTACTGGAATATGGAATAAATTGCTGTTTATGAAATTGTTAGTTATTGCCTCTGCATATGCACTGGAAGTTTTTTATATTGCCCATAAATTAATAATTCAAATGCTTCAATATGTGAGTTCACAGAACTATATACCATCATGCCAAGGGTTTTAACAGTCTATGATATATTATCTAGGATCAAATACAAGCAAACAATAAATTACTACTTATGGAAACTTAATTGGTTGACTTTCTTAAATCCACAAGTTGTGTTTACTTTCATATATTTGTGGATAATTATTACCTGAGTTTGATTGGATTGATTAATCACACTTTGTTGTAAGAAACTGGCAATGTATAGAGCATTGTCATGGTCATCTCCCTAAGTTGGTGTGACTTTATCTTTGATTTTACTCTTCTTGACTAGATGTATGACTTTCACAACGATGCTTTTTATCTTGCTCCACTTATTTATTTTTGTAGCTTTTAATTGTATGTCAGGTTATTAGATGTAATTTCCAAGTTAGGTCTCCAGAAAGGTTCAGTTTTGCGACATATGACTTCAGTGATTCAGCCAATTTTAGAGAAAGGAATAGTTGACCACTCTATAATACACAGAGTGTTGATGGAATATTTTAGCATTGCTGATCAGGTTCTTCTCTACCCTTCTGCCATTAATTCTGCATGCTTTGTGTTATGACCAACGTATATGGGTATGATTATAGGTCTTCTGCTATCTAAATTGAGTTTGTGAAAAGTCTTCTGTCACAGATATAATCCAACAATTATCCAGTCCACTCCTTGTTAGAATGATTGGTACGAGGGATGGAGCCAAAATTGGAATTCTTTGTGTAAAACATGGGAGTGCGAAGGTATTTTTTTTTTTACCAATTTCTTGCTTAATCAATTGACTTGTTTGCCTGAGATGATTTCATTCTGACATACGATTTGTTAACATTCCATTTTAGGAAAGAAAGAAGATTATCAAAGGAATGAAAGGCCACATAGACAAAATAGCTTATCATCAATATGGGTGTATGGTAAGGAATTTGACTTAGTGGTTATGTTTTGTTGCCAAGCCTATCTTTTATGGGTTTATTTGTGGATTAATCATACAATATCAACATTAAACTGCATGTTGCTTAAATGTTTCAACTTTGAATTGTTCAAGCTCTACATCCCTAAATTTAGATATGACCTGCTATGACCTAGGTCAAAATAGACACACTTAAAATTAGACAATAACTATGAATGGTATTTGGATATAAAATGCATTAAAAATGTTAAATAAGATTTATTTTTATGAAATTCTGACAGAAGGCTCATATACATGGAAGATTTTATATGCTTTCTTTTCAAATTTATGCCTCTGCTGTTCCTTGGGATCATTCTTAGGCAATCCTTTTGAGTCCATAGTTACTTCCCAGTTCCCATGTTTACTTATTACTTTACCCATTTCTCTAGTTGCTTTAGAATTTAGAATAACATGTTTCAAATGTAGAAACATCAATGTACTCTACTTATCAAAGAAAAGGTATCATGCTACTTTCCTAAGTTCCTAACTATTAATTGCTCCTAAGTTACCTTGCATTGAAATTTTAATAGGAGTATCATTAAACTTTCAGGTGCTAGTCTGCATCATTTCAGTTGTGGATGACACAAAACTGATAACAAAGGTTCGTTCTTGTCCTGATTTTCTCTTCCATAGTCATTGTTTATATATAAGGAAATGATTATTTCATATTAAGCTTTTAA
This sequence comes from Ceratonia siliqua, assembly GCA_034509205.1. Taxonomy (NCBI): domain Eukaryota; kingdom Viridiplantae; phylum Streptophyta; class Magnoliopsida; order Fabales; family Fabaceae; genus Ceratonia; species Ceratonia siliqua. Next base: position 6,088,220 of record JASKGM010000005.1, read on the forward strand.
GTCTTTCTTGTTGCAGGCTATCATTCGTGAGCTTCAACAAAATTTAAAGGAGCTTGTTTTGGATAAGGTTTCTTCTATCGTTTTTCCCCCTATAATGTTAACAAGTGATTATAAAAGACATGCTAATATAGCTTTGATCAAGTGATAAGGATATTTTAAAAGCCTTTATTTATATGCATCTGCAGTCAGAATTTGAGCTAGGTTATTTTTTATCCCAACCCCAGCTCCTTCCACTCTTCCCACACAAAAAAATGGAAAAATTATTTATTGGATGTTTCTTATGATTTGGTTTGTTATACTTTCTGGTTCTGCATCTCTAAATCCTGTTGTTTACTTGTGACTTTTTCAGAATGGAAAGCGTCTCATACTTCAATTGCTTCATCCTAATTGTTCACGCTATTTCAGTCCTGATGATCTTGCTTCTTTGAATTCATCTATACCATCTCTTTCCGTCAAGGTTGCTTTCAAAGCTATATATATATTTGTTTCCTGGACTTTAGAAGCGGTGGTTCTAGTCTCACTCTTCAGTTTGCTTGCTGTCAGGATCATTCAGAAGCAGGTTCTCAGACAGAAACTTTCAAGGAAACCAAGGAAGACACAGAAGTCATGGTGGATGAAGCCAATAAAGATAATTCTGGGGATGATTCTCACCTAGTTGAGAGTGGGAAAAAAGACCCACTTGTTAGAAGGCAAGAGCTATTGATCAAGAGTGGACTCGCAGAGGTGGGTTGCATTAGCTTGGCTTCTAATAATTTCCTTCTATTTTTCATTGTTTAATATGCATGTTTCCCTCTTTCATTTCCTTAAATCTTCTGTACCTGATTGATTTATTTAGAATTATATTTTGATAAAAAATGGTGATTTATATATTTCTTCTGTATTACTGGGCAATTTTATTGGGATTGATGATGATTATGAAAATCTGAGACCAGTTTGATTTTGTAAATTGTGGAGTTGTGTTGAAATACTGTTTGATAGTGTAATTGACTACCATGCAGAGTCTCGTTGATATATGTATTGAGAGTGTGGGAGAACTGATACGATCAAATTTTGGCAAAGAAGTCATATATGAGGTAGTAAATGTGATATTGGTGATCTATCTATTCCGTATGATCTACAAATTTGTAACCTGAAAGATGCCTTTTCTTTGATTTGATGATAAATGCAGGTTGCAACAGGGGGTTCTGATGGCCTACTCCACCCAGCTTTGGATATTAAGTTAAATTCCCTTCATGAAGCAATATCATCTCTTGCAGCGAAGTCAAAATCAGAAGATTCACAAGAGGAGCATGTCCTTGAAAATTTTCATTCCAGTCGGACTATCAGAAAACTTGTTTTGGATTGTCCCAACTTCGCTTCTACCTTATGGGAGAAAGCTTTACAAGGGAAGAGTGAGTTTTGGGCACATGGTCACAGGTAGGCTTCATTTGAACTTTTTATATATCTCCAATCGAGCAGGGTGCAAAGAACTGATTTCTTATGTCTTCTTTTTGGTCTTCTGGTTGTAATCGCAGCTGTAAGGTTATTTCTGCATTTTTGGAATCATCAGATTCAAAGGTACAGGAACTTGCAAAAAGTGAGCTGCAGCCCCTAGTTGATAGAGGAATTCTCAGAACCCAGTTCAGAGAACTAACAGCTGAATGATAAAGTCGCATATGGTGTATGGAGAAGGGAGCTATTTCTGCACTGGAACAGGGTTGGCATCCAGTGATCAGTAACTAATTCATGTTTAAATCCAGTTTTGCTGCGTGGGCCTTGGTTCTATAAATTGATAAAAAGGAATTAAAAGGCATAAGCAAAATTTTTTTTAAAAAAGCTCTGTCATTGTAATTTTGACTATTAAAAGGATACTCATGACATGCTGTCGACTGAAATTATATGGTGTTAATGATTTAAGTATGAATATTTTAAATTAAATAATTTTGGTGATAACCATTACACTGAGGGATGCTATTGTTCGATATCTGTTGTCTTAGATTTTTCAGGATATGTTGGACCCATATATTAAAATAATCAGTGCAATTTTGACGTTTGCAGGTTCTAAAGTAGTGCATAACGCATGACAAATAAAAAGTGACATGTTATAATTTGAGTAGTATTATATAATGATGTATCTTTTTAATCGGTACATTTATCATTTCTCTATCTAGATGCTGCAAACATAGCTCCTCAAGAGTGTAGAGAGGGTAGATACAGGCAGAAGGATGGATTAAAAACATGGATATCTTTCTCAATTCTCTGTTTAGACTTTTCTAGGTAGAAACTGCCAAATTTGTAGAGTGTATACATTCAATTCGTTCGCAAACTGTTCTCTATTATGCTGACAAAATTCCGGGTCCTGAAAAGCGAACCATTCCCATTGTCAGTGTTGATCGCCGGTACATTAAATTTTAAGGGACTTGGACCCAACAACTTAATAATCTCAGGTGACCTTTCTATTCTGAAGTCCAGATTCTTTAGTGCTAAGAAACAAAAAATAGAAACATAATAATTATTTAGTGTATTGTCATTTCATTTGTAAGAATTTTTAATGAGTAATTCTATCCTACAGTCACACTTTGTGGCGGTAGGATAAGTATTTTATTTTTTTTAAATATTTATTTTATTTTATTTTATTTATTTATTAATATTAATGAATTAATATTTATATTATATATTTTTTAAAGAAATTTTTAAATTTTTTTATATTTTTAAAAGAATTTTATATTTATGTATGAATAGTATCAATAAAATTATAGATGAATAGTATAAAAAGATTTAAAAAATTTAAAAAATATTTAAAATTATTTTAAAAAATTCTTAAAAAATTATATAACCTAGATAATAATTAATTAATGTTAAAAAGTAAAAAAAATTGAGATAAAAAAATACATAAATTAAAAAATTAGAATACCAAATTTATGCTACAGCCCCAAAATGGGGCTGTAGCATAGCAAGCGCTATTTTTAATACCCAATTTAGATAGTTATGTTTAATGCATATATACAAATTTATAATATAAGTTTATACAAATTATAAAATATTATATTATGATAAAATATTTTTTTATATTTAATTTCATATTAAACCTAAAATTTTTAAATATTCCCATATTTTACACCTTTAGAATTTATAAATTATCGTTGAAGAAAGATAGTGTACATCAAACAAGAGTGTAAGTGCAATTTTTTTATAAGTTGTTATTCTATAGATTTCTATCCTACTCGTATTTCATACTGAGCAAGTTTTGCTTTATAATTTTTTGATTTTTTTATAATTTTTTTTAAAAATTTAAAAGAATAAACAAATTTAAAAAAATCAGAAAAAAGTAAAACAATCAAAAAATTTTATAACACAAGTATTCAAAAATAAATCATGAAATAAAATAAAAACAAAAAATAAATAATAATTTTTTTTAAAGATGAAAATTATAAAAAACTTAAAAATCAAAATAATAAAAAAGATGAGTATGATAGAAAGTACCTACTATTAAATGTACATTACTTTTTTTATTTTTTTATATATAATATTTTTTATATAAATTACTTATTATTATTTATTATTTATTTTATATTAAATTTGAAAATATAGGTGTAAATGTGAAGTGCAAAGAAAATGGTATGAAAATAATAATATCATCTCTTTATTTATATTGTGAAGATAAAGTTGGTCAACCAAAACGAGTACCAGAGGTCAAAAGCCACTCTAGAAGGGCAATCGGTCCCCGACGGTGTTGACTTTTGACAACGTCATTTAACTACTTGAACCAATCTATTCCTAAAATCTGTCCTTTTCACTGTTCTTTCTCTGACAATTGACTCCCTCACACCTTTCGTTTTTTATTTAAATTTTTCTGCTTAATAACCACGTGAAATATTATCAATTCATTTTGTCACTATCTTCTATTTTTATTTTAAATATTTTCATATAAGATAAAAAATTAAAATTAAAGTTTTATGTTATAATAAAAAATAAAATTAATATGATTAATGTTTCATAACAATAAATTTAAAACAAAATATTTTAAACTTTAATGATATAAAATATCACAAATAATAAAATTCTTACTCTAAATAAGTAAATATTTTAGATATAATATAATCCCAAAATAAACAGTTAAACACCATGCAGTTTGTTCAAAATTACTATATGATCCAATCACAAGTCGCATTTAATTATACATTATTTTAGTAATTTTTTATATAAATATATTTAAAATTAATGATTTAAAAACAATAAATATAACTAATAATAATTAAGTTTAAAGTATTAAATAATCTAAATATTTAAATTTATTCAATATTAGATATTAAAATTACATTTTGAAATAATGTTTTTTTCCATCAAATTTTAGAATTAACATTTTAAGTTGATTGTTTATACTACTATGGTCCTGTTGGGTTGGATCCAGCTGAGCTAATAGCCAATCTTATCCCATCGCACGCCAGTGACCCGACCACGGACCCACCTCACCTTTTAGTGGGCCCAGCCCTTGTCCTTTTCTTTTCCACCATTTCCCTCTTCAAAGAAAATGATTGTTAATGTCTAAAAGATATTATAAATTTAGTAAATAATAATAAAATTATACAGAATTTCATAGATAAAAAGAAAAGTTGACATGTGTGTAAAAAAATTTAAAAAGAGTAAATAATGGATGCTTTCTCAGAAAAAAAAAGAAAAAGAAATAATGAGCCATTATATAAAAAAGAAGGTATATAAATAAGATTTTTATCATTTAATAAATATTTATGTAATTAACTATATTTGTAATCAAATTTTTTAAATAAGAATTAATTAATATATCCCACCTCATCCTCCTAAACAAATAAGGGTATTTTGGTATTTTAATCCAAACAGTAAACCCGCTTGGCGTTCCCCAGTGAAATCTTTTCTCCACCACCAGAAAGGAAGGCACATTCTCTGTTCCGCTCAGCTACGTTTCAGAGTTCACACCCAAAAGCAAAATCTTTGTTCTTTTTCGTTTTTTTTGTCCACCCCAATTTTTTTCTCCGGAAAATTTGTGTTTTTTCTTTTTCGCAGTCCCTTCACAATCGACTATTTTTTGCTATTATTCGATTCTTCTTCAGCCGTTGCGGCGGTTTCTGCTTATGATTAGTCTTTTCTCGATCTCTGATTTGGTACTTTTTTTCCTGGTAATTCGGGACTGATTCCATGGCGGCGGGGACGGTGGCGACTGCCGCCGGAGCTGCGGTGATGCTGTACTATATCTTGAGTAGGAAACTGGCGAGGAAAGCTGTAGACGACGAGGATCCAGGCGGGGATTTATCGAAATCCCGCAGATCGCTTAGGAGGAAGAGGCTTGCTCGAAGGCCAGTTCAGCCTCCGGCGACTCTGTTGGAATCGGTTATTACGTTATCAGAAACGTTGAGGTTCACTTATTCGGAGACTTTGGGCAAATGGCCCATCGGCGACTTGGCTTTCGGCATTAATTACTTTATGCGCAAGCAGGTGCGTCTGCTGAGTCCAAATTATGATCAGTATAAGGGTTTTTATACTTGAAAGGTGTTTGCTTTTCAGTTCCGATGCCACTGCTACCATACGAATTTGACTATTCAGCCTTCATTTGAATTCATTACTATGAATGAAGCTGAATTTTGATATCCGCTTTCAAAATTGACTATGTTATGATTCGAGATTTTAAGGGGTGTGAGATACTTGCAGGGTAATTTGCCAGTTGCAAATGTATATGCGGGAAGTGATTGTGTACAACTCAAAGGCCCTGAAGTTATAGCGGAGTTACATGATCTCTTGAGGTTGTTAACACTATGCATGCTTTTCTCGAAGAAACCATTTCCGGTGTTTTTAGAGTCTGCCGGATTCTCCTTGGACGATGTCCTCCTACATAAGCCCAAAGCTGGGGTACGTTCACGTTGTACTTAATTTCGCTCTTTCAATATCTTGTTTCCTATTTTGATTTATCTATTTTTGGGGGTGGGGTTGGAGAACCGTAAGCCAAATCACAAACTCACCCTTCAAGATGGGTTTAAATTTCGTGGTCTCACACTTACCTCCGCTGAGGAGAAGGAAATACTATTGGATCCATAAGCTTGTAAACTGTAGTAGCATTTTTACACAAACCCATTACCATAAGAAGGCATAGTTTTCGTTCAGGGCTACAATATCTTTACTGGGGAAGTTTCTATTCTTGTAATATGTAGCATCGCATGTAGTGGTCCAGAGTCCATAATGGCTTGCATCCTCCGTCTTATCTGTATCCCTAGATTCGGGTATATGAGTTAATTTGATTGCCGCGGTGTTTCTATCAGGCCTTCTGAAAAGGGAAGCTTTGTTTTAATTGTTGACATTAAGACCACTTGTGGTATTTGAAATTAGGTAACTAATGTTTTGTAAATGGAAATAATTAAGCCCAATTGCCCATATATAACACAAGGTCTGAGTGTCATATGAAACAAACGCAAAGGATGATTTTTTAACATTTTTAATACCATAAGGGATCCAACAAAAAACAGACTACTCCAATATTTACTGTTATAAAATGTAATTTTACCTGATTTTAAATGCTGTTGAATGTGTTAATTGCCCTGGGTTGAATCTCTAATGTTCTCATCATATAATAAATCAATAATTTGAGTGATTCATATTCTTTTTTTCAATCATTGTATGAGGATTCTACATCTGGAATAAAAGTTCTCTTTGGAAAGAAATGGATAAATGGGAAAAACAAAAAAGTGAGGTAGATGTAGATGTTTGTTTCAGATGGTAATTGCTATTTATATCATCAATAGGCTTGCCTTATACATGCTAAATGTTGACTTGCGTTTTACTTCTGGAATTATTATGGATTTATTTAGACACACGAGTCTATATCCACTAGTTAGTCAATAATTCTTACAAAACATGTTCTATGCATTTATTACCTTTTTCTTTCATATTCTTTTCCCATCAATTTCAACTACTTAACTGTATCAGCAGGTTTTCATCATTCTTATCCTCAGTTGTAATTGATAATTGATTTAATGACAAGGAATCTTAATGCAGCTTCTGAAGCCTGCTTTCACAATTATACGTGATACAAAATCAAAATGTTTCCTTCTTTTGATCCGTGGTACTCATAGCATTAAAGACACGCTGACAGCTGCAACTGGTGCTGTGGTCCCCTTCCACCATTCAGTTTTAAATGATGGTGGGATAAGCAACTTAGTTTTAGGATATGCACACTGTGGTATGGTTGCTGCAGCTCGTTGGATTGCAAAGCTCTGCACTCCTACCCTGCTTAAGGCTCTTGGTGAATGTCCTGACTTTAAAGTCAAGGTATTATTCTATACTTTTCTTGGAAGAATATCACAATGCTACAGCCCTGATTCCTGAATTGCAAGCATATGTAGTAGTGGAAAATCTGGCAAAAATTCTAGTTTTCTGTTTTTCCTTTCATATCTTTGTTTCATCCATGCTGTCGTTTTCCTCTAGATCATATTCTTTCATTTGATTTTTTCCTTAAAATTGATTTTTTTACTGTATCTTGTGACTCATTTTATACTTTCTCATAAAATTATGTTTACTAAACAGTTATCTTTTTATCTTTCATAGATTGTTGGGCACTCGCTTGGTGGTGGTACTGCAGCACTATTAACATATATTCTCAGAGAACAAAAAGAGTTCTCTTCAATTACCTGTGTCACATTTGCCCCAGGTATGCAGTTATGCTACCATCTTCACATCTAAAATTATATCTTTAGTTGGGTAATTATCTAATTCATTAGTTGTGACTTGTTGTATCCTTGAACTTCACATGATCTTACCATCTTTAGACTTGGTTGATTGCAGAAGAATCCGCTGAATCTATGTTCCTAATTGTGGAAGTTACACTGATTTTCCTTAATCTTTATCATTTAATAATTTTATAAATTGCCACATTGGTGTTGACCATGATTTGAAGCTATTATTATTATAAGTTTGGATGGCACTGAGATTTCAATTACCATGACTTAACGTCTATTCTGATTTGCTTGATGCCAAAAGTGAGTCTATAACATATTAACAGCAGAATTGGCTATTTTTGCTGCGTGAGGGTACAATTTAAAGTGAAATGCCCAATTTCTTTTTCTAAATAAATATCAGAAAAGAAAGATCAGTTAAAATTGGAATCCATGCCATGATATTTAATATATTTATTTTGAATTTGTTGTGTTCATGTGCTCTTGTCCATGGTTCTGGTTGATATCTTGCTAGTGCATGACAGATTTTTCTATAATATAGGAACGTTTTTGTCTTGTCATACTAAGCAATCACTAAATTAAGTCGTATTATAATTGTCATTTTTGCAGCTGCCTGTATGACATGGGAGTTGGCAGAATCAGGGAAGCACTTTATCACTACCACTATAAATGGTTCTGACTTAGTGCCCACATTCTCAACTTCCTCTGTTGATGATCTTCGTTCTGAGGTGCTCTAACTCATTCTCCTGATATAAGATGGTTTTGACAAACATTAATTTTAATGTTCTTGAAATTTGATGTTATTTGTTAGAAATTGCCTTGCTCTTACTCCAGTTGGTTGTCATTAGGTCACTGCATCATCTTGGTTGAATGATTTACGGGATCAGGTCGAGCATACCAAGGTTCTGAATGTTGTCTATCGCTCTGCAACTGCACTTGGATCTCGGATACCTTCAATATCCAGTGCAAAAGCTAGGGTAGCTGGTGCAGGTGCTATTCTGCGGCCAGTAACCAGTGGCACTCAGGTAGCTTCAAGCTTTTATCTCTTTTTGACATTGACTGTGTTTAGGGTATAGCGCTCTTCTGTGATATATTTTGCCTGTAGGAATTCATCAGACATTAACAAGATTTTGCAGTTAGTAACTGGTATTTAAGTGTGCTTGATATGAGGGGGCAACTAGTCCATTGATCTTTGACAAATGCTAGTTTTCTATAATTAATCTTCATTTTGTGTAGCGTATCCTCATATATAATGCATATTTATCTTATGGAGATTCTGCTTTGTATTTGAAGGTTGTTATGAAGAGTGCACACAGTGTTGCTGAAGCTGTTGTCAGAACACACTCATCCTTGTCATCATGGTCTTGCATGAGTGCACGCCGCCGAAATGTTGGCCCATCTCCAAACTCTAAAATAGAGAACTTGGCTGATGCTTCTCTAATATCTGAGAGAGCAACTGAATCTGTTTTGATCAAAGAGGTAGTGACAGAGCCTATGCTGAATAAAGATGAACATAATTTGTTAAGTGGAGGGTCGGGTCATGATGACACTGATGAAGAGGAGCAACTCATTCCTGGCAATCAAGATGTCACCACTTCAACAGTAGATGAAATTATTGAAGGCGAATTTTGGTATGAACTTGAGAAAGAGCTTAAGAAACAGGATAATACACTGAGCATTCATGCCCGGGAAGAAGAGGCAGCTGCAGCAAAAGAGATAACTGAAGAAGAGAATCAGCTTACTAATGCTGCAGAAGGCAGTAACCCAAGTACAAAATCTGACAACTTGGATAGCCATCGCTTTTATCCCCCAGGCAAAATTATGCATATTGTCTCTGTACCTTCATCTGATGATTCAAACTCAAATTCTGATGATCCTCTTGAGGAACACGTCTGCTTATATGAAACACCTAGAGGGCTGTACAGCAAGCTCAGACTTTCAAAAACGATGATCAATGATCATTATATGCCCATGTATAAGAGGATGATGGAACAACTAATCCGAGAACTGGAGAAAGATAGCAGCTGTTGTAATATTACAATGTGACAAATGAAAAAATTTGAGTGCCTCTTATCCTTCCGTCTTTCATAGAAATCACTTAATCAGAATCCATTTAAGGTCTTACAGAAGTAAGACATCAAGAACGCATACAAAAGAAAAGAACAACAATATGTTAATTTTTTTTGGAGTAATCGTTACTTTCTATCAATAATTTCCAAAATGGTTTGAAATTTGAAATTAATAGGCTTGGGTTTGTGAGCTTCCCCCATGAGGAGAAGCTTCCAAAAATTGACGGGCAATCCCACCGAAAGTAGGGCGGGACTCGCTCGTCTGAAATATGGTGTGTTCGTAGTGGTAGGTGTCGGCACGACCCGCCGTCTCTATACGATCATTAACGAGTCGCCTCTCACCCCCTGACAGGACAGGTTGCATTGTAGTTGCATCTTCGGCTTATTTATTTGCAGCTTACGACCCTTCCATTTAAGAAACTCTCGATGTGGGACTTTTAGGACGAATAAGAATACTAATTCTCAATTTCTCACTCACCCCCTTATATTTCTTGATTCGACACTGGTAACAAAAAATCATTTATGTTTGAACTGGACTGCAGGCTACCACCCATGCTGCAGTACAAGGTCTGGAGTTTAAAAGTGCTAGAGGATTATGCAGGATGAGACTGGTGTATCATAAATGTAAGAAATTGTACTCTCTGTCCTCAGATCTCAGAAGGCACCATTACCATGATAGTTACTGCGATAACGCATTTAAAGTGCAATTGTACATGCCAGAGAGGCGAAAACCCAAGCCATAGATGTAGACGTAGCCATTGTGTTTGATTGGAATCCGTCGGAGGACATGATGGTTGGAGATGGCCGCCGGAGACTGGATTTGAAAAGAGAAAGAAGAGGAATTGAGAAGTCCAACTTGTGGAGTGCCAGAGCGAGAGAGGCGCGGTGATGCCACGCTCGAGAGGTGAGAGTGCTAATGAGGTGGTAATCTGAACAGAGGCTGCCCGAGTGCCCTGTGGCCGACCCGGACGTGGAAAAACAGCGGGATGGAAATGCTGAAAATTTGATCAAGTGGCCCACTTGTCATTTGTAAACAAGGGGATTATTTAGTTTTTTTTCTTTCAATTCAAATACAATTATACTAGCAATTTATGCTCAAATATGTGAATAATAATTATTTAAGAAACATCGTTCATATATGTTTTGGTGATTAAAGCTATTATTATTATTTTTTTCAAAATTTAATTTTTGGCTAGTAATGAGTTTTAAAAGCCTAGAAAATATCCCATTATAATAATGATTATCAAATAATGAAGATGCATCTACTTTCTAGCGCAAAAGATTTTTTTGGGTATCATGCCATTATAATATGTGAATAATAATTATTTAAGAAACATCGTTCATTTCTGTTTTGATAATCAAATAATGATTATCAAATTTCATTTTTCTAAAAAAATGGGATTGAATTATTGGATCTCTGCCACCCAAGTTTATAGCATTTAAGTCAATCCTGAAGGCCCCAGTTTCTTAGACAATAAGTAATAAAGTCTAAATACTTACTATAAACAACTGCAGCAATCAGTGCAGCTTCCCTCGCTATTTGCCAACCACTACTCTATGATGTGGTTAATTTGTGAGAAAGAAAGAAAATCCAGAAGAGGAGGGAATGAGAGTAGAAACAGGGAAGGAAATAGAGGAGAAGCAGGAGAGAAGACAGAAGCAAGAGGATAAGAGGGAGCAAAGCTCTGTTTTTCATTCATAACCTCCTCTGCAATACCACTTGACTATATATGGAGTTAGCACAAAGAAGGCAACTCACGCAAGCTTACCCAACAGCTACTACCTACTATTACTAAGTAATATAATAGATGCAAAAAGATAAGTCAACATCCTATATCCCTACCAGCCACACTACACAGTTCCATAGGGTACAAAAAAGAACACATCACTCTATTATATCTATTTCTTATTTTCTTCATTCTAGAAAACTGTAAAATTGGTACAACACCCCCACTTCTCTATTCCAATCCTAATCCATAGTAAAAAATTGATGAAGAAAATCATGTCCAGAAACAGCAAAACCAAGAGCCTCTTTTGCAAGTACATCGTCTATTGCTTTTATCAACCACCATAACGAGCTTTTAAAGACTCCGGGGGTTTTTCTTCCATAATGCCTGTGCCCACATCTTCAAAGTACTGACGGAGGGTTGTTTTACGGTCTGCAAGGAAGGTATGATCCAGAAAGTTATTGTAAGCTGCATCACCAAGGCTTTTTGCTGCCAGGACACTGCAGTGATTCGTAACCCTCAGTTAATTGTAAAAGAACTGGCAGTGGCAGATATGAGATAACAATAGAATATAATCTACGAATGTCATGTAACAGAATAGGTTATAACTTATAAGCTAATGGATCGGATACTTCCCATATCAAATAAGTTGGCTTACATCAGTTAATTGAAAGCCTGAAAGAAATCTAGGACAAGCACGATAATTCATTAAGCCCTCAAAAGCATAACTTACTCAAGTCCTTTAACAATAAGATTACAATTAGCCAAAACAGGGGAAAGAGAAACGTATTATAATTGATAAATATTAGTCGATATATTATAAGGAATTCTTTCTGTTAATAGTTTATATAAGTTGTTAAATATCCCCCTCCCCCTCCCCAGATCGACTAGCAGGTGAATTACATGTTTGCAAGCAAATCTCTGGAAGATACTAGCAGTCTGCAATAATTCCCTGGCATAAAAACTCAGACTCACTACAACAACATTTCAATTTCAGTTTTTCTCATCGATGGATAAATTATAGAATCTCAGAAGCAATAGCTATAGTAATAAGCAAAGAACTTACCAGTGACGAAGATAAACACGACATGGTAAAACATCATCCCGCCAAATCTTATGGATCTTATATTCTCCATATTGTTGAAAATAAATTTCCTCGCCCTCTGCATGAAAATGGCTTAGGTATAAGGTAATACTCTAGTTATAGTAATGATAAAGGGAGAAAAAGAGATAAAGAAATTAATATAACTTGGGGTGCCAAAACCAACACATTGGGATATCTCAGCCCTCATACAGTCTTCTGAGTGTTGCTAACTTCAAAACATACGTAAACTATGTAGTGCAGCATGACAATTTCCACCATGTTCCCAGTCAACAAATAGCGATCAAAAAGGTTTTCAGTTATATAAAAATTACTTTTGTAATTGTGTTTGTCATTGCTTGTAATTCAATTATCAGACCAATCTCACAACTGCTGGACTAGGAAAACAAAAGAAATCAGAATGACACCTAGATCCTCCCATAACTTTTGGGCATCTAAGGTAAGATACAGGAATTCATCTCACGGCCATCAAATTACTTTATCATGTGGATAATAAAGCCTGATGATATAGCCTGATAATAAGTACATAGGACAAACTCATAAGAAAAACCATGTAGTGCAGTATGGGAAACATGAGCATTATCATTATGTAAGTATGCTTGAGATAAATTTATGATGAACATCATGAACTAATTTTCTCGTGGCAGTACATGATCATTTGTTATGTACTTAGTGGCAATTTCAATGAATAACAATTAACAAAAGCCAAATTATAGACATCCTTCCTTTAGTTGTATTTCCTTGGCAGAACAAATATGAAACTTTACCTTCGCATCTAAATTTGAAAAATTCCTCATCGCTGTAAGAAGCACAAACGACCTGCATTCGCGACACCACAAACCATCAACCAATTAACATACTACCTTATAAATAAACCTAGCAACAAACTTTCCACTAAGCTGAAGAATATGGATATTGCTGCAAAGGAAAATGCATAAACATACTGCAGGGTTGGAGAAGGGCTTCCCGTCCAGTGTTTCAGGGACGACCTATAAGAGAGAAAACAAACGTCAAACTATACTTGAAGCAAGTTCCAAATTAATTTGATCATCAAAACAACCCTGTCGGCAAAAATTAGGAACTCACAGCTAAAAAGCGATATTCGCGCTCCCGTACAATAAATGCTGGAATCTGATTCCGTAAGCAACAAAGATCGAGGTTAAATTTGTTCATAAAGATAAATGAATTCCTCTTAACCCTTACCAAAGATTGAGTTAAGATTTATTCATAAAGACAATACCTCTGATTTCTTAATCTCAAAAACTGTGACTATAATGGTTTCACCTTCACAAGGCTCTACAGAGAGGCCTGCAATCTCCTGAAAATCATACATCCAATAACCATACATCAGACTCAAATTTTAATTTCCAGTAAACCAGAAAATGAACTTTCAAGCAACCATTTATCACAACACACAGTTCCTTTTGTATAAATATATAAAATTATTTATTTATTTTCATATGAATCTACTTTGTTAACTGTATTGAACATTTTATCTCAAGTTCTTAAGAAGTTAATCACACTGTAAACCATTTAGTGGAGCAGTGTATCCAAATAAAAACTAGTAATCAGAAACAACCTCAGTTTCCATGTTGGCAATGCCGTGAGCGAAGAAGAATCCTCCCACCACCGTGAAGACACGGCGGAAGCCGGTCAACTTTGCGATTCTGAAGTTGATGAGGTCCGGGAATGTACTCCTCGAACTTTTCTCTGCCTCAAACCAAGTCACGTCAACATTGATCATACATCAACAGAAGCATAGACGCCGATTGCAAATTGAAGAACGAACCTACCGGAAAGGAGAGAACCGAAGCCACATATCGAGATGTAACCGTCTCGGGAGACGAGCGCTTCGAAATCGGACTCGTCATTGAGCTCCTTCACGTTGTAATGCCGGAGACCGGAGGACATGATGATATTGATAAGAGACGGTCGCCGACGATCGGAATGGGGCAAGTGAACGTTTCAGGCACGCGCAATGATGGAGCGAGTGAGGATTCGAGAAACTCACCGAGAGAGTTGGAGATGTTCTGATTGGTACCATTTGGTGCGCTTTAACGCGACCCGACGCATTTCAGTTGCTACGTTGGCTGTAGAATATTATTATTTTTTGTTTTTATAAACTCCTTATCATATTATTATGCGTATTTAAAAATTAAAATAATTCAATTTTTTTTTTACATTTTTTAATGCAAAAAAATAGCTTTTAAATTGGATCAATCCGTTTGGAAAATGCTTTTTTTGTCAAACAAAAAGCGCTTTTAGACATTTCTATTGGTTGATAGATTTTTCTGATCAAAAGAATTTTTTTTTAAAAAATGTTAAAAATTAGCTATTTTCATAAATTATTTTTTCTGTTTCTCATTAAATTGAAGAAAGAAAAACTTTAAGTGACAAAATTATTCTTACAATGTTAATAAATTTGCATTCATATTTATTATATATATAATTTTCTCTTTAAATTTTATTTGAAAATTAGTTTATAAAAAAATTCTTAATAATATTTTATAATTTTAAGTTGAATTTTGACAACTTTTTTTTAATTTATAATATAATATCTTTTTACCAAAATACAATATAAAAAATATTTATATATTATTTTTAATAATTTTACGTACACAAAAATATTTTTATTTTTTTTTACATCTAAATGCAACAAATTTATTATTTTAAGTAAAATTATTTTTATATAATTATATTTAAATATTAAATATTTTTTTAAATTAATACTTATATTTAAAATATTCATTAAAAAGTACAAATTTATCTAAATATTTTCTAAATCACATACTGTGATCTGGTTGTCATTTTTTTCCAATAATTTGCTAATGTAATAATTATTTTCAAAACAATAATTATTTTCTTAAGAAACTAAATAAAATTGTGTAAACTTTTTAGATGCTTAAATTTGTAATCTAATAATTTTTAATAAATATAAGAGAGAGTTAATTATAGCACCTGTCCTTGGGAATAGAGAGGGCATTTCTCAATTTTAAACACATAATTAAATTAAATTAAATTATAATCATTTATTTATTTATGAATAATTACAATAAATTATATATAATTAAAAATAAATTATGTATAATAAAATTATCATCATTTAAAAATAAATAAACACGCCTAATACATTTTTTGACAAAAGGATTTAGTTATTTGGGGGTATTTATTTGATTATCTTAAACCCAATTTAAAAATATTTAATTAGCTGAAGCAATTTTTGTACGGAAGTTCAAAATATTCCGGGTCCAAACATTGTCGGACTCTTACTAAATTTGTCTTTATTTTATAAAAAAATTATATAAGAATAAAAATCAAACTTAAGTACATTAGAATCACTTTAGTTTTGAAAATTGAAATTAGTATTAGGTGAATTATCAATTTATTTATCAGACATTGTAAATTTAATAATGTAAATGCAATACGAAGAAAGTTAAGCAAAAGAAACAACAGGGAACAACTCAATAACAGAAACTTTTTATTTTTGAGAGGGAACTATATCATCATTTTAATTTATATATAATATATAAAATTTGGACAATGGTTCTTAGGAAAAGAAGTCCGGCAATGAAGACACAGTATTTTCGTAATACTAAAGATTCAATATTTTTTTCAAATCATTGGGGAGGAGGAGAATCAAGAAGACAAAGGGAGTTAAGGGTATATTTGTTTGGAATTATTAAAGAATTTTTTTTGTGAGAGAAAATATTTTTTAAAATAAAAATTATTTTATGTTTAGATATAGTTGGGAATGACTTTTAAAGAAATATAAATAATTTTAAAAATAAAAATTTTTTTTATTTTGTTTTTAAGAGAAATTATAATTTTTAATTTTTTTTATAAAATATTTTTTTAATTTTTATTAAAATATATTATTTTTTAAAAATAAATAACTTATTTTCACCTAACTTCACTTATCTAACGGGAAAGAAAAAGAGACAACGAGAAGCAGTCTCCAATAACAGAGACAATTCAAAGGACCGTCGAGCCTTGAATCTTGGCCCTCGACGCCAAAAACAACATTAATAAGGATTTAGTGCCAAGTTAGTTTTGTTTAGGCGCGAAGTAAAAGTTAGTTGATAAACTCAAATCTTTGGGCAAATTCACCTTTCAGAGAATCAAACTAGCAACTGTTTGTGATATGATGATGTCAAAGTCTCAGTCTTTCTCACTAAAAGCCAGGAGGGGCAGTTAGCAACGTGGACCCATGTTTTCACCTTCGTTTTCTAGAATTCTCTTGGGCCAAACAAATAGCCCAAATAGCAAATTGATAAAAAAATTTAAGTAAGCTTTATTTATAAAAATATATAAATTAATTCAATTATAAACAAATAGATAAATATATTAAAAATAAAATCTAATAACATTTGATTTTACTATATATATATATATAATTTGATCTATATAACATTTTATAAATTAAGTTTACCTAAAAGTTCTTTCTACAATTGTTGTAGCCAACCGGATCCGGATCCCGTGCAGTCGGGATCCGACTGCACGGGATCCGGTCACATCTTGGCCGTCCAACTTGTGTTGGACGGCCAAGATTTGGTCCTATTTTTTAAAAAAAATTTGGCACGCATTTCAAAAAACTTTTTAAAAAATTTTTTGAACAGATCTGGACCGTCCAATCAATATTGGACGGCCCAGATTACCAACCGGAACCCGTGCAGTCGGGATTCCCGACTGCACGGGATCCCAACGCCTAGTTTTCCACACTAGCTTATCTCAATCTCGAATTCCTTACGTGGCTACCAACTTCATACTTAATTATCTACGTTTCCTTACAATGTTATTAGCCAA
>JASKGM010000005.1:6161103-6171252 GCA_034509205.1 Ceratonia siliqua
TTTTAGTATAAAAAATATTATAATTATATTTAAATAAAAATTATTGATAATTATAGTTATATTGGGCCAGCCCGATAGCCCGATGAGCTGGGTTGGGCTAGTAATATGCCAACCCGATTTAAATCCAGGCGGCCCGATTATGTCCTTGGCCCGATTGGGCCGGACTAGGCTGGGCCGGGCCAACCTAATTGCCAGCTCTACTCATAGTACCTTACGCTACCAAATCTCCAACGTGTGTTTAATGCCAATCCCCTTATCTATCTCCTTGTGATTGTTGCCTAAGGCAATTAAACTATTGTCTTATTGTACTGTTGCTGCTCAGCTGTCCATCTGCAGGATATGTTGCTAATTCTTTTACTCAGTTGTTTACTTTGTTTTTTTTCTAGCAGAGGTATTCTCTTCCATCTCTACCCCCTTGTTGTCACCTATGTTGAAGAAAGGTTTAGAACCCTGTAAAGAATGAGGGGCCAAGGATATTCCTTTCAACAGTACTTTTCGGGAGTACACTTGCTTGCCCCCTCCCCTCTTCTTTCTTCTTCTTCAACTCTAAAAACCGGTGAACCTAAGAATTAGTCACTTTTTTCGGTTGGACTTCGGTTCATTGATTTTTTTTACTAATTCGATGAAATTCGATTTTCCTAGGAGTTCTAAACCAATTAGGGATCCAATCATTGGTCCAATCAATCATATCGACCGGGTTGATCTGGTTTTAATAACAATGATAAAATTGTTTCCATTCAACTTCAATTCTTTTTTAGACAGCCATTTGTAAATTTAGAATTTTAAAATTTTAAATTTAATAAAATTTATGATAAATATTTTTATCTTGATTTTATTAAATATTAATAGAATCTAAGAGATATTATGACAATAGAAAAGCACCATTATTATTAAGTTTAAATATACTTTTAGTTCCTCTATTATTGTAAAAATTTTAATTTAAACAATTTTATCTTTTTATATTTAAAAAAATTCAATTAAGTCCTTATATCATATTTTGATTTATACAATAATAATATACCTAGCCTAATTTATTAAGTTTAATATTCATGTCTAACTAAAAAATATTACAAGCTATTGTAATAATTAATAAATGAGAGTATGAGTTACCTAATAGGTTGGATTTTTAGTTTGGTTAATAATCTATCTAATGTTGTCAGAGGTTCATATAAACGCTGAGAGATTTTAAAAAAAAAGTTAAATCCTTAAAGTGAATGAAACATTAAAGAGGGGAGAAATTTCTAGTGATTGTGGCTTGAATCAAAATTTCTAGGTGGGGCTCACATTAAGGTACATCACTTAGCTTGATTTCTTTGTTTTCTTCAGTGATTAATGTACTTGAATTTGTTGAGGAAGACGGCATAAGCTCAGAGCAACGAGCCAAAGCATGCCATTTATTGAAATCCTTGCAGTGTTTGGAACTTTTTTAACTTACAATTGATGAAGAATATATTGTGAATTACTAATGAGTTGTCTCAAGCACTACAAAGAAGTGATCAAGACATTGTAAATGTTATAACATTAGTTAGAGTATGTAAGGAAAAATTACAAAGCATGAGAGATGATGGTTGGCATAATTTACTAAATGAAGTATCATTGTTTTGTGAGAAGCAAAATATTAATATTCCAAATATAGATAATGCCTTCATGACACAAGGAAGATCAAGATGTAGAGTTTAAAAATTTTCAAATTTGCATAACTTTCAAGTTGAGTCATTCTATCAAGTGATTGATAGATAACTTCAAGAGCTTAACAAAAGATTTATAGAGGTGAATATTGAATTACTTCTTTGTGTAGTAAGTTTAAATCCAAGAGATTCATTTTCTGCATTTGACAAAAAGAAGTTGATTCATTTGACTAAGGTTTAAGCATTAGAGTTTTCTTATGTGGAGCTTATTGGGGCTTGATAATAAACTTGAAACCTACATCATAGATGTTCATTCTAATAATTAATTTTCAAAGTTAAATGAGATTAGTGATTTTTCTATAATGTTGGTGAAAAATAGCAAGTATATTGTGTATCCAATGATGTATTTACTTTTACATTTAGCTTTGGTTTTGCCAGTGGCAACTGCAATAGTTAAAAGATGTTTCTCTGTAATGAATTTTATGAAGGATGAAATGCGCAATCGTATGAGAGATGAATGGTTGAATGATTGTTTGGTTACATACATGGAGAGAAATATTTTTCATAGTGTTGAAAATGAAAAAATCATACAACATTTTTAAAATATGAAAACACGTCGCAATTATAATTTATAAAATATGAGGTATCTTGTGTTTTTTGACAATGAGAATGATGAGAGTATGTATTTTGTGTGAGCGACATTGTGTGTAATTGAGAATTTGGTGAGGGTGAGAATTACTTTTGTAATCTCTTAGTTTTAGCTTAATGAATTGCTCCCACTATTTAAACTTTATAGATCCACCATTGCATACATGGTTTTATTATTATTTATATGAAGCAATTATTTGATAAAAAATAAGAAAAATCAAAATGGATGTATGTAATTTTACTGTTATCTCTTTTTTTCAAATTTTCAACTTTTCAACGTGATTTTGTTAAATAATCTGGATCCTTAGGACTAAAGCTACCCAAGGTGGTTCGAACTTTTGGCCCCTAAGGATCCGGGTCATTTAACATGATATTAGAGCTTACGCCATACATCATTCATGTGGGTTACGAGATATCTCTGTCATGTGAGAGAGTATTGTAAGTCTCCCATCGAAGGCATAGATTGGTCTTTGGGAGTTTATAACCTCTTGGGTATCTTCCCTCCATGAGCTAATTTTTGGAATTGAGTTTCTATTCAAGGTAGTCTGACCTTGGTTCCCAAGGATCCGGGTTATTTAACATATTTCACTTAATGATTTGTTAAATAATCACTTCAACAATAGGTTCAATGGCCCATTTAGATGGAATTGTGTTTTTTTGCGGGCTAAATTTAAAAAAAAAACAGGTATTTACTATTTGGATGTAGTTATGTAAAAGTGATTTTACTGAAAAAATATATGTATTGTGTTTGGATGTAAAAATCAAAAAGCACTTTTATACAGATAAAATTATTAAAAATGACATAAAAATAATTTTTAAAAAATTTGTGATCAAGGGTATATTTGTCTAAAAAAAAATTTTCTTCTTTCTTTTTTTTAATAAAAGCACTTTTTCTTAAAAATAATATCTAAATGACCAAAACTGCAACAAAAAAAAACTGTTTTCTTAAAAAAAGAATGAGCTTTTTAAGGCAAAAATCCATTTAAATGGGGGTAAATATACTAAATAACTGAAACTTCATCATTTTTTCTTTATAAATAAAACATTATAACAGCCTAATTAAATTTGTAAAATATATATTTTTCTTACGATCCATCTAACCACACTTGAACCAATGTATTGATCAATTTAATGAGCAATCTAATTCTTAAAATATTGAGTGTAACTTACTAAAAATATGAAAAATCCAAAATCATAGAATTGCTGTCAAATCCAGAGCTTGACTTTCCAAAAGTCAATACGGAATACTAGTTCTAGGTAATTTTGTAGTAATCGTAGCCACAATTTAAAGTGATACCTAAGGTTTGGAACTATCCCATCTAATAGGGCTATATTTTTGGATTAGGCTCTCATTCTAATTTAAGTGTAATAAAGTTAATCAACGAATTTATAAAATATAAATAATTTCGTTGTTCATCAATTTTGTAAAATTAATTTAGACACTATATTAAGCTAAAAAATATCTATAATATATTGTTTACGAGATAAATTTATGACAAAATAAAATTTTTTTATCAATAAATAGTATTTTAATATTAAAAAATAAGTTTAAATTCCTAATATTAAAAACATTTTATATTAAAAATTGTGTCATTTAAATTAATATTTTTTGACAACAAAAACTTATAACTTAAATAAATGGTATTTGCATAAAATTATAACACTACATAAAGTTTTAGCAAACAATAATTATACATAATATTGCATAACTAGCAATTATGCTAATAATATTATATTTAGAGAAAAAAAGAATAATTTTTGGACCTTCACTAAATAACGAAGAATAGAAGGAAAAAATAAATAAATTAAGAATGGAAATATAATTATTAATTTGACAGGAGAGTGCTTTACACTCTCTGAAGCGCGAGTAGAGTTGAGCACTGTACATCTCCCATATGCGGTTTGATGTACACAGACACATGGAGAAGAACGACATTTCTCTGTCTAATTTATTACCTTCGCAGCGGAATTAGCTTCCAAATGTTTCCAACGTCACTGTGCACTTCGTTTACGGCACCTTCTGTGATTGAAATCCCATAATCATTTATTTGAGCTCTTCTACGCGTTAACAGAAAAGAAAGGCTCTGCTTGAACAAGAGAATCAGTCAATCGCAACAGAGAGACAATGGGTAGCAAACCAAAGGGGCGAACAGTTATGGATGTTGGAGCTGATGGGGTGGCTGTAATCACCATCATCAACCCTCCTGTCAATTCCCTCTCCCCTGATGGTATTTCTTTTCAATTTCCCTTTTTTGTTCATGGATCAGCCTGTTTAGTTCTATATTCATATACCCTTTTTTGTATGTGAGTTCAATTCTTGATATTTTTGGCTCAATGCGATTTTGGATTCAAGCCTGTGATCGTCTTGATTAGGGATTTCCTTGCGAATCTTGGTCATTTGATATCACTGTGATGTAGCTAACTCTGTAGAGAATAGAATGTTCTTGGACTTGTACGCTTTGATTGAATTAAGCAATGGATGTTGTTCTGGTAAAATATGTTTAAAATTGGAGTGAAACAGCTCTACCTATAATACCTTCAGAGCCTATTGGGGCAATGGTTTATTGCCTCATTAATTAATTAGATTGACATTCCGATTATCTGGAATTTATCATCAAAGGGTTAGTAATTGGTGGAAAATAAATGGAATGCCACAAAAACAATGACATATGGCCTACGCGTATTTCATGGTTGAAGTATTTGATTCTTCCAAAAAAGAAAACGTAGTTGAAGTAAAATTCATCTATGATTGCATATTTTCTCATAGCCATCAGCCACCTCTTGGTAATTGAAACTCCGATGCCTGTTTGCAAATTTTGCTTGAAAGTAAATGGTTTACGTGGAGACATAAACATTATTTAATTAGTTGGCAAGTGATTTTATTAATTCTAATATTGAACCCATGTTGTTTGTTTTTCTTGCCTGTAACATTGTTGTTTGTAAGAATGAGGTGGATGGTGGCAAAGGAAGTAGAATTAAATGCATATATCGTGGAGTTTATTTCTACTATGTGATCATGGCTAAAGTATAATTTAGCTCATTTCAATTAGTTTTCTGTCCTC
The DNA here is from genome assembly GCA_034509205.1 of Ceratonia siliqua. Taxonomy (NCBI): domain Eukaryota; kingdom Viridiplantae; phylum Streptophyta; class Magnoliopsida; order Fabales; family Fabaceae; genus Ceratonia; species Ceratonia siliqua. The sequence continues at coordinate 6,166,442 of JASKGM010000005.1, forward strand.
AATTACTATTGAAGCAAACATGGGTGATTAGTGATTTACATAATTACATTGTAACTGCCATTTATCTTGTTTCCAAATATTTGGGCAGGTGTAGAGTGAGAGTTCAAAAATATACCACAGCAGGCTGTGAAACCTGTGTTGTATTTTGAATTTGATGTTTCATTATTTAGATTGTACAATATTACTCCCTCTTTTCTTTAAATATTGCTCTTCTTTTAGTTAGAATACATTATGTTGCTCATCTATCTCTATCTCTCTGTCTCTCTTCAGTATTAAACAGTCTAAAGGAGAGTTATGATCAGGCTTTACAGAGAGATGATGTCAAGGCGATTGTTGTTACAGGTATTGAAAGAGATTTGAATTAAGCAGTTTTTGGAGCATGGAGATTCCTCATCTGTTTGTTAGAGTATATTTTTATAAACTACAGTAATTTCTACAAATTGCTTGAAACATTTGAATGACATTATTTTTTGATAAGTACTAAGTATGAAACTGTAATAAAAGAAAAAAGATGAAGAAGAATAAGTAGAAGAAGAAAGAAAATAAAACAGAAGGCCACTTTTGGGATTCAGCAAGAAGATAATATTTGTCCAATGGGCTTAGAGCTGCAGCATTATTGCTGAATCTTATGTTAATTACTGTATTAGGGGCAAAGGGCAGATTTTCTGGTGGCTTTGATATTACTGCATTTGGTGGAATGCAAGAGGGAAAAGGTACTTCAATTTTTCTTTTATTTTCCTTGTATTATAGTAATGCTGTAGCAGCCCCTGCTCATTTTCTAACTCTTTTCTCTTTTCATATAGAGCGTCAAAAGCCTGGTTGGATATCAGTAGAAATCATCACTGACACTTTAGAAGGTACTTGATATTTCATATTCTTTATTCGGAGCTCATTTGTTATTTTGTACTATGTAAATCTATTTATTTTGTTTTTCAGCGGCAAGGAAACCTTCAGTTGCTGCCATTGATGGCCTTGCCTTGGGTGGGGGATTAGAGGTTGCAATGGTATGTGTTGCTGACTGTTTAGGTTGGGAAATTTTCCTTTGTAGTCTTCTACAAAATATTACTAATTCTTTTTTTAATAGGCATGCCATGCACGGATATCGACTCCTACTGCACAATTGGGATTGCCTGAACTTCAGCTAGGAATAATTCCTGGATTTGGAGGTAATTAATTCATCTCTGTTTTGGCCAAACTAATTAGACTTCTGCTAACATAACTCAATTTTTTTTTCTTTTTATTTTCCATCTCCCTCACTATTTTCATGGTTTTTGTGTAAAATGAAATTGGGCGGATTGAGACAAAAATGAACAAAAGTTTTAAATCCAATCTATTCAAGCATCATTAATACTATTCTATCAATGACTATAATTGTATGAAAGCATATTTTCTGGTTCAATGCACCATAAGGACAAGGTAAAGATTAAAAATGCACTATAGGTGTTACTGTTAGCTATTAAATATGGACTCACAAATGTAATCTAGTTAGGCATTAGTTAAGGCCTGGTACAAATTCACTGGAGGGCCAGGTTCCCCATGCTTGAAAAACAATAGTGTAGCATACATATTTAGTCTATCCTAAAATTAGTTATTGGCCTGCCTCCTCCTCTGGCGCTGGCTATAACAAGCATAATGGGCTTTCATGTAATGTAGCTTCACCACCCCCTTTTTTATCTTTTAAACTCTTGAGACATGACTTGATACTAGTCCAGTAGAAATAATAGACTTTTCATTAAATAAAATTTATCATCTTGTAAGAGTTAAGGTTAGAAATTTAAAAAGATTGAAAGTTTACTTAATAATAAAAATAGTGAAAGAAAATAAAAATTGCCTTGTAACCTATAAAAAGCAAAGTTAAATCTGAAGTACAACATTATGAGATTCATGTTCTCCAATGTTCTGACGTGAAACACTTATCGACAAATTCTGAATTTTGCCCATAAGTAATGTAAATAGGAAAATCTTTAACTAATCATTTGATTGATTGCTTGATTTGCTTGACATTGGCTCTTCTTGTTTCAACTACCACAAGAGTGAGATCATTTTAAGTTATGAATATTGTTAATAATAGACACAAAAGATTGGTTTTTGGTAGATTACTTGACCACTATGTTGAGGGAAGGATTGTCAAAAATTTTGGATATAGAATAATTTATTGATGAATTTTATGATATGAAGGAGTGTCATGCTTAGTATTTGTCAAACCTGGACTGGACTAGCCAACTCAACCACTTTAACTAGGAACTAGTCAAGTGTCTGGTCTGGTCAACATTCAAGGCCCATTCTATTGTTTGAACTGGGATGAACTGGCCTGGATTGGCCATAGCTGGATGGATTTCAAGAACCGGATGAACTGGTGTCAGTTCTTGGAAACTAAATTTGGTCACCCTGTTTTCAATTTAACAATGTTGCTCGTCTATATTTTAAAAACATTTAATTAAGCCCCCTTGTCATATTTATATCCATTTGCAAATAAAAAATAATGATTTTTTAGTTAGTTAGCATATGTGGCATTGTTGTTGTCCATGTGAAATGAATATTTGACTAATCATTAAATGGAATGAATGCTGGAAAGCATGGATAAATGAGAGTAGGAAGGTGAAATTATATGCATCCAACATGATTTTACTTGATGATCTATCAAATAGCCATTTTATGTGGACAATAATAGGGCCGTATGCCCGTATATGCTAATTACCTGCACATTATCATTTTTGGTTTGCAAATGAACAAAAATATGACAAAGGGACTTAATTGAAGCTTTTTAACATATAGGAGGGCAACATTTTTTTAAATTGAAAATGAAAGGACCAAATTGAAAATTTTACAATGCTAGAGGGAACAAAAGTGTATTTAAGCCTATTTTTCACTTTGCTTACATCATACTTCACTATACAATTATACATACATGAACACATACATATGACTAATTGTTATTTTTTCATTTAAGTCTTTTGGACAACCAAAATGAGTGTTCTTGGTCATTCCCCAATTTGGAAATATATTTGTAATCATGGTTAGTAGTCCGTGTTCAGTGACATGAGATATGAACAGATGAATCCTGTTCACAATTTTAGTTTTAACATGCTTCTGATGAGTCTAGCTTGATGAAATGAGAATTCGTACCAGAGGTCATGGTTCAATGTCTTATGTAAGTTAGGCCTTCAATAACAGTGCAAGTCAAGACTTGCTTTCGATTAAAATAAGTTCATAATAAAATTTGACTGAGGTATTAATAGTTCGTCCTTTTTGTTGTTGTTATTAACCTGGTGTCTGTAAATTGTCTCAGGAACACAGCGACTTCCGCGTCTTGTTGGCCTGTCAAAAGCTCTTGAGATGATGCTAGTATGTTGCATCTTATGCTTATTTGGTTACATGTATATAATAAAAAAAAAATAGTGAGTAATGACTTAAACATGCTTGTCCTATGAATTTCAATTAATTTTCTATCCCTCCCTGATTTCTTGATTAAGACATCAAAGCCAGTTAAAGGGGAGGAAGCTTGTAGTTTGGGGCTTGTAGATGCTGTGGTGTCACCTAATGAATTGTTGAACACTGCACGTCAATGGGCCCTGGATATCTTGGACTGCAGAAGACCATGGGTTGCTAGTCTTTACAAGACCAACAAAATAGAACCTCTTGGGGAAGCAAGAGAGATATTCAAGTTTGCAAGAGATCAGGCTCAAAAACGGGCCCCTAATCTCAAACATCCTGTGGTTTGCATTGATGTCATAGAAGAGGGTCTAGTTTCTGGTCCTCGTGCAGGTCTCTGGAAGGTCATCATCTTTCTGCAGAAATTTTCTTTCCTTCACAATGCTGTTAGAGAAATATGTATGACATTGTGTCTAATATTGGCAGGAAGCTGAAGCCTTTGATGGGCTGTTGCATTCAGATACTTGCAAAAGCTTAGTTCACATCTTTTTTGCTCAACGAGGAACATCTAAGGTTTGTTGAAGTTTTGTGTTTGCATTTTTACCCCTATATCTCCCCTTTCAAGTGAGGGAGAGATTTCTGCACGGCTATACTGGTTTTTAAGGGAAAAAGAAATAAGTGTATTTACTAGCTTAAAATCATACTTTGAACTTTAATTACATACAATTGAAAATATTTTGTAATTATATATATTTAAGGAAAATTATGGCCAAACCATAACTTTGGCCTTTGTTTACCAAAAAGGACCTTAAAATTTATTTATTTTAACTAAAAGGTGGTTATACTGTTATAAATGGGGTTTTTTGGATTTGAATTGATTTGAATCCTCTCAAGTGACATGATGGTCATGTGAAGAGAGAAATAGACACAGAACAGTTTTTTACAAAAAGACAAAAGAATTGGTGTCTATCTCTTTCCTCACATGACTTCATGTCACATTAGAGAATCCATATATAGGTTATTTGGATAGTCATGTATACAACAAATGAACCATATTATAACGAGATATATTCATGTAGACGTTACTTTGTGGTTCTGCACCTTTGTTAGTTATTCTTCTCATGGCATTGCTTAGGCTTGAAGTGATTAGATTTAATTTTTCATGTTAATACTGTCAACTTGTCTTTTTTGTCTATTATTTGGTTTGTTGAAGGAGAAGAGAAATAATGGAAAACCTTGTCTTATTAGACAGGTGATCATGTATATATAATAGGAAAAGGAAATACAGTCCAATAGAAATACTGATACTAAAATACCCTTAGACTAAAATAGCTTAGATACTCTTAACATTCCTCCTCAAGGTGGAGCATATATATCAATCATGCCCAGCTTGTTACATATGTATTTGACCCGATTCCCATTAAGAGCCTTCGTGAAGA
>JASKGM010000005.1:6171352-6199757 GCA_034509205.1 Ceratonia siliqua
TTATATTTTTGTTATTTGTGAGACATCATTAAAAACACTTTTGTAATATAAGGGGCGTGAAACCTTAGAGCTAACAAAATTATTTGACTTTCTTTCTGAAATATTTTACTGACACATGGATTGTTGTTTTCCTGACCTTTCATCTTGTTACTGTCAATGTTAATATGTTTTCTATCTTAATTTTTCCATAACCTGAGGCTACAGCATAGATTTTCACTAGAAAAGTCACTCTTCTGACACAGTATGAGGTTTATAGTAATCTTAAAAATTCAATATAAGTTCTTTAATAATCTTTTCTTTGGTCTCTACGTCCAATTTATCACCAAGCCAGTGACTTAATAGTTAAGCACTCATCCTCCTCACTCAATGCTTAGGTCCCAGTCTTCACTGGTGCGCTTGGTAGGGTGGAGGGGTCAGACTGTGTCCAGCCTGTCTTGAGGAAGCATTTGTGGGTTCCACAAATGCTAGCCCTTTGAGTGCCCCTGTTGTCCTGTACCGCAGTTGGTATGAGATCTTCCATCTCCATATCATTTCTTTCTCCTTTTTCCTTTTTCCTTTTTCCAACTCACCTTTTTTTAGGAGGGTAAAAAAAATTACTTTCTGGGTTTGAAAGTATCTACTTAACACTTATTTTACTTTTTCATGTAAAGACATATCTTCTAAATATGCTAGTTATGCATGGGATTTCAAGGATACTATATATACTTAAGTGCTAACTCTCCTCTCCTGTATACCAGCTTCAAATGGAAACCCGCGCCTTCCTGATTCTTTGCATTATATTGATCCTTCAGGGCGGCTAAATGCATACCAGAGAGTGAGAAGTGATTCTTGGCTTCAAAATTGTTCCACAACTTTATTTGTTATTCATCCATGTGCCATAAATGACTTTGTCCAGGCTATCGTTGAGGTTGGGGAGGTGTTACAGTTTTATGACTCAGACAAGCGATTTCCTACATGGGGATTTGGAGCACGACCATTTGACGGTCCTGTCTCTCATTGTTTCAACTTGAATGGAAGCAGTCATTACTGTGAGGTAGAACTGTGAAGCCTGACCTTACATCAATTGCCATAACGAAATAGTTCTTTAATATTTATACATTTCTGTCTATTGCAGGTGGATGGGATCCAAGGAATTATGATGGCCTACACAAGTGCTCTGCTTAATGTTTCTCTTGCAGGGCCGACTCTTTTTGGACCTGTCATAAGCAATGCTGCCCTTATTGCCAGCCAATCTGTAGCAAATGGTGGACGAAAGTACTTTGCTTTATTAATAATCACAGTAAGAGATAGAATATGCATCATTCTTCAATATCATTGCTTGTTTACATCTGAAGCTGACTGTTATTATGCATCATTGCTAATTAGTTGTTATTGTTCTTATAACTTTCTCTTTCTGTGGCTGTTTGTTTTACATGTCTCTGTAGCATGATTAAATGCAATCCGTAACACCACTTATATCTTAAGATTTTCCTATTCCATCAGCTTGGTTTTCCACTGCTGCTCTAATTTTTTTTTTTTTTTTTATATTGTCGTAGGATGGAGTAGTAACAGATCTCCAAGAAACAAAAGATGCTCTTATTAAAGCATCTGACCTACCATTATCAATCCTTATTGTTGGAGTAGGAGGTGCTGACTTCAAAGAAATGGAGGTGTTCTGTCCATCTTTTCTACTCCTTACATGTGGAGATATAATTGTTTTTGTAATTCTAGTTATATATAATTTCTTTTGGTACAGGTTTTGGATGCAGACAAGGGAGACAGGCTTGAAAGTTTATCTGGAAGGGTTGCTTGGCGTGATATAGTCCAGTTTGTTCCATTTCGGGATGTTCAAAGTAGGTACATGGATTTGGCAAGTTTTTATTTTACTTTTTGGTAACATAAAAGCGAAGGCACTGGGAATATAAGAAAATGATCATAGTGGGGATCAAACCCTTGGCATCAAGCTTTTTGATAGTTAAAGATGAAAAGAGGTGTCGCTAGACCTACAGGTCATTGGCTTGGCAGGTCATTTTTTAACTTACTCTTCTTGCCCTTGCAGGTGGAGAGATTTCAGTAGTTCAAGCACTTCTAGCAGAATTACCAAGTCAATTTTTAACTTACATGCGGAGCAGAAATATCCAACCCAATCTCTAGTCATGTAAATAGTGTACATGTAAATGGTGTTTGTTCTAGTTTTCATTCTACTCTTTACTATATAAATTTATGGTGGCGGCAACCAACCATCCATGCCTACTCTCTGTAGCTGAATTCTGGCAAGAGTCAGGAAAATTTTATAGAACAACGTTTCTGCTTAATATCATTTGTTTCCAAATTAATAATTTTGCTAGTACGATCTCATGTAATTATAACTTGGCTTACAGTCACAGCCAATTTTTTTTTTATATTTATTTTTTTGCTTAATTTTTTTACTTTTTAAAATTAATTAATTATTTTTTATATCATATGTTTTTTTAAAATTTTTTTTTGTATTCATGATATTATTTATCTATAATTTTTTTTACTATTTATTTGTAAGTTAAAAAATTTTAAAAAAATATATCTTAAAAAATTTTAAAATAAATATATGATATATAAAATATTTAATTAATTTTAAAAAATAAAAAAATATATAAAATAATAATACTGGGCGGTAAAGGAGTGTTTCCCTTATAACTTTAGTACATGCTGTTTAGAATCATGGAGTTGTACCATAATTTTGACAATCAAATTATATATTTTTTATCTTATTTTTTTTACTTTTTAAAATTAATTAATTATTATTTAGGTCATATAATTTTTTAAAAATTTTTAAATTTTTTTTAAGAATTTTTTTATATCTTTTTTACATTATTCAATCAAAAATTTTTTGATACTATTTATTCATAAGTACAAAAATTATAAAAAATTTTTGAAACATTTTAAAAAAATTTTAAAAATATATATGACATAATAAATACTTAATTAATATTAAAAAATAAAAAAATTTGAGACAAAAAATATAAAACATAATAAATTGACACTACTAAAAAATAGAGTAGCATGGGAAGGAGATAGGGTTGGGGTGGTAGTTTAGCATTTTCTTTAGAATCATACAAACTATTTTCCATAACTTTCAAAATCATACATTTGATTTCCTTCTAAATAATGCTTTCACTGTTTATAAAAATGAAAGAGGATTATTTGTATGATTTTAAAATTTATGTACTAAAATTGTAATTAATTTTACTTTAAAGAGATAAAATGTACTTTATCCCAAAGTATTACTATTTAATTATATACTTATTTAATTTTTTATTAAATTTGACATAATAAAACTATAATATTTATTTATAACTTAACAATCAGATTAATTAAAATTATTTTATTAATTCTCAAGAGCCTCAACAATTTATTTTCCGGTTTATTGAAGCAAAGGTAGTATGAACTATGAAGGTTAATTTACATACAATCCTGGATTATCATCCATACCAGTTTTTGGTGAAGGAAGACATATCCAACACTTGAAAGCAGGTAAATGAGCGGGGTGTCCTCTTGAGGGGACGTTTTCTGTAAGGTAAAACGTAAAAGTAGAGTGAGTCGATCAAAACGATAGCTTTGATTAGGATGAGTGTTCACATGTCCATTTAGGTCGGGTTAGAAGTGTTTTTAACTCGACACATTTGGGTTTTCAGGGAAATTTTCTTATAAATCTAAACCAATTGGTGATGTTGTGTAATAACATAATCAAAAATATTAAATGGTGGTCATTTATATGTGTTTTTTTTATGTTTTTTTTTTCTTGAAAATTGAAGTTGTTGATACATGGCATCGCCTTCCACGCTATTGTTAATTTGTACCCTAAACATTGGCTATCGCGGGGGTGGCTCTTCAGGGATTGAACCTCCATCACATTAGTGATGTGTGACCCTAACACCACTTGAGCTATGCATCAATAGAAGTGTACATTTCTTTTATCAAAAGTATAGTGGTTATGATACGTTAAAAATGATAAAATATGTTGCTGGAGTAACATGATCAAATCTTAACTTGTCTAATTTATACATTTGCAGGTCGTTCATGGTTTGAACATTTTTAAAAATTAATTAAAAAAATCTAAAAATTTAAATTTATTTAAAATAGTACAAATAAAATATCTCAAATTATGAACATCATTTCATAAAACATAAAGTACTAATATAAATATAAAAAATTAAAATATAAACTCAAAATATTGACTTAATCCATACAATATAACATTATATTAATAAAAATATGAAAATATATATTGGTGTGCAAGTTTGTGGGTTGAATTGAATTGAGAATTTTTAACTTGTAACTCGACCCCACTCTACATGTTGAAAAAAATTCAACCAAACCAAACCCACAAATCTAACTTTAAACCCACCAATATGTGCAGGTTGGGTTGTGTTGAGTAAATTAGACAGGTTGAAACACAAAAATATGTTGTTTGGCATACTAATCTTAAGTTTAATGCTCCAAGCCTTGTTTAATGTAAATTCAATGTTATTTTTTTTTTAATTTTTACATAATTTTAGAGGAAAAATTGTCTGAATACTCAAAATAAAAATTACTAACAAAAAAATTTGAAAATAAAATACTTAGATAATAGATAATTTATAATTTTATTATCTTAAAGGTTTCAACTTTTATAAGCAGCACTGAAATAGTTATAATGTACATTCAGTACAAATATAATTAGGAAAGTTATAAAACAAGATCCACAAATACTAATTAATTCATAACTTGATAAACTATTAAAATCAATACAATAATACTTTACATTGTAATCATTCAAAAATAATATTTTTATTTTTGAGTCTTATATAATTGAACTCTTCTTAAATACAAACTAGAAGTATATTCCTTTTTAATAAAATATTAAAATAACAGTATTTAAGAGGTAAGTAAAAAAATCTTTAAATTTTGAATTATATTCGGTCTGGTAGGGTCAAGTTATGCTAGTTTTTAAATTCTCATTCCGACCAAGCCTGATTTTTTTTTAATATAAAATTGTCACTTTGCATGAATCTGCTAACATGATCTGACCCAACTCATATAATTTATTTTGTGCGCGTTTGACAGGTGGAAGCAGGTCTAGCAATTGGTTATTTTGAGTAGATTTGTTACCTTCAAAAGTATATTTAAATATAAGTGCTAAGCTATACACTCGATGATATCTATGTTTTTTAGTGATTTTTTATTATTTAAAAAAAAATTAAAAAAATTTATAACACAATGCTTAAAAATTAAAGAATAAAAAACAAAATTAAAACATAAAAAATAAATTAAAAAAAAACAGTGCTAATCCTGATGGCTAGAGACTGGTTAACAAGAGGTAGTCTCAACTCTCAAGATGGTTGCTGATGCCAAAACTTTTCCGTGGCGTTCCATTCTAGATTTTGGGCTTATCTAATCTGTTAGGCTAAGTTAATGAAAACTAATTGTGGTCGGGACAAGATATTTATTATGTAATATCACTTATTATGCAAAAGCAGTTCCCGGTTCCCGGCTTGGATCGACGTAGTAAAAAAAGCATAAAGTGAAAAAGAAACCTCGATGAAATGAAAATTCATGAGAAACGAATACTTGGTTATCGCTTTTTCTTTTTAACTTTTTTTTATCTAATATTCTGATAAGACATGTCATTTTAATTACTTCCATAATCACATGATGGCATCATTTATTTTGTTTAAATTCAATGAATTTTCAAATAAATTCAATTCCTGCTATCATATCGATCGCCCCAAGATGTTTACATTTTATTCAGTGGTTCTAGAAGTGTGTACTGAAATTCCCATCTTTATTTGAATGCCACATGTAAACCCCACTTCCCAAAAGAAATCTTAAGTAAATAAATAAATTCAGAATGCATAAGAATATCATTTTTCACGAGGTTGGCAGACTTTTTTTGAATGAGTCCACTAATTACATTAATACATAATTGTACATCATTTATTAAAAATTATATATAAATAATATTGATTTTAATTTTAAGATTGTGGATATCTAATTATAGAAATTTAATTGCCTTTTAAAAAAAATATAATAATATGACTATATATTGATGCTATATTTAAATGTTAGCGTATATGCACATAACCTTTACACGATATAACATTTTTATTTATATTCATGTTACATGAACATGATTATGAAAAGGGCAAATGATAATTTGTTGATTTTATTCAAAATTAATTTATCCCTTATGGTTTAACACGTATCATTCAAAAATTTTGTAGTTTATTCATTTATAGCCTAATTATCCTGTTATATTTTTTTATTTAATTAAATTATAATATAAATAGCCATGTAAATATTAAAACTATAAATAGTTTTATTATTAAAAGTATGTTTCACTTATATATTGAATATTTTCATAGTATTATAAGACTATATTTTGAATTAAATTGGCAATTTTAATTTTTAGATATCATTTTAAACCTAGTCATGACATCAAAATGTTCTAAAATTATTTAAATTATAAGTGAAACAAGTTTTTAACAATGTAATTGTTCGTCATTTTAACTTTAATGTGAGTATTTCTATTAAAATTAAGTCTAAGAATATCACAAAAAACAAACTGATTTTTGGCTAAATCATAACAAAGCAAATTGTAATTTACCTTTATTTAAATCCAACGTGAATTCAATGAAAAAATTCACCAGTCAATCGTCTAGTTATTTTGATCAAATTAGTTGAATTGATTATCTTTATTTTATAATTTTTAAATATAATATAATATATTAAAAAGCAATTATAATAAAATAATTTTTATTTATTTTGAGTACATGTATGAAAAATTAATATAATATACTTATTTGATAAGTTAATATATATATATATAGTTACTAGTTATAGAAACTAAAGATTGCCAAAATTATATGAAAGAACTAATAAATAATTATTATTTTTCAATATATAAAATTATACAAATTTTAATTTATCTTACCGCCAAATTATCTAAATACTTTGTGGCCTTGCTGGTTTTATAAATAATACTACTCTCACTAAAGTAGTAAAGTATTTTTTTTTTTATATATGAACGGATTTAAGTGTCTACGTGTGGCCTATCACTAAAATTATATTATATGCGACATAACTTATTAAAAAGTTGAAGGAGAGGGTATCCCCACAAAAAAAAAAAAAAGAGAAAAAAAAAAGAAGCTGAGAGAAAAAAGTGAAGACTTTTGTGTGTCTGTTCTTTTTCACCCCTATATTTTGGATCATTTTCCACACGGGCAGATAGACATATAAGTCATTGAAGAAAAACCCTAGCTTCACCTCCCTTCTTCGTTTTCTTTCCTTCCTCTGCTTTTATGTTTGATCCATCCATAAACATATATAGCATCCATTTCGTGTTCGCTAAATTTGCTCCGCTCTATTGGCACCCTTATCATCAACCAAACAGAGATAATTTCTACTGGAAAACATCACAGATAAGTCTAAGTGATTAATTACCTGTATACCTTGCATGTATAATCTCTTTATATCATAATCAATCAGTTGCTAAAGTGGATCGAAAGTATGGAAAGAGGTCCCTTCCTTCCGAAGAAGCGCAAGAGAAAGAAGAAGATCACTTGTTCCCAATCTACTCTGATCGTTCTCAGCAAGACATGTCGGCCATGGTCTCCGCCCTTGCTCAAGTCATTGGTGGCTCCCATAATGCCCCACTTCAACTGCATGAAGAAGACCCTTTAACTGTGTCCCAGTCCAACACACCAGAAAATGAACTGTCCCAACCAGCTCAAGAGCAAGGTATGTACCTGCCAACCATAAGATATAGCTAGATGATTGTGCTTTTTTTGTCATCATCTTATATAATATTATTGCTTTCAGATTCGATATGAAAGGTTGAAGAATTAGCTACTAGGGCTGATGTATGACTAAGAGTTTCTATATATTCAGACCTATCTCCATATTACTGTTCTTGTCTTCCTGATCTTTTCAGGGTCAATGTCTCACAAATATTGCTGCACCTTAATTCTAATTATCAGATTTCATGTATCCTTAATCTTTGGGGTTTCTTTCCTGTCAAATCAAACTAATATATATATCTCCCTCTGAAAACTTATATATGACTCTTTTATTTTTGTCTGTAAATTTATTCTTTTCTTAATCTTGTTTCTCGTTTCTAACTTTCTATAACTAAGGAAATTAATTGGTTTGGTTAGTTAATGCTAAAGAAAAAGAGAGAGTCTCTTAATGTGTTATAGATGGACGATATAAGCTATATATATGTTGATTTACGTGGCTGTATGAAGGGAACATAAGAAGAAGACATTACAGAGGAGTAAGGCAAAGGCCATGGGGAAAATGGGCTGCTGAGATTCGTGATCCGAAGAAGGCAGCTAGAGTTTGGCTTGGAACCTTCGACACTGCTGAGGCTGCTGCACTAGCGTACGATGAAGCAGCTCTGAGATTCAAAGGAAGCAAAGCTAAGCTCAATTTTCCTGAAAGGGTTCAAGGGACTGGTGAATTTGGTTACCTTACAAATCGTCCAGAATTACATGCTATGTCAAACAGTAATAATGAACAAGGGCCTAATCCAGTTGCTCTTGCTCCTCGTCCACCTAACTTTTCACAAGAAACTTATTCAATTCCCTTTCAATATGCACAACATATGGGCAGTGGGAGTAACAACCTCAATTATGCTATGCCTCATGGTTTCTATGGGAGAGACATGCTTTTTTCTTCTCGGTCTGTATCTTCGTCTTCATCCTCATCTTCTGCAATGTCTCAACAACAACAGGAAGAACTTTTAAGGTTTTCGATGCAATTCGGAGGTTCTTCTTCTAGTTCTAATCCTCCTAGGAATCGGACAGATGATCACTTTGATGGTAAACATTGAAGAAGCTATATATATATATATATATATATGTCTGTCACTCAAGGTTTTTATTCTTAAGTCACTTTGTTTCATGTTGTTATTTTCCTTTGATGATTATATATCTTTGTTATGAATTTCCATTCCAGTCCACCATATATATATGTTACCAATGAATTAAGTGTTTGTTTGAAGAAAGTTGCACACCGTGCACGTTCTTATATATTAATGGAGATATAAACTCATTCTCAGACCTTTACCTAATAGTGTATTTAGTTTTCAAGATGACTGGTTCTCAGTAGTTTGAATTGGAAGGTCTTCGTGCTCAAGCAGTTATAAGGAGCTCAAGCAGACTCTCTTTTATATCTATCTATCTATATATAGATAGATAGATAGATAGATAGATAGATAGATAGATAGATAGATATGATTTGGTAGAAGAACTTGCACTAATGAATATGATTTTCCAAAGTAAGAAGCTAAGAAGGCTAGAGTGCATCTACTTTCTCCAGCTCTCTAAGACTAAAACTCATCATACACTTTTATAAAGATCTGAACTGATCTAAGATAAGATGACTTACAGAACTGTTGGCATGGGCTGAATCGGATATACTTGTAGCAGCATGCATGTAAAGTGTCTTTGGCATCTATATGTATAAAGCAAGCTACAAATAAGCGATTATAAAAGAAAGAATTCCCCTTGTGTATGAGTTCCAAAATAGGCAGCGGAGGAATAAGAAAAATAATATTAATGGGTCGGTCAGAGTTATAAGAAAATAAGCAAGTAAGTCCATAGAGCCTGGTTTGAACACGCACATTGATTCTGAACTTGTAAAGATAGGAAGGATGGCGAGTTAAGTTAACAGCCCACCGAAGAAAACGCGTCGTCATGTCGGCGTTCATACTGCTAGTTACTCTCTAGATTCTAGAAACATGCATGAAATTAACCTCAAAAACATAATAAATTCATCATGTATCTAAAAATGATTAAATAGTATACTAGTTGACTCTCTCTTGTTCTGAAGGGAGTAGTGTTTAAAATCCCATATTACTTGAATAGAATAGAGTGATTAAGTATATATTAATTCCTTATTACCACTTACCTAATTATGTGGTCGGCTTTTTTAGTAGTAAGTTTTTTCGAACATTTTTTTGTTCTTTGATTATATAATAATTAATATGTACACATGTATAGAAGTTACAAATCCTTTTGGGAACAGACAAGGTTGGACCCCTGGTGCCATTCCTCACTGCCCCACATATATTAAAGCCCAACTACTCACCAATCAGTTCATACTACTTTACAACAACCTTAACATTAACTATTGCTCAAGTGTAGTCTAAAAGGGAGAATTAGGACAAGGTAATTAATTAAACTCCATTTTCATGTGCAAATAGCTTACAAAATTAACTCAAAAAAACACAAACTGATTCGAATATTATTAAAATTAATGGTAATATCAAAATAAAGAAGAAATAGGTGGTTGACATCAACATATATATAATCACATGAGATTTGGAACTTAGCATATATCTATACTATATATACAAATTGGATATATATGCAGTCTAATATTTCGGAGCAAAATTTATATACATCTATTGATTATATAAAAAAAATTCTTTAATTAATTAATAGATAACAAATTCTTGATATTTTGCACACTTTAATACAAACTCTCTTAAATTGCTAAAATTAGTAATTTAATATTTTTTAAATGTTAAAATTTAATATTTGGTTATGTACAAATTTATGTATCTTGATTAGTGTAATTCATGTATTATGTATTAATTATATTTTTCATATAAACCCTCTCAAATTGTAATTTTGGTATGTTTCATATATTATAGTTTAATGTTTGGTTATGAATATAGAATATGATGAATTCATGTAGATACTCTCTTTATTTTTTTAATTAGTTAATCACTAATTATTTTTTAGTTCTAGTATTTATCTCTTTTTTTTCAATTATAATATATAGAAAAAAATACTAAAGTGAAGAGTTTGATATTTCTTTTAATTGTTTATTTTTTAATTATTAACAAAATAGTTTATAAAATAAATCTTGGTTTTACAACTAGTAGTATATATAATATATAAGGTAGTCCTTAAATTCGGCAAGGGATGATGACATTTGTAGAGAAGGGAAGACTTCGATAGGGAATTTGATATTATTCTGACTTTTAATTAGTTTTGTTTGATTGCACTGAGAAAGCCGTGAAGACGCTGCTTCCTCGCTGACTCTTGACTGTTGAATGAGTCCTCTGGACGGAAATATTAACGTCACGTCCCCATCTTCTTGCTATACTTAGCTTTAATAATGGCAACTTTTGCCATTCTTTTCAACGCGCCAAATCGATACCCCCTTTCTGACACGTCATATATATATATATAATTTAATTGTATTTTTGAGTGTAAAAGTTATAATTTTATTTAAAATAATAAAATTAAAATTGTAACTTTTAATATAAAATTTCATTCTTATAGCCAATTATTAATTAATTTTTACAATTTAATTTTAATTAATTGAGTATTTATAATTTTTATTTTTATCAATTTAATCATTATCGTTAAATTTTCAATTAACAACATTAAATTAAAGTATAACGTGACCAAAAAAATTTAATGGTAATTTTATGTGACAAAATTACATCTCTCTCTACTTTTTATTTTTTTATCTATTTTCTCTTAATTAAAATAAAACAGGATGATATTATTTTTGGAAAATAAAATATGTTTCTACCATTAAATTTTTAAACATGAGAGTGGGGGAGGCTATATGGAATTATCACTTGGATTTTTTTTGCAACGTCATACTCTAATTTAATGGTGTTAATTGAAAACTTAACTGTAGAGATCGATCAAATTGACAGTAATAAAAACTATAAAGACCTAATTGATTGAAATTAATTTATAGGAATTAAATTAACAATTTATTGAAATTATATGGATTAAACTTTATGTCAATTCTAACTTTGATAAAACTATAAGATTATATTATTCAAGATGAAATTATAAAGTTTTGTAATTTTGATAAATTAAGAGATAAAAATGTAATTAAATCAAAAATTAATTTTTACAATTTATGTACATTAATTTTTTTTAAAATTTGATATTAGTGCAAAATATATGTTGGAATTAACTTCCTTTAAATCCTTAATTTTCAAAAAGAAAAAAAAATCATATTAGCATATGAGGACTAGAATATTTGTGTCAAATTTCAAACATAGTCCCCACACATAAAAAAATAAAACCTAATCTCGTTTTACAGAATATTTTCAAATTCTAATTACTAATAGCAAATCACTTTGACTTTAAAGAGAAACGGAAAACACACAATCATTAAACTAGAGGAATATCACGTTAGGAGACCCAAATAATGTTGGGTTGTTGTAAAGTAGTACACTTGAGAAAATCATTAAATTAAAAATTTATCATATAAATTTTGAATACATCAAAATAAAGAAAGCGTGGATGGAATATCAGTATTAGATTTCCAGAACTGATAAATGGTGCATCCAAAATAATGGTGTTTGAAACCACATTTTGAAAACTAGGAGATATATAGAATTGAGACAGAGAAGATCACATCAAAGTGGTCGCCCGAACCCAGATTTTGTGCAGTATTGTACGAGGATCCTATTCTTTCTGAGTCATTAGATGAAGTACGAGGATCCCATTCTTTCTGAGTCATTAGATGAAGTATGAACACTGTAATTATAATGTCCTCATCTATCCTTCTAAAAAGAACAAAATCGGATACAATATTAAACCATATTCATACTAGGTGTTTGGTGGGTCATCAACGGACCCTAAAGTGATTTATTCATTAAATTTATACCGACCAAAGTACAACTATATCAATTTTAATATGTCTGCTTTATCCTTTGTTCTTTTCTTTTAATTATTCTGTCAAACTCAGAGGTTTCAAACTGGGTTTTGCCTACCTCTTCCCATTTTTCTGATCACTTTGGCCTTTTCGGCCACCGAAACTTTAGAAATTCTATATCCATTCATCATTCTATTCCACACGGTTTGGAATTCTTTACTTTTTTGTTTCCTCATGCAAAAGCCCAAGCGCCACATCCAATTCATTGGACCATTTTTCTAACTTTACTCGCTTCACGCTCACATTTCTTATTCCCTTGCTTTTCAGATCTCTTCATTATTCTTTATTAAACAAGCTCCAGCCTCTTTTTCCAGATCTAGAGTGAAATCTACACAATCAATATTTTTTTATTAAAATATATAAAATGCCCCGTTTTAATTTTTTAACTAGGAACCAACACAGTTTTTTAACTTTAAAACAAGTTAAATTTGGGAAAAGAACAATCATTTACCGAACTCTAATAGTACTCGAGATTTGGTGAAGAAATTTAAGTAACTTGATTTATAAAAAGTACATAGATTAAATTATATATAGAATATATCCACCTAATAATTTCAATTATAAGTTTTAACAACACTATCTTGTTAAAATGAGTACTTATGTTTGTTTATTTGAATTTATTAAAAAATATTTTTTGTTTCTCTTTTAGAAATAATGTCTTTTTTAAAAGTAAAAATTATTTTGTATTTAGATGTAATAATTAAGAATGACTTTTGAGTTATAAAATAAAATAACATTCTTTTTCATATATCAACTTTTTATTCTAAATTATAGCTTTTTTCAGAAAGATAAAAACTCCTTATTTTTTACTTTTTCTAAAAGGAGAAGTCAAAACAAACAGACAGTTTTTTTTAATAATGACTTATTTTTTTTAAAAAAATTATTTATTCTCAAAATAAGTCATACAAACAATGCTTAAATTAAAGGTTATAATTATTAATTATGACGTAATTTTTGTTTTTACTTAAAAGTATTAATCAAGGAGTAATATTTTGCCGGTGACTTGACTTTTACCTAGCCCTTAAGTATCTGTTATGAGACCTGAGACCATTGGTATTACAGTTTGACTAACAATTCCCCCCTCAACAATTGATCTCATTAAAAATCAAACACAACCTCAATTCTAATACAAATTATTGAATCGAGTGAGGCTCTTACTATGTTCTCTTCTAACATGGAGTCAATACACTGGAAAACAAACATCTATTTTTGCATGTGCCAGGGATCTCAATTCTCTCTCCTTTTTATTTTTATTTTTACAAAGGTTTCGAATTCTTTCATAAAACCAAAGAGATAATAATGACATCACCATATAGAAAGAAATAGAAAATAGTTGTGTTAGAAATATCTTTATCACACTTAAAAAAATTAAATCAGTATTTAGAATACAATTATATTTATTTAAAATTTTTAACTCTTATAAATAATTGAATTAAAATTTTATACTAATATATGAATATAAAATTTCAATATCTTCATTCTAAATAGTTAAATTCTATCCTACCACCACCCACAATAGTCTCACCTTTTATTTTTTTTATTTTATTTTTTAACACTAATTAATTTTTTTGTCATATTTTTTATAAAATTAAAAAAAATTTAAAATTTTTGAGTGGGGCCTTCGAAATATTGTTTTCAAGTGAAAGATAAAGTCAATGGAATCCGTCTGTTCGGTTGACTTTGGGAAGGGTGGCGCACGTTATCGCCGACTTCTTTCCGGCCTCATTCCAGGAATGCTGTCTTACCCTTTCCTCAAATGTCAAAATTTGCGGCCATCTATTTCAACTTTATGTCTTCTATTTCAACTTCTTCATCATAAAATCTTCCCTTTGCTTCTCACCAAAGAAAATCCACCACTCCTTTTCCTTTTTTATTCATCACCCATCATATTTTATACCAAATTAACACCATATCCCAACCAACAACAAACTACCCAAATACCAAAAACGTACAATTTTTTATTTTCTAAAAAAATTAATCAATAATATGATAACGTGATAATTTAGTATTTTTAAAAATACTATATTTCAAGAGATATACTTAATAATATTTATTTTTTTATTCTCTCTTATTCTCAAATAATTCCAATATAAAATCTTATAATCACATCATAAGAAAATGCTGGGCATTGTTATAAAATATAAAATATGATTATGTCAAAATGTCTTAATCGACTTAACTAAAAAAAATGCAAGAAAATTATTTGGTACCTATCTATTAATATTAGCTAATGAATGAATGATATATTTTGGCAAACATCTATAATTGTTTTATCCCAATCTGGGTTCTAAATAAAATATCTCTTTTGGGCTTGGGTGAGGCGAAGGCCTGCTGCAAGATCTTGTATTTTGACAAAGTAGGAAACCCAATGGGCTATCACCAGCTTAATTTTAAAATTATAAACGACAAAAGTAGGCCCGTTTAAAAATCCAAACACCAATAAGTAATAAAATAGGCGAGTAACATGGATAAGAAGAGTTTTGGAGAGGGAAGGAAAGTTTCTTTCCAGAATTTTGCTAATTGTGCATTGTCAACAACTACTGAGCTATAAGCTATATATATAAAAAATAGTACTTGCTATCCTATCACTCTAGCTGTGAGGCGTTAGCAATATAACTCCCCACAGTGGAGCGATTGCATAGAAATCTCATCGAAAAATTAACTGAGAGCTATCAGTTGTTGGAGTAGCTGAAAACATAAAATTTGAATGTCCAGTGCACCATGATTTCGATATAAAAGATTTTCGACCCTTGTAGAAAACCAGACTCAGTTATTGCATTATATGCGACATATTATGATACTAACAGTATAGTGAGGGAACAATATTTAATACTACGAATTCCAAACCAGACGTTTTACAGAGCAAGTTAAGATATGTAACTACAGGTACTAAACTAGAAAAAGATGATAACTTAATAATAGGCTTGACTCAAACCTAAACGACTAAACTTCAAAGCAAGCTCTGATAGCTGAGGCTAGGTAGCTAGCCGAATCTTAGAAAGGGAGGTGAGCAGTCCCAAGAGAGACAGAACTGGAAGCGGCGGCGCTGTTCCTCTCGGCGTGACAAAGCTGACGGAGCTTGGTGGGGACATACCAAATGGAAAGACGAGGATGAGCATTGAAGATGGCATCGATGTCCCATCCTTGACGAGCCGCGATGGCCACAAGGGGCTTATAGCAAGCTTGCCTCCACGCCCCAACGTTCTCCCCTCTCTCCTTGAACCCAATTCTCAGCTCGTTCGAAACCTCCTCGTCAAGACAGTGCAAGGCATAGCAGTGCACATAATGCCGCATTTTGGGCTTGTTAATGTAGCTCGCTCCTGCCTTCTTCGCGTACCTAAACACCTGGTTTGTCACCTGCCACCACAACCATTCATAATTCAATATATACACGTGTTAACTTATGAAGGTATCTCAGAATCCAGCGGGTGTAAGGCCGTGTATGGCTATGCCTTTATCCTCTGGATCATTGTGCTCCCTGCGTAATCATCTCTTCTGGCTTGTGAGAGTTGCGAGTGAATAAATTAATAATTGATTTAACTCTCCACTGTAGAGTACGTACGGAAACTCCGTGAAACGCTCAGTTACTTTAGTACAAGTTGGTGGAAAAAAAAAAACAAGGGTTCGCCGTTGGCGTATACCTTGGTGGGGCGTTTCTCACCGCGGTCCTTGGCGATGTTCTGGACTTGGATCAAGAACTCACGGCATTGCTCATAGAGGTGGAAGAGATAATCGAGCCCGTTCTTCTTGCCACGTGCTACTTCCCCTGGCTCAGTCACGATGAATGGGTGCTCTCTCTGTCTCTCACATACCCCACCACTGCCGCTGTTATTGTTCTCTTCCCCATTCTCTTCTTCCTCCTCTTCTGGGTTGTCATTCTCATTGTCATCATGACGATGGTGTGTCTTCATCCTCGTCTTCCGTCTCCTCCTCTGCTGCTCTTTCCTCCTCTCCGCCGCGGCGACCACCTCCCACGTACTCCTTCCCCCGCTTCCTACCGCCTCTTTTTCTTGTTGCACCACTGGCTCCTCCGACAACCCTATAGAGACGGCTTCTCCATCATCATCAATAATATATAAATAATAATATAACCCCATTAATTTCTTTGCCAAAAAGCACATACTCTCACTGATTTTTCACTCATTCATGTTAGCTAGCTGACTTGAAGGACAGTAGTTTAATATAACAGTAGTATACTTATAAAGTCAATCCCTTTTTATTTTTATTACAATTTCTCTGTTTCTACATAAAACTAGGATATAGGAAGTAGTCAAAGCCTTCTTATATTCAGTGTAGTTGACCTTTATCACACTATTTTCCCATAAATGTTTACTTGAAATATATTCATCCCAAATTAGAAGGCTAACCAAACTTCATCACAAAATCATATTCACTAACGACGACAAATAAGTTGACAGATAGGAAACTATATATATTTGTGTGCACCTTCTTGGGACAGAGCATCAAGTGCGTTGGTGGTGGTTGTGTCCGCCGAGAGAAGGTTGCGACGGCTCATGTCCTCGTCGTCTATGCGTCTACGCTCAGCTCTTACGGCGGCTTTGATACCGTATCGTTCCCCAACGAGGAGATCCCAACGAAAAATCTGAACGAGGCTGTTCATCATGTCGTCCAGTTCCTCGTCCTTCATATTCACCAGCGTTCTTACCGTGAACCCAAGCTCCGATATCTTGGCGACCGTGTGGTATCTGATGCCGTAAGCTTGGAACAACTGGTCTAGCCCTCCCAGCTCCCTCGGCGACCTCACCGGATAAGTCGACACGGCGGCCGTCGGCGGCACTGGGGGAGCCATGGTGTACTCCAGAAGCGAGGGTCGGTTAAGAGTGGGAGTTGAAAGGATGGCACGGGGGTCCCACTTAAATATGCCGGTGGTAAATGCTTCCGGATCCATAGTAAGCCAATGTGTGCAGCGCTCGGAATAGAAAAGGAGAAGTTGAGAACCGATAAGTACTGTTTGGGTGGAGATAAAGGTGGCGAAAGGTGGAAGTTCCTGTTAAAAGGGAGGTGTTGTAATTTGGTTTCCGAAAGTACCCTTTTGCATGAGCTTGATTTCCGAGACTATGTGACAGATTGTGTGGGGTTGTTTCTGGGAAAATATTTTTAGTAGTATTGAAAACTTTATATTAGTCTCGTTAAGATTTTGAAACACAAGTAACTATTTATTAAATTTTAATAATTAATTTAATTAAAAATTAAAAATTAAAAATATGACAAAATATTAACCCTAACTTTGGATAAAAGCATTTGAAACTGGACAGTCCCAAACGAACCAAACTATACTGTTCATTCGTTATAACTCTAATGGCATAAGCTGTAGATGATGATGCCATGGCTCTCTGTGGATCCCAGGATCTTATCAAGATTTTGCCACCTCAGCATATTATTGGGTGTCGTTTGACCACTGATTTGACTGTTATATTTGTTTGTTCAAAGATATGCGTGGTGTTATTATATTCCTTAATTAGCATGGTGGTTATACTGTGCTTAAACAGCAAACAAACAAATATTCATACTCATTATGCTTGAAGTATTAAAAATGCTAGTGTTAAAATGTGATCTCCATCGTTCTCTTTTATCCCAAATTCAAAATTAATAACAGAAGAATGTCAATATTAAAAATGAATAAAAAATCTTAAAAGAACAAAGTTACTTTAAACTAAAGGTTGAAACCCATGGGCCTTTGGTAAACAAAAGAACATGGGACTCTTGGATCAACTTAGAAGATGATAAATTAAAAAAAGAACAATAAAAGAATATGTATAATGATTCTTAAAAGGAAAGGAATCCTACCCAAAGGGAAGTAGGGATTGCCGAGGATGGAGGAAGCGTAGGATAGATTACTGTTTGGGTCTGTAAGGATCAGAGAAAATCTCACTGAGGTTTGGATCAGTTATTTGTTTTTTTTGAGCTCTTTTCAAAGAAGAGGGAATGAGGAAGAATCATTAATGAGAGACAATGATAGTTAAAGCGGATAGGGATAGTATTTAAGTAGCACTGTTCATTGGGGATGTAAAACAGCGATGCAGGCAAAGTACAGAGACCGTGCCAGGTTGTTTCAGTTGGCCCTAAAGCTCTGTTAAAAGCCTGGAATTTTGTGTACCTCTCAAGACCCACCTCCTCACTTCACACTTCAACTATTTAAACAGTCTAAACTCTGTACTGCTGTACGGAGACAAGTTTTTCTTTTAAAAACTTATTTACTAATATTTTTATTAATGCCATAGTTCAAAATAATATTTTTAACAACTAAAATAATTCTAGAATAATATATTAAAATATTTATAAAATAAAAAATTGAATTCAATAATATTTTATTTCGAAAAAAATCTATTTGTGCAAGACAGAAATTGAAAATGTCTTTATTAGAGCTTTATCTTCTTTTCAGAATAGTAAAACCTGTTCCACGGAGTTGCCTTGGGAACCAACCACATTCCGACACGTCATGTCCTGTCCGGCTCACTGACTTAGCAGTTAGCCCCCTCGAGTCTTGATGCCTAAGTTCCCAATCCGGCCTCACTTTCTTCCTTTGTCCTTTATGAACATGACCTCTTATTCCAATCCTCTCACCTTCCTCCCTTGTCAATGTTTGTCGTTTTATCGCTTTACAATAAATATACCCATTTCTCCATTGCCTTTTTTTTTTTTGCTTTAATATTTATATTATCAAAATTTTTAATTGCTTTTTTCTCTATATTTATGGGTTTTTTGGGCATTTAATTCTATTTTCACGGGTTAGAATTTCCACTTTATACTTTGTCCTTCTCCCAACATTTCTCTCCTTAAAAACGAGAGTTTTTTAAGGACGATTGTATTCTTATTTTTGTTTTTTGAAATAATGTTGTGAAATTGATTTTAATTTTTTTAAAATTAAAACAAATTCATTTAAAATTTTTATTCTTAACAATTGTTTTCTTTGTATTGTTAGAGATATCATAATACAAAAAATAACTTAAATTTGTCCTTTGTTTTCCATTTATAATAAAAAATTAAAAAATTGAGAAATAAGAATAAAATTTAATTGTTACTAAAAATTTTGTTTTTAAAAACAAAACAATTTTTATTTTTTAGAAACGGTAAATAAAAAGTTTTTAAATATAATTGTTACTAAAAATTTAAAAGCATAAAACCATTTTTTTAGAAATGGGAAATAAACAGTTTGTTGTCAGAAAAGGAGAGCGATGATGTGAGGATTGGATTAATCTGGCTGATGAAATTGGGCCTTGAAATTGATATGTAAAATAGCAGGCCTAGCCCAAAATGCATAAAAACAGCGTTAAGCCCATGATTAGTAGCAATTGTTACATGACTTCTGACCCCAAAAAACATAACACAAGATGAAGTTGCACTTGCAGCAGTCAGCAGAATAGTGATGATTGATGAAGATGATGATGCGGTGGCAGAGGCCAAGATACGGAGCCAATGCTTCTTTTTCTGAGGCACGGAACCCCGGGAGGAATCGTTCTCTGCATTCGCTCTTGTCCCCTTCTGACTCCCACGAGAACTCATTCACAGGTACCTTCTCTCTTAATTTACTTCTTGGTGAAATGCTTTTGTTTTGTCCGCCCCTTTCAATTCCTGGTAGAAAAGCTCCTTCCTTGCACACAAATTTTTCATTTTTATTTCAGATAATCATAAGGGTCTCTGCCGGATTCTTGAAGCTTGTAGACTTTCTATGGATTATAGAACTACAGCTAAAACCCACGCAAGAATTATTGTACTTGGGTATGGGACTTACCCATCTCTTGTAGCATCTCTAATGTCAACCTATGCCCACTGCCGGCACCTCGACATTGCCCATCAAGTAGTTGATTGGGTTTTATGTTCGGCTATTGATCTATTCACCATGAATTTAATAGTTGAAAGCATTATGAAAACCGGGGAATGTGATATTGCCAAGAAGGTGTTTCATAAAATGCCCGTTCGAGATGTGGTCACATGGAACTCGATGATTGGAGGTTATGTTAAAAATTCACGCTTTGATGATGCTTTAAGGCTTTTCCGAGAGATGTTGAGCTCAAAGGTTGAACCTGATGGCTTTACATTTGCTTCCATAATCACCGGATGTGCACGCCTTGGTGCTCTTAATAATGCTAAATGGGTGCATTCTTTGATGGTCGAGAAAAGAATTGAACTAAATTATATATTGAGTTCGGCATTGATTGACATGTATGCAAACTGTGGTAGAATTAATATCGCAAGAGAACTTTTTGGTAGCGTCAGGAGTGATCATGTCTCTATTTGGAATGCAATGATTAATGGTTTAGCAGCTCATGGACTTGCTTTGGATGCATTTGCAATATTTTCAAGGATGGAGC
This sequence comes from Ceratonia siliqua, assembly GCA_034509205.1. Taxonomy (NCBI): domain Eukaryota; kingdom Viridiplantae; phylum Streptophyta; class Magnoliopsida; order Fabales; family Fabaceae; genus Ceratonia; species Ceratonia siliqua. The sequence continues at coordinate 6,192,379 of JASKGM010000005.1, forward strand.
TGGAAAATATTTTCCCTGATTCAATTACTTTTATTGGGATTCTGACTGCATGCAGCCATTGTGGCTTGGTTAAAGAGGGTCGTAGGTATTTTGATCTGATGCAGAATTATTTCTCGATTCAGCCACAACTCGAGCACTATGGAACCATGGTTGATCTCTTTGGACGATCAGGGCTCTTGGAAGAGGCTTATGCTATGATTAAGGCGATGCCGATGGAGCCAGATGTTGTTATCTGGAGGGCAGTTCTTAGTGCATGTAGAACCCACAGAAAGAAGGAACTAGGTGAAGTAGCCATTGCAAATATATCCCGTCTTGGGAGTGGAGATTTTGTCTTGCTGTCAAATATGTATTGCTCTTTAAATAAGTGGGATAGTGCTGAGAGGGTGAGGAAGATGATGAAAACGGGAGGAGTTCGTAAAAACCGTGGTAAGAGTTGGATTGAGTTGGGGAGCACCATTCACCATTTCAAGGCAGCTGATCAGTCACATGCTGAAATGAAAGCAATTTACAGAGTGCTCGAAGGTTTGATCCAAAGGGCTAAGTTGGAGGGGTTCACGCTCTCGACAGAACTGGTTTTGATGGATGTTTCTGAAGAGGAAAAGGAGGAAAATTTAACTTTTCATAGTGAAAAGTTGGCCTTGGCCTATGGGGTCCTTAAAAGTAGCCCTGGAACAGAGATCAGGATTTGGAAAAACCTGCGTGTCTGTCAAGACTGTCATAGTTGGATAAAAATTGTGTCAAGAGTATTAAACAGAGAGATAATTGTGAGGGATCGTATCCGTTTTCACCAATTTGAAGGTGGTCTTTGCTCATGTGGAGACTACTGGTAGCAAAGAGAGTTTATTCTTGGTTGCATTGTTGATTAATTGGCCTTAGTTAACACATTGCATTCAGACAATTGCCAAGGAACTATCAAACAGATGTTAGTGGATGAACACCAAGTCCTTGTCCAATTAATTTATGAGAAATTCCCAGAATTTATGCCGAGGCAGCAAAATCTTATTAGAACGGTGAGGCCTGGTAGGTGGTGTTTGCATATGGTGAAATTTCGCTGGTTTTTGCATGCCATTTTGGTACATCAAGAATATTACTCCACCTGGGTCATGGGCATGCATGTCATCAAGAATATTACTTTACCACTATTGAACTTCACGTCATTAATGTTATTGAGTAATGTTATTTATACACCACTCTTATACCTCTTCTTACATATATTATTTTATTATTATTTATTACCTATATCATCATTATGATAGATTATTTTATAATATATTAATAGTTAAAAGAGAAGTATAAGAATAGTAAATAAAATGGTGGTGTACAAATAACATTACTTCAACGGTCTCTGGCCATTTACAGGGGGAGAGCCTGTTATGTCATATGAGTAACTACAGGTTATCAAGTTGGCTTGATTTGGAGCTAGCCTGCGGCAAACTGTCAATGTCTGCTAAAAGTATGGAAGCTAAGTCATGGCTTAGACAAACTACGAAGGCTTCCCATTAGTTTGCAAATATTTAAATGAGATATGAAATTTCATTCTACACTTCTGAATTTAGATACGAATTGTATGATTTTGCTATGCTTTGTCGAGTTGCTCGAATTAACAGCTAGAGAGGGAGCCATCTTCGGATTATTTATTGGTCCTAGAAGATGATCAGATATCAGTGAGACTGGGACTTGGACGCATGGACGCACCTCATATCCCATGGGAGGCAGCAGTGAAGAAACTCTTAATTATGAGCTATAACCATATTAAAAATGCATTATATGCTGGCGCAAGAAAGATTCTTAATTATTAGAGATGAATTTTTCCATCGGCAATGTTATGCTTTAGTTTTTAAAAAGAAAAAAAAAAACTGTTTCTGAGATAAAAGAGATGGTTTGTTGTTCCAATCTATACTAGACAAAGGATAGATTCATTTGAAATTTCCTTTTGAGTTGAAATGCTTATTGATATTAACATATATTTTTCTGATTAGAATGTGATAGATGATAAGCAGTAGCAAATTGAATATGCTGAAATAACCTGACCATCTTAGAGACTTCCAATTCTTATATAATATCTGTAACAGCATGGGGAATTATCTATGGAAATAGAAATTGACAAAGGAAATGACCTCTTCTTATTTGGCATTTGGTTAGTTAATTAGCTATCCTGGATGGGGACTAACGGAAGTTGGCCCCCGTATATCTCTGGGATCTGACTCTCGTCTATTTCTTCCAGCAGTGTGGATTTGAGCTTATTTTTCTCCACAAACACTATCTGCACAAATATGCAATGATCATCAGATGCTCTTAAAACATCTCAGAGACATGTATTATGAATGAAGTTACAGATTCCAAATGGCACCTTCTTCTTGGTGTTGTTATCAATGAAAGGGTAAATGATTTTCCATACTGTCATAAATATGGAGGATGCGTGGACAATAAACAACTTCCCCAGTCTTTCTGGGTAGTAATCCTGAAACGAAAGGAAACTATCATGAGTACTCAATGTTGATAGTTTCTAAACATAACCATAAGATCCTTATAATGAAGAAAGACTCTGTTGAGATCTAATATGTGAAATGATGTTTAACAAGTCTTCTACCATGCCAACGCAAGAACAAGAAATGAAGAACTATAATACCTGCAAAATGGTTAGAGCACCAAGGTATCCACGAATGTCACTGTTTGCGTATCTCCATCCCTTCAGATCTCCTATAGCAACAAACTTCTCTTGTCCCAGTGGCATCCTGAGACATCAAATGGCATTTACTATCCATGCAAGCTTAGAATAATGCTATTTATATAAACTTCATTCATAAATTGTTGAAATCATTGCATTTGAATTCAAATACTTCCACTCAAACTTTTCTCAGTCAGATTCAGCCACTTCTTACTCCACAAAATATAGGGAAAAGGGTTACCTTGAACACAGTTTATCAAGAATATAGGCTACAAATCCTGTATACAAAAAAGTAGCTTGTCATTGAAAAATTAACTTGTTTGTGAGTTTATTAGAAATTACTGTATAGCCATACAAGGACATTAAATAGAAGTCCATAAGAATTGCATCTCAGTTTCAGACATGGGAGATTTCATATAATCGCTTAGGGACTTGAGTGAAAACATACGTTTGAATTCATCCACACCATCTTTGTTTTGAAAATGTCTTGCACCAAAGGCAACTGTTATAGGTCGTCCTTTCTTATCGAGTCCTTGCATGAACACCTTGTTCTGTGTTAGTTCATTAGGAATCTCTGATGTTGATATAGAACCATTTGGAATAAACGATCGTCTCCATTTCAAATACTTGAGGAACATTGCTGAAGCCTTCTCTATGTCTAAATCACGAGCACGCAAGAATCTTCTAAGCATGAAATCGTCTTCTTCCTGAAATCAAAGTGAAACATAAGTTCCTGAATATAACCCAATAAAATTATACTCTCTATATGATCATTCTTAACATTTTAAATTATGTAAATTTTCACGTTCCTGCAAAAGGTCAATGCTAGTAACTAGGGATCAAGCTGATGAAAATTCAAGAAAAATGAACTTCAACTCTTAAAGCCAAATGGTAATAGTAAGAGAAGCTCAACTGACTCAGATAGGCAGGCTGTCTAAGCTATGATGTGGTGAACAAATAAGCTGCGAATCATAAATATTGTATAATAATTTTTGGAACTTTAAACTGTTGAGTATTCTGATTATAAAAGAAGAAGAAAACTAAGTTCATAATATAGCTTTTCCACTTGCTTCACCGTTGATCTTGTGCAAACTTCAGATAGATCCAAATTCCAAACCTTTGTGTGTATGGGAATTCATCATTCAATTGACATTAAAATCAAGTCACTGTTATCAATTAAGCTTACAACGTAAAAGATTTTTCAACGAAAATGGAAGGGGGTTGAATAAAGAGCAGTGAAATGGTTCCATCCCATAGAGAAGCAGGAGAAGGGAAACAAATCCATGGCATAGAAATTACTGCAGACAAATCTGGCACTAAATATGAAGGTACCTTAGCGGAGGGATCCTTGGTTTCAACAAAAGCTCTCATGAGACGAATCTTGGTGAGCTCGGCGTCAGTCCTGTTTATGACTAGGCCTTCATCTAAAAGCACTCGTGCTCTTGCTTCTTCTTTCATTGCCAAGTCTTCTTTGGATTGTGATGATGATGTCCCTGCAGGACTAACCTTGTCGTTCACTACTTCCTCCATTTCTTGGCTCGTTGCTGAATCCTTCTTCTTTTGCAGGAATTGGGTATTTGTCTTAAACGAGTTGGCCTCTCGTTAAAAATCAAAACAAGTCGTGGCTGTAATTTGTGAAATTATGGTACCACAAAATTCAATGGAACGTTATAGTAGAAGTAGAGAGGTAGTCAGGTAGGTGACTTAGTCAATCTGAATATTCAATGCTGTTTTCAATTAACGTCACTTTGGTGGGGGTGCTTTTAACGGAACTTCATCATCTTTCTTTCTTTCTCAAAACATTTGGCTTCGCTTTTCTTGGGACATTAATTAAGATTGTGAGGCATATATACACGAAATTCGTCGAAGTAAAGGTATTTTCACCTTGGTATAAAATATCTGACGAGGCGTTGGTTCGATAAACAGATTACTTGTTTTGACTGATATTTTATTTTTTATTTTTTAAATTTTATAATCTTTTACCTAAATCTTTCTTGTTATTGTAATGTGTTTATAAATTATTATAATTTTAAATTATCTTACATCGTTTATTTGAGTATTAAATATAATAATTTTAATTAATATGATTTAATTATGTAATTACAAAATTTAATAAAAAAATAAATTTATTATATAAAATAATATAAATATTTAAAAAAAATAATATACAAACAAACAAATGACAGAAAATTCCTTTTTCGTATGTAATGTCGGCCAAGAAATATGTTCAGATTTGTGCCTATAACTCACTTTCATTGAAAAACAATATTTTAATTTTTGTATTTATTTATTTGTATTTTATATATATTATAAAAATATTATTATAATTTAAAATAAATATGATAAATGTATCTGATATTTATTATAATACATTAATAATAAAAGAATAAATAATATTTTTTTAAATTAAGAATTAAAAAAACTTAACTTCTGATTATATAATTTTAATTAATTTTTAATTTAATTTAATTAATTAAATTCTTATAATTTTTATTATTAATACTTAATTTTTATCTTTCAAGTTATTAATTACCACTATTAAATTTTTTCATTTTTTACATCTTTTCGCTTGAAGGTCTCCTCTCCCACTCGTTCGTCGAAGAAGCTCTCTCGCCTCTCCCTGCCATTCTCATCACTGTTCCGTCATTGCTGAAGCTTGCATCGTCGTCATCGCTGGTGGATTCCTCGTTGTCGCTGGTGGCTCGTTGGTCGTTGCTCGCTACTGGCTGATCTCGCAATGGATGCGGTATGCTAATTTTGATAGTCAGCTACCAGTGGATAAGATTTCCAGGCCTGGACTTAAGACAGTACCTCTACTCCCAGATGCTTCAAGTACTTTACAAGATACGGCAGTAGTCGCCACATCACACAATAAGCAGATACACAAGCCACCGAGATGGCCGAGGGAATACCAGCATTGATAACGGGTAACTTTCTAGTTAGGAAGTAGACAGGTGTTGGGTTTTGATTAGCTCAGTAATTCTATAAATGCTTCTAGTTAGGAATGAACCTGATGCGTGAAAATTCACCATAGTTTAATTGTCATGTTAAATTATAATTTAATAATATTAATTGATCATTTAATATTAAAAATTAAATTAATAAAAATAAAAATTATAAAAACTGAATTTATTAAAATTAAATTATAAATATTAAATTAAGAATTAATTGAAATTATAAAAATCAAAATTTATATTTTAAAATTTTTTATATAATAACAATGATAATAATATATTATAAAATAATAGCATTTGTTAATATCAAATAATATTATAATATTTATTTTAAATTATAATAATAATTTCTTATCATAAACCAGTGTGAGACTGATTTTTTTTCATCAATTTATTCACTTTCTATTGTTTGATTACCTGCATTTATTTATTTTGGATTAAAATAAGAATTTCTTTATTTTTTGTTTTATTAAAATTTTTAATTGTATAGTTAATTTATATTAATTAAAATTAATATTTAATTAAAAATGTGAAATAATTTAATTAAATTATAACAATTTAACGTATAATTTGTTAATTAAAAAAACGTTACAATGAAAAGTTGTAAAAGTACACTTTTTTTTATTTAAAACGGAGCCAAAGACCCAAAGGCTATGCTGGGGTTGTGGTCAGAACTCAGAACCTGAACCCTATAAATGCTGTGTCCTGACCACGGACCAGTGTTCATAGTCCTCAACCAAATATATATTTTTATATTTAAAATATTATATATTAATTATATATACAATTTTTTAAAATTTGTAAGAAGACGACAGCTCCCCCAGGAGGCTCGGCCCCTGATCTAGAATCATTCAATTCAAATTCACTGACAATCTTTTTGACTTTCATACGCCACTACTAAAAACAATTTACAAAAAATTTGAAAATAATTAATTCAAAAAAAAATTCAAAGTGATATGTCCACCGAACTTCATATTTAAAAAAATAATAAATCAAATTAAGTAAAAAACAAATAATATCTATGCACATAACATTGTCATTATCATTATTTTATTTAAGGAGAATGTTAACCTCTTTACTAGTTAGTAGTTATGTTATGTATAAAGATTAAAAATCTTTATATTTTATGATGAATTACAAAATTAACTCATTATTAAAAAATATAATTTTTTTATTTTATTTAAAAACACTAAATTTAAAAGCATTTAATTATCTTCCCAAAATTTAATTCACCTTAGAAAAAAAATTTATAATGTGTCTTCCCCAGCTGGCGAACCCAGCTCCCGTGACACAAACGACGTTTGGTAGCTACTAGGTCGGCCCTTTTTATTACTGAAAGAAGCAAAGCTGGCATCAACCCCGACCCTACCTAGCTACCATGCATAAAAGTTGTTGAAGGCTAAACTAAGGGCAGTAACACTAACAGACTCTGGTTAAGGCCTTGGTTTGCTTGCAGCCTAAACGGCGTGTCGTTAATTAAGGGCTCATTTGGAGTTGTTCTGAAATACTAGTGGATGCTATTTATCTTGTGATTTCGTTTTCCACCTTATGGAATTGGAAGGACAAGGAGAAGGCTGTTATTATAAGGGGACTTACTACTCTACCGTCCCATATTTGGGACGGTAGAGTACATAACCAGTTATTACTTTATTGACTGTAATATTTTTTTTTTGAAATTGCTTATATTTTAAAATTGCAGAATGATCCTCTCCGTATTGCAAAATCGTCTTCATCTCATTCGTTCCTCTTCTCCGTCT
>JASKGM010000005.1:6212882-6223275 GCA_034509205.1 Ceratonia siliqua
GAGATAAAGCTTCAAGTTGGTCATTTTTTAGAGGGTTAGATTGGATTAAGGTATTAAAAATTAATGACTGAATTTAAGCAAACTTATAAAGGTTAGAGTTCGGTCCTTTAATTTGAATTTTTTAAATTTTTACCTTAAATAACATATAAATTTATTATAATATTAAAAATATTATTTTTTAAATAATATATGAAGATGATCTAAAAGATAAAATGAGTACAATATCTAAAATATATTCAAATATTATTGTTAAAGATGATACTTGATAGATGTTTTAATATAAATGTTGAGTTATGATAATTTTATAATAATAATAATATTTAATTCGTATTTATTGTTTATTATGAATAATTTATTTTTATTGATATATATTTATTTTAATTAATTTATAATATTTTTATTGACTTTTGTGATTAATTTTTGTTAATTTTCTTTGTTATGCTCTTTTATTTGAGCTCACTTAAATTTTAAAGTTTGAAGAGTCGAATTAAGTCTTTTAAATAAAAAATTAAACAAAAAAGTTTAACCCAACCCGACTTATTTTTATTATGGTTATAAGAGAGTTGGATGGCTGATACTAGAGAGACAAGAGAGGGAGATTTTTTAAATAAAATAATATTAAATCAAAATTAATTTTTATTAAAAAATAAATTTTAATAATCAAGTAATAAAAAATGACATATAAATAAATGATTAGGAATAAATTATGTGTCCGTTAATTTAATAAACAAATATAGATGAAAAACTAAAATGCAAAAAATATAACTTCCAACTTTAAAAAAAGATGTTTGTAAATGGCTATAATTAGGAGGATATATTTATATTTTCAAACTAATAAAAAGTTTTATATACTAAAATATTTTTTAAGAAAAATTTTTCATCAAATTATATTTTCTAACAATAAATAAATTTTTTATTAATTTTTATTTAATCATAATTTTAATATGAAATTTATAAAAATCGATTAAACTAAACTAGATTAAATTAATATTTAATAATTTATTTCAATTCTTAACTTTTTAAAATTAAAAAAAATATTTTAAATGCAAAATTGGACGAAATGGAACCAAACGGACAGCCCCGCGACGTAATTTTGTTGTTGGGCATCTCCTCCGTCTCCCCGGCCAAACCCTCGCCTATAAATTCTCATTGTCCATCGGTTTTTCAATCCCTTCTAGCTCCCCCGTCCCTCCTTCTCTCTCGCACTCTTCCTTTCGAACTCTATTAGGAGTGATCCGAGAGTAAATTTGCAAAGATGTTGGTTTACCAGGACCTCCTCACAGGTAATCTTCTAAAATACCCTCTCGTAGATTTTGCAAATTTTCTTCGTCTTACTCATGTTTTTCGTTATCGATCTGGTAGCTTTTTTGTTCTCTTATAAACAGTGAATTGTTCGCCTTTCTGTTATCAGATTTTGTATATGATAATTGTTTTTGTTTTCAGAAGATTGCTTGTATTTTCTGGGTTTTTGAATTTGTCATATGATGCTGTGTTACAAGTAGTTCGTTTCAGATTTATTTGAAATGAGATATCTTTGATTGATAGTCGATTGCATCTTTGGTGTCAGGTTTACTGTGTTGATTCTTGTTTCATGTTCATAGTAGGTCCCAACTGTGTGGATTTGGAACCTACAAAAAGGATTTATACTATTGTTTGATTTCTCTCCCATAGTCAATGTCAATAAATCTTAGTTTGGAAGAGAGTGGGTGGTGCCTTTCTAATTTAGTGGGAATGGGTGTAAGTAAGTCAGTGAGTGGCAAAGATCTGAGTTTTAAATGCTGTAGATCCTCTGAAACAAGAAGCAATTTGGAGCTTATATCCAGAAAGGTGTTTTGAAGTTGTTTTGTAACATATAGTTGTATTTTGGGTGTAACGCTGTGTTTCAATTAGGTCAATTGTCTGCTTGATGTTTTTAATTATGGTCTAAATTGTTACGAAGGGATTATATGAGTTAGAGTGATCCTTTTCTTATTTATTTATCTGTTTTTTTTTTAATCTGCTACTTTTTTCTATTTCGGTACACTTCTATTGGCCATTATTTAAGTATACAATTTGGTTGAATGGCATCGTAACTATAACCATAATAATTACATTATGTAGGTGATGAGCTTCTCTCGGACTCGTTCCCATACAAGGAAATTGAGAATGGAATGTTGTGGGAAGTTGAGGGGAAGGTTAGTTGAATTTTTGTCTGTATTTTTTTTGTATATACTAATGTTTAAAAGGTTTATACTTGATTTAGTTTAAGAATATATATTTGTTGAAGTTTGGTTTGTACCATATGTTGTTGGCAAGCTAAATACAATTTATTTTTGGCTTGCAGTGGGTTGTTCAAGGAGCAGTTGATGTAGACATTGGTGCAAACCCTTCTGCCGAAGGAGGAGAAGAAGATGAGGGTGTTGATGACCAAGCTGTTAAGGTGGTTGATATTGTTGACACATTCAGACTTCAGGTTAGGCACAACCAAATTTTCATTCTTTACTTTCTAGCGTGGATTGATTTTGAGTAATTTGTTTGGCTTATGTTCAGAGGATAAGTATTTTGTTATTTAATTCTTGCAGGAGCAACCTGCTTTTGACAAGAAGCAGTTTCTTGTCTTCATGAAGAGGTACATCAAGTTGTTGACCCCCAAACTTGATGGAGAGAAACAAGAGCTATTTAAAAAGCATATTGAGGGAGCAATCAAATTTCTGCTTTCCAAGCTCAGCGATCTTCAATTGTAAGTGCTTAGTATATTGTTAGTAGCTTTTGGTTCAGTGCTTAGTAAATATTCTTAGACATGTGCTGATGTTTAGTCTTATATGCAGTTTTGTTGGGGAGAGCATGCACGATGATGGTAGCTTGGTCTTTGCCTTCTACAAGGATGGTGCTACTGATCCAACATTCCTGTACTTCGCTTATGCCTTGAAGGAGGTGAAGTGCTAAGTGGCATACCTATCATTGAAGCTGGAAGTTCTTGATGTAGTTCTAGCCTCTATTTTTATCTGGTTTTCCTTTTACATTATGTGACTTGAGACTTTACGCCTTGATGTTTTGATTTATTGGTATTATTAGGATCGAACAATTTGACCGTTTTTAATGGGAGACAGTCTATGCTTCATTCTACCAGATTTTGAATATTGATAGTAATTCATATTGAGAGAATTATAATGGGATGGTATTTGGGCTTTATGTTCTATAAATAATTAATTTATCCCCAATGCCTTGTATAGAGAACGAGCGTTTGAGGTTATTAGGGGAGTGGTAATTGAACTTTAGATCGTTTCTTAATTCGTTTGAGTTCAGTCGAAGTTATTCTGCCCTCTCAAGTTTCAAAATATCTAGAAGTGGTTTGACATGATACTATATTGGAAATAAGTAGTGTTATCTGCACACTGCAGTAGCATCTGAGTTTACTTGGGTCTACACTGAACTCACTTAAACTTTCTTAAGCTTTTAATTGGATCATGAGTATATGAAGCAAATCATTAAGTTTTTTTTTCTTTGCTAATGTTATGGTTCTTCATGTTACGGTCTCGTATTGTCAGGTATTGTCACTTGGTCAGATCGCACATAGCTAGGCTCACTCATGTAATTATCTGAAGTTCAAGTCCTAATGCAACTCTCTATCACGTGTTGCTAAAATATAACTCCAACTGCCCCTATCCCCAAAACTCTTTAAATGTACCTTTTGACAGTTTCATAACCATGAGTACCCTCAACTAGAGTTTCTGCTAAATCCGTATGATTACTTAAACTTGATATGCAATAGTTAGCAAAAACAACCTCATCATTTTCCCTTTTTGTTTCGACGTTTCCTTGCTGTAAATATACAAAATGCAAATTGTGGTAGAGTTGTTAGCTGAAGTGTGCAAGGACGATTTTCTAAAGTATTATAAGAAACGCAAAATGTAGCTTGAATAGTACACAAATTAGTGAATGACATTACCAGGTCCGGGAGGTGCCATGAGAGAAGAAGGGGAGGGTAGAGCAAGATGAACAAGAAGCTCCAACTGATGCGGCCACCCATCTCTTTACTAATGTTGCTTTGAACCATGTAGAGAGACAATAATCTTAATCTATATATGGTGCCTTGAACCTTAATTTGCATCAACTTGTTTAAATAATGTCAGAAACTTATTTGCTTATAAGAGAGTTTGATTCTGGTGACATCACTGTTATAATAAGATGAAGTTAGCGACAAAGGCACGTGAAAACACACACAGACGCAAGTGTAGAGTAAGAGGATAGCCATGTTATCAACTTCGATTACCAATAATGCGGTGTGGATGTACGTTTAGAAAGGATGGGAGAGCTAATTTGGTCAATAAAAATGATCAACCTTTAATTCAAATCACTGTTACTAATTTTTGCTTCTCAAACCTCTCATGCTTTAAGCTAAAGCAATCGCTTTTGTTCAAAAAGAAGTGAACCGCAAGATATGAGTATGAGACCAAGTTAGGCATAATTGAAAACGATTTTTCTTTTTTCCTTTTCAATAAATAAAATCATTCTTCTTCCATGGGCCACAATGACCACAACAAAACGCCCCTTTTTTTGAAAAATATTTCCTCGTTAATTTGTTGCCTAAAAAACACATGCTTTACCCAATATAGCTTTCATGGGTATTTTATATTTTTAAATTAATAAGCAAATGGAGCGGAGGAAAGAGTTGGGTTGAGAATTTAATATCACACAAAGGTCACCCACAAAAATACAGCATCTTCTTATTTTAAGCAATGTATTGTTGTCGTAATCATTTTATGACACCCTCTTGATGCTTTGTTAATTATAGTCATCTACTTATTACCTAAAATACTATATGGTCCATTGTCCATCATCTAATTAGTTAAGATGTCCTATTGGGTATTAGGGGCAATACCTACTTGTACCAATTGTTCATTAATGCTTGTAAGTATGAGATCTTAGTTTTGACATTTGGACTTTGCAACCTTGACCTTTATGGCATTCATTGTGTTTATGACCATTCACTGCATCTAGCTCAAAATTCTTAGATGGTGAAAGCGATATGAAATTTATGGAACATAAGAAACTAGTTATTTAAATACCCTTCCATTAGATTCACTGCATCAGTGTTGTTAATTTACACTTTTTATTAAAAGCAAGTAAGTGAGTGCATATATTTTACTTACTTGCTTTGAATAACTCAAAAAAGAGAATACATGTGCAAATTGTTATTGTGTGGTGGTGACATAATATTCAGAGCCAGGGAAATAGGAAATAAGGAAGAAGCCCAAATCTTGAAAAAAAGCTTGTGCCTGTCTCATCTCACTCATCCACCATCACCCAATTACTTTACTTAAATCTCTCATCTGCCATCCATAAACAATCTTTTTTTGTTTGTTAATAAAACATCAGACAATTGTTATATGAGGAGAGCTAATTTTAGACTACTACTTAAATGTTAAGAGTTTCATTTTAGAAACATAAAAATGTATGATTGCCTTAATATCTGGAACAGCTGATAACCGATTATAGTCAATCCAAAACCACAAATCGAGTAGCAAAATATGGTTGTGTCTTCTCTTGTCTTGTCCCATGGATTAGGTTCATTGAGACCTTAGAGAAGGGCATTGCTCGCAGACCCTTGGTGGTTTCTTTCATCCTCAAAATGTTAAGTTATATTCGTTTCTGTTACATTTTAGTTGTAACTCCTTCCAAAATAAGAGAAATATATAAGGGCAGATTAAACTTACCTTTTCAGGATTTTGACATTACCTCACTTTTAATTTTCGTTGCTTACATTAGAAAGTATAAACTTAGATACTTTATCTAAATTCTCATTCCTCATACTATATAAGTTAAATTCGAAAAAATATATAATTTATTTTAAAACTTCATGTTTTTAGTTGGCTATTTTTGTTTTTTTTAATATATTTATTCTGCCAACACACTGACTTTTCAAACCCGTGGTTCAGGTTATGTCCAAACCGAAAAGACGCAACTGAAAATTAGCTGCAAGGACGAGGGTATATCGGTCTTTTGATAAAAGCTTCGACTTCCCCATAGCCGTTTAATAAATTTCAAAATATTATCTTGTAATTTTCCAATGAAGGTACCTTCGTCATTCGCAAAGTATATTATCGAGGGCGTACCCTCTTTCTCTCTCGTGGAGTCTCTGCCATCATCGCTAAACCCATTTCTTCTTCACTACTCAGACATTCACAGAAAGGGAATCGGACGAACGCGCTTGCTCAGCTATCTAATCGATTTGGGATTTCATCTTTTCATCCACTCTCAGATCTGATCGCAATCCAACCTTGCCTATTATTTTGAAGCGCAGATCCCGATTCCATTCAATTTCCACTCTTCGTTTCACTCGAGTGCGTTATCTAATGTCCGATAAATGCGTAAATTCACCATTTTTCCTTGTGCATTTCTGGACTTTTCTGTCAAATTCTGAAACTTGATTCAGTTGAATCGCAGATTTCGTGGATCCCGTCTTTCGAGTCATCACTTTCATGTTCTTCTTTGAATTCGATTTTTCCCCTCATCGTGAGTATTACTATTTTCTTTCGGACCCTATGATTTGTTTTGGACATTTTGTGGTGTAGATTTTACTTTTCCTTTCTTATGATTTATGTTGCAAATATTTACCATTTTATTTGTGTGAAGCGTGTATAAACAGATCTTGAAAATTGGCGCCCCAAAGACGTTCGCAGCGCCACATGGGTGGCCAGATGCAGCAGAGCAATGCTGCGGCGACTGCTCTGTTTGACCACGCCGGTAGTGGGTCTTTGCACAATGCAGGGCCTGCCAGTGATGCTGGTGATGCGGTCATGGCGCGGTGGTTGCAGTCTGCCGGCTTGCAGCATCTGGCCTCTCCATTGGCTTCCACCGGTATCGATCATCGCCTCCTTCCCAACCTTCTTATGCAGGTATTCTCACCTTAGTGAAAAAAAAATTCTTTACGTTCTCATTTGTAATGTACTTGTCAGTTGTTGCCTTTTGTATAGATTTTTGAAGCTAATAATTGTCTTCTCTTTTCCCTCTCGCAATTTCTCGTTTGTTGCACTACGGGTTGTGTGATTATTTGTTCACTGGAAGTTTTGTGCGAAATTTTCTCTTAAGATAAGATAAGATGGTCGCTTCTCGCTTGGGTACCTGTGTTTCTGCTTGGGCAACCCTTGTTTTCTTTTTTCCTTTCTTCTTTTATTTATGAAAGGACTTGGGTTCCATTTGGCATACTACCCTAGTGTTTTTGCTATTTCCTCTGTTTCCAGGCTATGCTTCTGCCGTTTTTTTCTTCTTCTTAATTCTGTATTCTGTATGCTTATGTGATTGATATCTTATGAATATTTATATAGGGTTATGGAGCACAGTCTGCTGAAGAAAAGCAGAGGCTCTTTAAGTTAATGAGAAACCTCAATTTTAGTGGGGAATCTGGTTCAGAGCCTTTTACACCTTCTGGAGTGGCTGCATCAGATGGATTTTATTCTCCTGAGTTCAGGGGGGACTTTGGAGCTGGGCTTTTGGATCTTCATGCGATGGATGATACAGAGCTTTTGTCTGAGGTATGATTCATGATTTGGTAGTGAGCTTTTGTGCTGAAATCAATTTAATTGAGAAACTAGGGGTGACAAGGATTGAACTCTTGTTCACTTGGTTAAAGAGGCTATGATCATATGTTAAGAATTATTTCATCTCAAAAGCTTAAGCTTTTAGAAGGTCCAGGAATGGTTTGAATATATATCTAACAATTCTCGTTGTGCCCATATATATCTGAATTTAGTATTACCTCTTCTCACGTGAGTAGTACAAGTATCTCTGCTTGCATATGTTGTATTGGCTCTGATTTCTTCTCTTGTCAGCATGTTATTTCAGAACCTTTTGAGCCATCGCCCTTCATGCCTGGAGGTGCTAGAATATTTGAAGATGGATTTAATCCAATAAACAGCAAGCAGGAAGGAGGAGAAGCAGATGTAGATGCATCAATTTCATTACCTTTGTATGAAAAAGAGAACAGTACAAGGGAAAATAATGTTGCTAAGATTAAAGTTGTGGTATGTTGATATTGATATACTGTAGAAGCGTAATTAAATTATACATACATTCCGAGCTTTGTGCTGTGAACTGAAACATGGTGAAAGATGATATTTTTCCAATGTTGAGATTGGAGTTCTACATTCTTTGAAGTAATATATTATGAAGTCATATTGGGTGTTTGATTTCTGTTCATTGTCCTTTTTTACTTGTCCAGACTGTTTGAAGCACTTGAACAATCTGTCTGTCTCTCTTGCTCTCTCTGGTGACCTCAGTTGTTCATAGGAAATATGATTTCATTATGTTGAGGAAAAGTGATAATTGAGGAGCTGGTTTTTATTAACTTCTTTTTTACTTACATACACAATTAATAAATAAACAGCTTCAGTTGACTTTTATTCTTTTGTTAAAATTGATCTGATGATACATGCACAGGTGTATTTTTTTTTTCTTTGTAGTTTAATTTGTTAATGTTTAAATAGAATACTTGAAGGTCATTATGGTTGCTACAGGAAAAATTTGAGGGCTCCATTGATATATTAGTACTTAAAGTAAAAAAAGTTAAAAAACAAAGCAACTACTAGTCCACTATCATAATTGTTTTCACTAGATAGTAGAATTTTATTAAAATAGTCATCATCTGGTTAAGAAATTGATGAAGAAAATGCAATTAAAAAAAAAAAATCCTTTGTAGTATTTCACAGAAGTAATTTGATCGGATTTAAATTTGATTATTAATTCATGATCATTTGAGGGATATTTAATGCATGTCTTAGGTACGCAAAAGACCTTTAAACAAGAAGGAGCTTGCTAAGAAGGAGGATGATATTGTAACTGTATATGACAATGCATATTTGGCTGTCCATGAGCCCAAACTAAAGGTTAGTTTTTATTTTGTTCTGAAGCACTATATGTACCATTAAATCTATATAGTTCAAAGTTTGATAAATGCTGGCTCAATAATTACTCTTTAATTTTGATATACTTAATTTCTTCTTTTGTAAAAAAAAAATTATTTGCTGTTCAAAAAAGTGCTTGTTTGTTCTGTCATGCAGGTTGATTTGACGGCTTATGTTGAGAAGCATGAGTTTTGTTTTGATGCTGTCCTTGATGAGCATGTTACGAATGATGAGGTAAGGCAGCTTTGATCAAAGATTGAGTTTTATTATTGTTATGATTATATCATAATTTTTCATTGTCATCATTGGCTTGGCATTTGGTGTTTTATGCAATTCAATGCTTGTCCTTGTCTCCTTGGTTTTAGTTAGTTAGATCAAAGGCTTACTTTGCATGCTCTGCCTAACAGGTATACCGAGTAACAGTAGAGCCAATTATTCCTACAATTTTTGAGCGAACCAAAGCCACATGTTTTGCTTATGGTCAGACAGGTGAGGAATCTCTTGTTTCCTGTTCATATCTTTACCTGTATTAAATTATCAACAATATCTAATTTCACCTTTAAATCTTTTTAGCTTTTCAATATTCATGAATCTATTCATAATTCTTTTTATTCTTGTCTTGTTTTAGTGGTGTGTTGTGGATATAAGCAGTTGTTGCTGGTTCTAGATATTGTCAGAAATTGAGCATATTAATAGAGCCCCATTGGAAAGGGAAAGCAGAGAGACCTAGTTTGTCTTTATTTTTCCTTGTTCAATGTTGTTCCTGGCTGGCATGTGTTATATGGGCTAATTTATTTAACTTCTTAAAATTTTAAAAAATACATAACCTGTTGATAGGATAGGGGGCTATTAATGGCCTTTGCCCTAGAATGAGAAGGTAATGCATACTTGATGGTAGCTGCAATTACATAAGTCATGGAGGGCTTGAAGTGTCGAATTGCTTTAATAAATGATGCCGTTTCCTTCATATTCCATAGCTGTTTCTCATTCCTCATAGTTACATTTATATTTGTAATTCTAAATGTTCTACCATCAGGAAGTGGTAAAACCTACACAATGCAACCATTACCACTCAGAGCTGTAGAAGACCTTGTTAGACTGTTGCACCAGCCAGTTTACCGAAATCAGAGATTTAAATTGTGGCTTAGCTACTTTGAGATATATGGTGGAAAACTCTTTGATCTTCTTAGTGACAGAAAGTGAGTATTTCTATCAATTTGTTCTCTTATATTTTTATTCTGATTTGACCTTTAATATTGTTGAAGAGAAAGAGAAATAATTGAAAAACCCCGATCTCATTAGACAAGTGATCATGTATATATAATAAAAAAAGGAAATACAGTCTAATAGAAATACTGAGACTAAAAAACTAAAGATTAAAATACCCTTACTAATATAGTTTAGATACTCTTAACACTCCCCCTCAAGCTGGATCATATATATCAATCATGCTCAGCTTGTTACATATGTATTTGACCCGATTCCCATTAAGAGCCTTCGTGAAGACGTCA
>JASKGM010000005.1:6226529-6241244 GCA_034509205.1 Ceratonia siliqua
CTTGGAGGCATGGGTTATATTCTATTCCCCCCCCCCCCCCCCTCTTAATGCCCATGTTCTTTCTTCCTATGCCCTACTAGGTCCTCAGGCCTCCCTTATAACAAAAAGTAAAATAAAAACTCAAAAAACAAATTTTAAGAAAAAGGTCCTAAAATGTAGCATATTGGCTGTGTCCAATGTTTTTAAGGACTGACTTGAATCAACTAATTTCAATGAGAGAAGATCGATTTTTGAAGCCTTAGATCTAGACCTTTTAGAATACTAATGTTGCCACTTTCCCCAGCAAACATGCATCAAAGTGCTAGAAAGACTACTAGATTAAACATAGAAGGAGCACTGTAGACACAATATTATATCCCTCCCTACAGATATGCTACTGAAAAACAATCTTGAAAACCAAAAAAAAAAATTAGACGTACTAGAACATAACGGAGATTCAGCCACCACATATCAGTCTCAGCATTTGCCTGCTTAACTTTGACACTGTTAGCTGCTGAATCATTATCAGCTATTCCATGTCTTGGACTCCCATTTATACTCAGCGCATCAACCTTTTCCAAAATTGGGCTAGTGTCCTGGTTTTCTTCTACAATACCCACAGAGTTCTGCATCCTCAATTCTCTTGATTGTATTACTTCAACTGAAGACCTCCCAAAACTACTCTCCTGGAGACCGCCTATACATATAACAAATAACTCAAAGTGTGCTAAATTTACTGTAAACCTACACTGGTTTCTTCTTATGACATGTAAAATAGTTAAAGCTACCTAAGAAAAAAAAAAGAGATATGCATATTCTTTGCCATATGTATTCAAATTGAAGCTGTAAATCATAGTAAATTTTACTGCCTTAACTCTGATATACCTAAAGAAATAGAATAACCCAAAATCACGGAGAAGAGATTATGCTGAAAAAGGTTAACTCCAACCAACAATGTAAGAATAATCGCAATTGAGGACAATGAGTTAAAATAGATAACAGATATGAAAAACCATCCACAAGTTATGAATTTAACAGCACATTACCATTGCTTATTTCATTACTTTTAACTTCTGTTTCCACATTTAGTCTCGCCCTCTCTTTTTCCAAATTCTTCCCAGTATTTAGCAATGCCTTGGCCTCTTCATTAACCAAGTTTCCTTCGTCTTTTAATGAAAGCATAGAATCACTTTCCTGTGTCCCAACATCCTGCTGATTTACTTGCTTGTCTTCATATAATATTTGCACATGATCAGTTGCAGCACTTCTATTTTCTTGAGTTGTACCTTTACTTGCTGAATTCTTACTTTTCGCATTACATGCTTTGTAATCTCTGGTCCCTGAAAAGCCCTTGGGAGTTTTTGTTGGCTTTGTTGCAGGGCTTTTATATTTAAGCCTTTTCTTAAACTTTAATGCCCCATTTCCCTGATTCACATTCTTCTTGTCCCTAGCCACTCTACCTGAAGATTTTACAGAATTTCCAAAAGTATTAACATCTAACAATGCTAATTTATCCTTATCAGAATTTACCCTATTCTGCAGCTTTAACAACAAGCATGCACTAATCTCTTTCTCAATACCAAGTCTAAAACCAGAAACAGCACTTTCATCATCAGTTTCAGGATCCATAACGTGTTCTTCCTTCTTCATTTCCTCAATTCTCCGTGCTTCCCTTGCCATTAGCTTAATTTCCTCAATTTTCTTTTCCATCTCAAGTTGATCCTCCACAAAAACCACGTTGCTTGCATTAGTAACACGCATAGTTTTCCCACCTCCATTAGACGAAAAACTCCTCTTTTCCCTTACATTTATATCCGAATCCCCAGTCATCAAATTCCCAGCTCTCTTGTTTGAATCATCATTGAGATAAATCCAAACCGAAAAAATAGTCTGTAACACAAAAACCCCAACAAAATACGTACCGTATTTCAGGATAGACCTCGCAGAAAGTTTACCAGCAACACCATTGTATTCTCTAGAGGCTCTCGTCATCTCAGTTACTTGTAATTCTTCCAATATACCACCTTCTCCGGCAGTGGCAGCGGTACTTTCGCAGTGCCTTCCACCGGTGAGAACCTCAACAATAAGGTCGTGTTCCTCAGGGGTCTGTGGGGGCGAGAGTATCGGAGTACTGGACCGAGATGGCGATTCTTGAGGTAGAAGAGGAGTGATGGATGGGTATGGCTTATTGAGGGTTTTCAGAATTTTGGGTTGCAAATGGTTTTTCCTGTGCCTGATTTTTGATAGATTTGGAGTACGAATTGAAGAAACTACTAACAGTGGATAGGTTCGTCTGGTAATGGAATTATTGGAAGGTAACAGAATGGAGAGGCCGGTGCACTGCGCACCCGCCATTGGTGACGGATGAAGGTCTTTTCGAGGTCAAAATTTCAACTCGAATCTAGGTGGAACCGGGTGAAAGCAACCCACTCCACGACTGCAACGGCGATGCGCCATCAAATGAGCTTGAGCTCGATGAGTATTTTGGCGGGTTGACAGGGACGGGCGGGTTGAGATTTTTTCGTTAGTCAAATTGGCGGGCTAGCCCGTCTCGCCCGTGGGCGGGTTGGGTTTCAAATGGGACAGGTCGGGTTAGCTTGCTCACAGTTCCAGACATACTTTTGGTTTGGAAATGGGCTTCTAAGAGCTGTGTAGCCCATTTCAAAAATTTAAAAGCAATTAAAAATTTTTTAAGATCAATTTCAAAAAAAAAAGTATACAGAAAAGTTTAAAATTTTTTAAAAATAAATTTTTTTAAAAATAATTTGTTTGATTCACATTTTTATAAAATATTTTTTAATATATTTTACATAGCATGATTAACGGGCTTTATAACATTTGTGGTCTCTAATGTTTGGGCCTAAACACATTTAGTCTTTCATCTTTTAATTTAAAAATATTTAATCTCTTATTTTTCAAATGTTAGCAATAATTCAAAAAATTATTTTATTAAAATGATCATAATTAGATATGAATTGACATATTTTTTTTAAAAATATTTCAATAGACTAAATCTACACAAAAAATATATATGTGTGTGTCATAATATATTTACAACATGACATACATATAATATTTGTGAAAATTGATTTGGCATTTGACTTATTTTGAAAAAGAATTAAAAAAATGCAAAAACCAATTCATCCCTCAGTATTTTATATACCTCTTCATATTTACTTTCTTATATGTGCCATATGAAAGAAGAAAGTGAAATTTTATGAAATGCTTTTTTAAAATATAATACATTTAAAGGCACCAGAAATAATTTAGTCTTGTTTAAAAAAGTTAAATTAAATTCAACAAATTAAATGTTTTTATTTAACTTAACTTTAATAGAATATTTTTTTAGAATAATCAATTATGTTGTCAATCAACATGGTCAAATGGAGTGTAGTATAATTTTTGAATAGGTTTGGAGTGAAATGTTATGCAAACAACCTTCAAAGATTATGAGTATAGTTGAGAGATGCTCTTCTCACATAAGGAGCCCTTATAATGTGCCACAAAAATATTACATCAACATCTTTTTATTGACAAAATAATGAAAATAAAATGCTGATAGGATGAGTATGCTGATGGAGACATTTTTAGGAGACATTGTGAGAGCTCCTCATACGAGAAGAGTATTTCTCAGCATAGTTTATCCTAAACTAAGAGAAGGTGTATAATCAATATAAAAATTATTTAGCTTATTTTTCAAAATTTACTTTTTAACAAATCAAATTAAACGATTTTATATTTACTGTATTTTAAAAATATAACAATTTTTTATTATACTTTTTAATATATATTAAACAAAAATGAAGGTTCCAGCATTTGCCCATGATTATTTGAAGTATTATGATTATTATTCGCTCTGAGATAAAAAGAGACGGAATTTGGATTTGTTTTATATACGTTGTTTCGTAATTTTCATAACCAAGAAAAAATAAAAAGAAACGCAAAATTGGTGAGGTTTTGGTTCCATTTATCCAAATGATGTCTTTCCCTCGTTCTACAAAGGGAGTAGTCCTGGCCTCAGCAGACCAGCGGAGGCCATCATGTCTGTTTTCAAATCCTTAACTTCAAATCCCTCTGCTCTCAAACCGAGGGAAGCCACCATGGCTATCTTTATGCAAGCCTCTCCTTACAGGGTACATGCTTTTATATCTATTTTCAAAGTCTTTCGTATAATTGATTGGGACTCAATTAGCATTGAATTCGCATCTTTTGTCATTAGGAAATCTAAAGAAAAGGGAAGCAAAGGTCTGTAACCCCACTGAAGGGACAGGGTTTAAAGTTAAACTCATAATCTGTGCTTTTGAAGATTGTTTTTTTCCTTCAGTTTTCCAGGACACAAACGGAGCATTGTGTTTTCTAACTATGGTGTTGCACTCAATCGAGATTAAAATGAAATTTGAGCTCGTTTACATCTTCAATTGGCACTCGTTTGATATGGCTGTAAATTTTGTAATTTTGGGCGGTGAAGCGAGTTTGTGCTTTTATTTGATTTTGTCTTTGTTGTTTGATCACAAATTGGGAGTGCTGGATGGGCTTTAGCTTGAGATAGACGATATGCTCGGTAAAATATCAAAGAGGAAGTTGAAATTGTCATTGCCTTTGCCGTGTTCAAGTGCTATTTATTATTTTACTACATATTTCAATTCAATCTTTCAAGTTGACCATGAAAATAGGACGTTTGGTTGTGTTTTACTTTTCTAGTCTTCTTGGGAACGTGGTTTTGTTTCACAATTGCAATGAAAATACAAAGGAGAAATATTTGATACTATTAAAAAAATGTGTTGAATATTTTGAATTTTTAGGTTTTGAAATTAGTATGACAGAAGAAATACTTATGTCCGGAAATTGACAACAAATTCTTCATTTGATACTCAATAGTCAATAGTACTTTCTTTTCTTCATCTTCTTCTGTTCTTGACAATTAAATACAAGTATCTAAAATAACAAGTATATCCTACATTTTATTGTAAAACCAACTGTATAGGATCTTGAAGCTCACACGGCCTTCAAAATTTTTTGTACCACTCTTTCTCTTTATATCTGATAGGTTGGTAGGTTTATCTCCCTCTCTCTCCTTCCTTTTTCTTAATTCCAAACTGAAAAACAATAGTATTATCGTGCTCGTGATTGATATGCTGTCTAATGTATGCTTAGGTGTTCTTGCGAACAGCTTATTCAACCTCCAGGAAATCAAATTCTATTGGCTTGTTTTATTCATGCGGTAACTCATCAGTTAAAGTAGTATGTCTCTCAAACATGTCAAACTACTCTAC
Organism: Ceratonia siliqua; assembly: GCA_034509205.1. Lineage (NCBI taxonomy): Eukaryota > Viridiplantae > Streptophyta > Magnoliopsida > Fabales > Fabaceae > Ceratonia > Ceratonia siliqua. Next base: position 6,231,782 of record JASKGM010000005.1, read on the forward strand.
TCATTCAGGGGACCAGATCTGTTCTTCAAAGCGAAGATCACGAGGGCCTGTTATGGCAGGAAAGAAAGCTGCTGAAGGTAGTGTATTTGCTATTTCATATTGCTTTTTATTATTATTATTATTATTATTATTTATTTATGGATGCTTTTCATGTTAACTAAAGAGCTACAGCGTGCATCTCCATGTTTAGTTATGTTACTTGTGTTAATTTTAGGGACTAAGCAAGAAGATGGTAAATACAAGCACACTGTTGATCTTCCAAAGACAACATTTGGTATGAGAGCAAATTCTTTGATAAGAGAGCCTGAAATTCAGAAAATATGGGAGGAGAATCAAGTGTTCAATAGAGTTGTTGACAAAAATAATGGGGTAAGTTGTAGAGTTTCCCCTAAGCTTCAGTTCCACTTATATGAATTTTTAAACCTAATTCAAACAACTTGATCAGGGAAATTTCATTCTTCATGATGGTCCTCCATATGCCAATGGTGATCTTCATATTGGCCATGCGTTAAATAAAATTTTGAAGGATATTATAAATCGTTACAAGGTATTTTTCCCTTCCTTTGAAACTTAAACTTCCAGTTTATTATTATAATGTTGGATCTGAAGCATATATATATTTTAAGTCTATCAGTCACATGAATGCTTTAACGATATATGTTACATGCCAAGTCACTTGCATGTAAGCACTAATCTTTTGTTAAGACTTATATTTCTTTTTATTTGTGGGCAGCTCCTTCAAAACTATAAAGTTCATTTTGTTCCTGGATGGGATTGTCATGGCCTACCTATTGAGTTAAAAGGCAAGTTTTAATTTTTCCTAGTATTGCATGTGGATGGCTGATTATAATTCTAGGTTGTGTTCAAGAACAACATTGCACTGAATTCTAATTGCTTGAATTGTGAACAGGAGGAGCTCAATTCAATTCATTCATTACTTGGTTATACGTTTTACTGGTTGCCAGTAGCCTTAATATAAAGCATATATGCAGTTCTCATTATTAAATGATTTTTTATATAATTAATTATTAAATAATAATGCTACCACTTATCAGAAAATATATTTTGACAAGATGCAAAAGGGTTGATAATTTTTGTATATGTTATTCATTTGGGTCTATTTTCATGTTGAATAAATTTTTAGAATACTTATATATGTTTTTGATAGAGCCTAAGTTTGTATTAGTAATTCAAAATATTTGGTTGGCATTTAAATTTTTAACTTCATTTTGGTCTGTCTTTATTATATATTTTTTGGTTTTAAAAATAATATCTCTCACGCCTTTAATCTCTTAGAAGGAAGCAAAACAAGGGCAATTTGTGCCTGGAAAATGGTGATTAGACATCTAGCCTCTTATATAATACATGTATCTTGCTTGTAGAAGGCTGATTCTATTGGGTTTAGCCAAAAGAGGGATGACATTGGTATGGTGATCAGGCCTCAAGGACTATATATGTGTCCTGAGGTTTGGAAGGTGGTGTTGCATACATAAATATACTAGAAGACCAAAAACTTTTCTTTATTTGAAAAAGGAGTAAATTACTAGGCCTCTCTTGAGGTATTATGAAATTACATACACCTCCCCTCTTGTTACAAAAGTAACATGTGTTCCCCTTCTGTTATGTTGTTGGTTGGAGATGTTAGAAAAATGCTGATGTCATGTACGATGTCAATGTTTTTTTATTACAAAACATCCTGATTATTTATAATAAATGACTGTGAGATGAATCTGAATCTAAACTTTGTAAAACATTGGGATGATTGGTTCTATTGGGACTTGGGAGAAGACTGAGAGAAAGGCAATGAAATTGAGCTCAAGCCTATATTATAAACGGCTATCAAATGAGAACTTTGGCAAAAGAGTAAGATTAAATTGGTGAATTTGAGTGTAAATTAATTCCACCAACAAGAGAGGAGGCTACATAGTTTCAAAATACCTCAGGAACTCAATAAAGTTTACTCAACAAAAAAAAGAGTTTAAGTAGTAACATTAGCCTTTAAGTTATGAAAATTTATATCAAAATATCAGAAAAATACAAAATAATATCAGAAGAAACTATGTAGGATAAAACACCTTGAAGAAATCATTTGATGATAAACTCTGGCTGAAGAAATCTAACCACATCTGAAAACCCGCTTATCCTTTGGTTAAGCAACCAGGGAAAACAGAACAAAAGTAGAAAACTTCTTGCTAGTAGGGTGACTATATAATAATATGTGCCTTTACAACTCTTTTTATAGGACAGAAACACTCATAAAATAAAAAGTATAACTTTAAAAGTAAGTTGAAGTTGAACACCCAAAATAACCTAAGCAAAAGGGTAGCAAAGAACATTAAGTAAAAAGTTTGGTAATTGTGCTACTATAGCATGAATAATGACTCAAGCGTAATTTTTTTTTTTAATTTCATAAAAATGCCTGTATCAGTAGATCCTTTGCTTCTGAACCTATCTGACTTCCAGTTGTTTCGTCCATTGTAGAGCAACTGGAATTTGGAATATGATTATTAATTGCATGTTTTGGGGACAGCACAAAGCTTTTATCTTTGAAAATCCATTGCATTTCTTTCTTACATGATTAATCTAATAATCTATTCAAAGTTATCTAGAAGAATATATCATATATTCATATGATTGTGTCATTTGCTTCATTGATGTTGATGCCTGGTCAATGTGGTTGGTTGAGGCGTTAACGTGTGGGGATCCTTCTCTTTCATCATCATTGGTGCAGCTTTAGAAGTATGGACAAATCATGTCTTGGGCTCATAACATCCCATTTCCTTTGAGTTTCCTGAACTTGTATTTAGTTGTTCCATAAGCAGATGTAGCTTGTTGAAAAATTGATTAAACTTTTGCTTCCTTATCACTATGACTCCATACTATGTACTCCCCTTTCCCTTCATGGTCGAACTGTGTATTTGCAATTTAATGGGAAATGCTGAGTTAGTTTCATGCTTCCAGATAAAAACAATGACTTAGTCCACAATGATTAGACATGTTTCCGATAATGAGGGGAGTTAATGGTGAAAGTGAAAAATTCCCTACTTTCATTTCCCTTTCAGTTTTACAGTTGATTTGTGCACACTATATTCACATAAAAATTGCATCCTGGTTATTATTCTCTATTACATACTTTCAGCATTATGATTGCTTTGAATTATTACAGTTCTCCAGTCACTGGATCGGGAGGCTAGAAATGGCCTCACACCATTGAAGTTGAGAGCAAAGGCTGCTAAATTTGCCAAAGAAACTGTCAAAACTCAGATGTCATCTTTTAAGGTCCCATCTATATTTTGCAATTGGCATTATGATTTACAAGTCATGATATTGCAGTGGTTTTTACTTTATTATAAACTTAAAATTGGTATCTCACATCAAATTATAATTGCTGGGAAATTTTGGTACCTTAAGCATGTTATTAAATGTTTGCAGCGCTATGGAATTTGGGCAGACTGGAATAATCCCTATCTTACTCTAGATCCAGAATATGAAGCTGCCCAGGTAGCTGGTACAGCCTTTCTCATTTTACCCTTTCAGATGCTTTAAATTTCATATAGAATTTAACACAAAGGAAAGCTATACTTTTAGATTTAGGATTTTCATGCTATCTGAACTTCAATGAAATGATCTAACCATCAAGCAAGAGACAGCCAAATAATTTCTATAGCTCGCAGGATTGCTGATACAGCTTTAGTTCTGTAATTTTTCGGCGCTTGACTTCACGCCATGCTGGTTGTAATTAATATGGGTCTCATAATTTGTATATTATAATATGCTAGATTGAAGTATTTGGGCAGATGGCCTTGAAAGGCTATATCTACAGAGGCAGAAAACCCGTTCACTGGAGTCCCTCATCACGGACAGCACTTGCTGAGGCTGAGTTGGAGGTAATTTGTGGTCATTTAAACATGTGCCTACAAAGTTTCTATGTCTGTGATTGTGTGTGTATGCATATGTACATGCATGCATTTTTCTCTCAGAAGCCCAATTTGGTGGAGCTTACAGTAATATTGCTATTTATTTGGTTTCTATGTAGTATCCTGAAGGGCATGTTTCAAGAAGCATATATGCCATATTCAGATTGGTGAGTGCTCCTCTAACAGCAGGTGGCTTACTTCAAGAATTTCCAAATTTGCACTTGGCCGTATGGACTACAACTCCCTGGACTGTTCCTGCCAACGCTGGTAGGTTTCTCATTTTGTACTTATAATGTCTTGAATACCATATCTATGGTCATTTAACCATGTTTTATGTTTTAACAGAAGCATTTGATATGATGCTTCACCTTACAACGTAAATGTTCTATACTGATCACAGATTCTTTTCTGCCTGATATATTCACAATTTAGATCCTTCATAACTATTCCGTACATGAAGATAGAATTCATTATTCTTATAGTTGAGAGTCTTGAGACTTTGCTGAAGTAGACCAGTCAAGGTGTTAGCTCCTTTCTGCTAGAACTTTAGTTGAATACTTATTTACTATTCATTGTGATCCCAAAGACCTATGAAAAAAACAAAGTAAGAAAAATTGGAGATGAAATTGTTTGACCGCAGCATTGCACACCCTTGTTCTTCGGAAACATCATTTCTGCATTTGCAGATGATAGTGATTTTTCTGGAAGACAAAGCTAGAGAATTTTGTAGCATAAGTTATTTTTCAATTGACAGGCATAATGGTCAAATACTTATTTATTTATTTATTTTTGTAGTCATTTAAATGTTAAGTCTGCATATGTCACTCTTTCTCTTCACTGTGTCTGTTTCCTTCTGTTCTATGCTCAGCTCTTGCTGTAAATCCCAAGTTTGAATATGCTGTTGTTGAAGTAGAACCATTACCGGAACATGTCTCATCTGATGGAGCTAAAAAGAAAAGACATGGAAATGTTTTTAAGGAAGAGAAGAAGCCTTTCCTTATTGTGGCATCAGAGCTAGTGCCAAAGTTAGAGGCAAAATGGGGTGTGAACCTTGTTATCAAGAAAAGACAGTTGGGTTCAGACCTGGAAAACTGCAGGTTGTTGGAAGTTTGCAAATGAAGAATTGCTTTCTTCTTCATCTTCTTTTCATTATTGCTGTGGTTACTTGTTCCTCTAATTTTCTGTGTTAAAAATCTTATTTATCTGTTTAATAAATGAAATTTGCGCTGAGTACATGCTTTATTATTGTGGCCTCAGGTATAATCATCCTATAGATAACAAGGAATGTCCAGTTGTAATCGGAGGAGATTATATTACAACAGAAACAGGAACAGGACTGGTTCATACAGCTCCTGGACATGGTCAGGAGGACTATGTGACCGGCCAGAAGTATGGACTACCCATTCTTTCTCCAGTAGGTGATGATGGAAAATTCACTGAAGAAGCTGGGCAGTTTAGTGGGCTTGATGTTATTGGTGAAGGTAATGCTGCTGTTGTGAAATACTTGGATGAACATCTGTCGCTTATCATGGAAGAATCATATGGTAAGTTCTTTTTCTTTATTTTCTCTTTTTGGGGTTTTTCTGGATTCCTTCCAGAATTGATTATCTTGAAAATATATTACAGTTCTACCAATAATTATAGACTGTATCGTCATAGCCATAGGACTCTTCCATGTTTTCTGATGCAGAACACAAGTATCCATATGATTGGCGAACAAAAAAACCAACAATATTTAGAGCAACAGAGCAATGGTTTGCATCGGTTGAGGGATTTCGCCATGCTGCCATGAGTGCTATTGGCCATGTAAAATGGTTTCCACCTCAGGTATTGTATTTTAGACTTTCTGTTGCAATATTTTTCTGTCTATTTGTAGATTTATTCACTTAGAGATGTGTCACTTATCATATTTGGTACTGTCTTTCGCAAATATATGTGTATTGCTCAGGCAGAAAACAGAATCTCGGCAATGACTTCTAGCCGCAGTGATTGGTGTATATCACGACAAAGGACATGGGGTGTCCCCATTCCAGTTTTTTATCATTTGCAGTCTAAAGAACCTCTTATGAACGAAGAGACCATTGAGCATATCAAATGTAAGATCCCAAAATGTAAAAAATTAATGTATTCTCCTTTCTCAAGTTATCAGTATGTATTATCTCAATTGTTAATAGACTACAAAAATTAACAAATAAAGTTCTCCATATCTGAGTAAATGTAATTGTGAATAACCTCAAGTTGCTTGATTTCCTATGCCCTTTTAAAGCATTAGTTGGTCCTGTTAAATTATACATCCTAACATTCATCTTTAATTTTTTTTTGAGACTTGCTTAGCTATTATAGCCCAAAAGGGTAGTGATGCATGGTGGTACATGACAGTAGAGGATCTTCTCCCTACTAAGTACCATGATAAAGCTGCAGAATATGAAAAGGGAACTGACACAATGGATGTATGGTTTGATTCAGGTATGATAATGTTCCAGTATCTGATAATTTTGACCTTTCACTAATACTTGCGTCTTATAAGTTCCTTAACCCCACCCTCTCCAGTTTCATGTGTAGGGACATTTCTATATCATTAAGTATTACATGCATCTGTTACTGATAACTACTATACATATTTTTTACAATTGAGGTATTATTCAGATTTTCTAGATCTAAAACTGCATTATGCATTTTGTTCTGTCATATTTTATGTTCTTATTACCATTTTATAACACTATGGCTTGATCTAGGGTATTCAACCCTACTCTCAACCCCCCAACTACCTGAGCCAAGCTTGTTGGCAATGTATTACCCGTAATTTTAGTTCATCAGTTGCTTTCTTAAGAATCTGGTGTGTCTGAGTTGTTTACTTTTAAATTCAGGTTCGTCCTGGGCTGCAGTCTTGGGTAAAAGAAATTGCCTTAGTGTTCCAGCAGACTTGTATCTTGAAGGAACAGATCAGCATAGGGGCTGGTTTCAGAGTTCATTGCTGACAAGTATAGCTACTAGAGGTAATGTGCATAATATCATTTTTACTATCGTGTTAACCTTTAAGATTCTTCATTCTTCCTTATTTCATTCTATCTAAAGAAGCATTCTTTGTCCCGCAGTTTAGTGATTGTTTCTATCGTTTGATATTCCTCCATTTCCGTTATTTATATTTTCTTTTACCTGATTCATATTCCTTTTATAACAGATAAATATATCTCAATTTAAAAAACAAAAAAAATAAGAGAGGTTGTATTGTCTTTTATATATGCATAATTCACATATGCAAATTACCCTGTGTTTACTACATTTTCAAAATGTAGTAATATTTGTTAGAGAGAACCACAAGTCACAATTTATATGTTGTTTCCTCCTTTCCATGACTAATTATGGACAAATGCTATTTGTGTTCCTATATTTTCATAAAGATTACTTGATTAATTGTCACTTAGTACCATAAACTTGGTTAAAAAAATTTCTGGATTATTTGAAAGGTTAGATGTCAATAATGGTATATGTTACTTTATAGTTCTACACACTGTTCTGCAAATTAGACTGTATTGATTGGTTTTATCAGGTCAGCCAGGAAGTGGTCCAGAACCACCATACCAGTCCAATTAGCAGTCTGCCTTGGTCAAATTGGGTAAAAAAAAAAAAAAAGCTGAATCAGCCTGTTTTCTGTGAACTGACTTGGTATTGGTTGGGTGGATGGGCTGTTGGAAGGTGATGTGGCAGTCTCAGAAGCTGCCACATCTTCTACTATTTTTCTCTTAAAAGGAAAATTGAGCAGGAAGTTAAGGCCAGGACTTGAACCAAGACTCCCCTTGAAGGTCGACAGCCAACCGTTGATCCAAGCACATCCGGTTGCTAAGTAATTTTGTGCTTAAAAATATATATGTGAAATGTACTTAATTCTTAAATATAATAAAAAATTCACAAAAAAATTAATATAAAATCCAAAAAAGTAAATTCTTAGGAATTCTAGTATTGATAATTACACTATATTTAACTTAAAAAAGTTTAATAAATTCATATAATTTAATTAAACATGTTTAGATTGACTGGGTTCAACCCTAGTTAAAACATTAATCCTTAACCCAATGGCTGGTTCAGTTTTCAAAACAATAACACTTTACAGGTTATATTAAACAACAGTGAGGTTCCAATGCACCAGAGAATGTGCACGGCTGTTTGTTTGCCGGAGTGCATTTCTCTTCATGTTATAAGTCAACAAGGATAATGCATGTGAATATACAAAAATATATGCGTGCTTACTTGTGTACTGCCTGGGTGAGAATATCTTTATGTGTTTACACAAGTCAGATACTTTATAATTCTGTTATTTTTGTTTGATACAGGGAAGGCTCCATATTCTAGTGTTATAACACATGGGTTTGTATTGGATGAGAAAGGTTTAAAGATGAGCAAGTCTTTGGGTAACGTTGTGGATCCACATATTGTGATTGAAGGAGGTAAAAATCAAAAGGTCAGTTTTGTATATAAAAATATTATTTTTGGAAATGTATTTCCCTTTATCAAAGCCATGGACCAAGGGGCTTCTTTTTCCTACCTTATTCTCAGGAAGCACCTGCATATGGAGCTGATGTCCTCCGACTCTGGGTTTCTAGTGTAGATTATACAGGTGACGTGATGGTTGGCCCTCAGATTCTCCGTCAAATGTCTGAGATCTACAGGAAGTTGCGAGGAACTTTGAGATATCTCTTGGCAAATCTTCATGATTGGGAAGTATGTTTAGATTCTATCAGAGGATTGAGTCCAACCTTTTTTACTGGATAGAAATTTTTTCTCTTTTCCTTTGCCTGAAAACCTGATATGTTCAAATTCTATCAGAGGACTTTGAGTTCCATCCTTTTTACTGGATAGAAATTTCTTCTCTTTTCCTTTGCCCGAAAACCCTTACTGCATATTGGCTCTGGGTTAGGTCAAAATATTGCCCCATGTCTCTATGCTTCTCTCTGAATTTTTCTCTCCACTTTTTTATTCACATTTCTAACTGTTCTTATTGACAGGTAGATTATGCTGTTCGATACCATGAACTTCCTAGGATTGATCAGCATGCTCTATTCCAGCTTGAAAATGTTGTAAAAAACATTCAAGGGAATTATGAAAATTACCAGTTTTTCAAAATATTTCAGGTTAGTTATTTTGGATCTTTGATGAAGCATTCTATATATCATACGTGTTTATGTATATGCTTAAGCTTAATGCATATGTAGGTGTAAGTGTGAGTTGTTATGAACCCAGCTATAGCAACTCAGAACCACCCTCCAAGAAACAGAATACGAATGCGTAACCCAAAAGAAACACAGCAAGAACAAACGGATATATTGATATAACCACAAAACCATATCTCACAATGTCCTCTAGCAGAGAAGTATCAATGAAACAGTAACATCTAATGATAAGAGGGTATTCAAGAGACCCTCTGCTCTCCCAGTAGTCACAACTTAATTTTCTGATATCCCTTAGGTTACGGATACCCAGCTAAAGAGATCAGAAGCATTACACAAAACGACCATACACTAGACAAAACGACTGAGCCCCCCAACATA
>JASKGM010000005.1:6241344-6255165 GCA_034509205.1 Ceratonia siliqua
TATATATATATTCCTAAATAATTGAAAACTTATGTATAAAAAGTTAAAACTCAGATAAATTAAAAAATTCAGGACCTACCTATTAATTTTGACCTATAAAAAATTTGAAAATTAAAATTTCCATATATAATCATAAAAAGGCAGATTCAAGATCAGTTAGCTAACCATGTAATTTTACAGGAGCTCCGTTCTGGCAGGCATAAATATTAAAAATATTGCTGGTTAAATTTTGATGCAATGGAGTACAGGATCTGCACCACAACCACTCAATAGATAGCAAACACAATGTTCATGAGTTTACAAGGGGATGTCCAAATAATGATAGAGTCCCCCTACTTGCTGCAGGCAGATTCGTGTTAAAAACAGAAACCCAGGTTAGTATCAATTGGTTAAACATTCTGCATCAGTGAATTAACCTGAGCACATGAATTAGGCGAAGGCTGTTGCATTATCTCAGGTTCATCCAAATCCTGAGATTGGATCTGTATGTCCTGTCAAAGAAATTGATCGTCACTAACTAATGCAAATTTTTTCCCAAAAGAAAAAACGCATAGTTACACGGTTTTCAGGAAAGTGGATTTCATATCTATTCATTTTTCCAACAGATTTTGCTGTCCTTAAGGGCCTCCAATCATCATTCCCCACGTCCCAAAAAAAAAATGCTCCTTTCACAGAACTCGTAAAAAGAATTTTTAGCCAATCATTACCACTTATTTTATCTCTCTTACATCATCTTACTATAAGTTGATTGGCTAGGAAATCATCTGAGTTTTGTGAAAGTTATTTTTGCCAGTAGCATTTCTCCAAAAAAACGATTTCCTCAGAATTTTAACTCAGTGAACAGGGAAAGACAAATAGATGAAAATAATTTTTATACCTGTGTGTGTAGAAGTGGTTGTGGTTGCTGGTCTTGGGCTAATGCATAAGCTTGCGGTTGAGACATTCTATAGTACGGTTCTTTCAGATCAAGTTTGCACGACGATGTTTGAAGAATACCTCCTTGCTCAGCACCAGGGCCCCACATTTTAGCTAATGCACATTGAAGTATTGCTCGTTAGCAGGACGATGCAAGGTAACAATAGTAATAATGTGAAGAAAAAAGACAATTACCAACCTGACAGTGTTAAATATAATGTATAACTCTGTGCATTGTGGGCAATCATGTGCAGCCTGCCAGTAATTTCTTGTCCTGCCATGACATAGATTGGCTGAGAGAGAACACAGCGTAACTGGTACCAGTGGGTTGTTGGTGACCCAGGGGCAGTCGTAAGCCACCTTAGCACAGTACTGAGGATTTGGAACAATTGGAGAGAGATCAACAGATAGGACCAGTCGTGAAAACCTCGATGAATAAAGAAAAAGCAGACTTTGACATTACTAATTAAACTACAATGTTTACCTTCCATTGAATAGTACATCAAACCAACAGGCCAACCCATGTACTCGTGCACCCACAGAGGCTATGAATCTCAAAGGAATGTCTATTTCATACAGTTCTTCTTCCTACAGAATCAACTTACAAGTTGTGATAATTCGTTACACAAGTTCAAAGACATCTTCATTTCAAGCATCAGAAGAATAAAAACACAGGAATAATAACAACTAAGTTATGACAAAAAAATACAACTTCTTAACCTGAATTGGACCAATGGTGTAACACAGTTATAAGTATAACCTCAAATGGGATTGGGATTCTTTACATTTCTTAGAGAAATTGACAATGTCAATTTCAGAGAAAGAAAACATGCGGGGACCAATACATAGTTAGTGGACCCACTTGCTATTTAAATGTGAGTGACACATTGTGTCTTTCTAATTGAAAGTGTCAAATTCTTTAAAAAGTGCAGAGAATCCAAATGTCCATATATGCATGGCTGTTATATGTTCAAAAGCACTTGTTTTACTTCCAACAGGCAACCCAAGAATAAAAGTACACATTTATACTATTATTTTTTGATAGACAGGAATATTTACTAAAACGGTTTCAGGACAGAAATTACATCGAAGGATATCTTTAAGATGGAACTGGGATGATATCAAAATACATCAGCTTCTTTCATGTAAGAGTAGAATTCGTCAGTGCCAACAAAGATTTGTCCTCCTCAGGATAATAAAACAATAACACAATCTCAGTATATAACATGGACATCTCCAAAAAAGTTAGCCCTTACGTTTATTTTGGTGAAGTCTATCACATGGAACATTGGAGGAGCTATTAACAATCTTGGATCAAAAGCATCCACCACCGGCTGTATGGAAAAAACACATCATAAATTTTAGTAACCACAAACAATTAATCTTACAGCAGTTAAAACCAATAGACTGTATCAGGATGGAACACAAACACCCAGAAGATCTCCCTAGAAACTGAAGGAAATTAGTGGCTGATCACTACCAATTTGTTTTGTCCATGGAAATATTTGACAGAATTTAAGAAGTTAGACAAATAGTCTCTAGATTTTCATAAATCTCAATACTCCATTCCTTGAAAAAGAAGTAGCAACAAGAAAAATCCCACTTTTTCTCAACATTGAACACATGCAAACCCAATGTTGCACCGATACGATATAATACAATACGCCGATATGATCAATTTCTTAAAAATTAGGATATGCGATACGATATATATATATATATATATATATATATATATATATCAAATCCAAATTAAAAAATAGAGTATATCCACATAAAATCAAAGTGCATTACAAATCCAAACAAAACACATCCACAAATAAAACTAATCACTTTTATCACTTCTTTCTTCATGTATGAGTTCTTCTATCTCCAGATCATCAAGTGATAAATTTGAAACTTCAAGATTCCCAAGCCCAATCGGCCCATCAAGTGGACATCTTTAATAATATCCCAATTCTTAGTCTCTCCACTACGATATTTTTCAGTCTTCCTAAATAAAAAGATAAGAAGATTTGGTATATGTTCATACAAATCTTCAGCTCTTTTTGGATGCAACTTATTCCTCCTTAGTGAGTGGATGAAAGAATATGAACTCCAATTTCTTTCACAACAAGATGATGAGTATGGCTGTCCAAGTAGCTTCAAAACAAGGCATTGGAGAAAAGGAGTTGAAGCACCATAATTCAACTACTATTCTTTTGGATCCAATACCCATCTATCTCGTAAAGAACCATGGAGTGAAAAAGCATCCGTTTCTCCAAAAAATTTGGAGAACTCCTTTGCTTGAGTTGCAAGATTTTGATCTTGAAAATATCTTCTCAAGCACTTTTGCCACTTAGCTGAAATCTTATCATCCTTCTGTGGTGCAACTCTATTTGGTGTCTCTTCAAGCTATTATTTAAAATAATACATATGTAATAAAAAGTGTTAGTTTTCTATATATACTAGTATTAGGCCTTGTAATATATCGGCCCATTATTTCATCTATATATATATATATATATATATATATCAAGCTGTAGTAAATGACTATACTCACTTACACACATTCCTAAATTTTTTTTGAGAATGCGGACATATTACAAGGCTTAATATTAGTATATACAAGAAACTAATAGAAAGTAAAGGTAATAGTGTTCAAATTGCTTAAAATAAGAGCAGAGAAGAAAACTAATAGTAATTCATACATAGGGTTTAAGGAATGAGCCAAGCAATGTAATGAGATGCAACTCTTTAAGCAATGTGTATACCACATGATAAAAATTGTTGGTCTCATTAAGTTCATTGCCTTCTTTCCTATAAATAACTTCCTTGACCTTTTCTATTATTGTGTCCCACATATCACAGATCAAATGAAGTGTAGTCCTCTCGGTATCACACAACCAAAGCATATCATAAATATGCCTAATGAAGTCAATTATGTAATCCACCTTATTCCACCACAAGTCATTTAAAATGAATTCTTTCACAATTTGAGCCTTTTCAACACCATCCCCTCTATAACTTTCTCATTCATCACGAATTACCATACTTTGGATATTATGTTTGATGAGCTTAAGCCTATTGAGATTCACAATGGTTGAACCAAACATTATTTAAGAAATAGCAAGCAATTTCAAAGGGCTAAACTCATTGAAAATAGCTAGCCTCATGGAATGAGAAATCCAATGGCATGCCTCAAAATTTTGTTCATTTTCTACACTGTATTTAGGTGCAAAATATTTTTCAAGGCAAGATTTAATGTGTGCACCGCACAAGGGGTCCAAAAAATGTGAGGATACGCAGCCTCAATTATTTAACCCTATAGCCTTACAAACAAGACCGCTATCAATAATAATTTGAACCACATTTTCAGCTCCAACTTCCTTGATTGTCTCTCTTATTGTCTTAACGATAAATTCTTTATCCTTATACTCACTAGAACCATCCATAGCCTTCACAAAGACAATATTTCCATCAGATGCAGCCATGAAATTAATCAGTGGTTTTCGTTGCACATCAATCCACCAATTAGTAACTAAACTAACACCCTTGTCACTCCAAGTTCCTTTATTGGTTCAAGGTCTCTCCACATTTGCTCTTTCTCTTTGTAACAATGTAGTTCTTAATGCATTGTAAATAAGGGGGACAATACTAGAAAGCTTGAGATTACAAGCAAATTGTATCATACTAATGAAATATAGATTTCGCGAAAAATTAAAAGGCAAACCAACTGAATAAAATAATTTAGCAATTTCATATCTGAATTGGTCCCTCTCTTGATTGTTGAAAGATTTTTCTAAACGGGCAACCCTTCTTTTAGCCCCACAGTTCCTTAACATTCCCAACCTTCAATTTTAGGGCTAAGGGAGACATGTCTATATCACCAAGTAATGAGACTAGTCTAATTTTATTATTTTTTGTAACTTCATCATTAAAACCTTTCATTTCCATTAAATACTAATCATTAACTTTTGCACGACTCACTCATTTACTGGCAATATTTAACAAGTGATATCTAACTCTACTATAAGACCGATGGAAAGCCAAATGACAATAATTGCATACCCAACCCTAATTACCACCATTTTTTTTCCATTTTCTCAGTCACAGTTACATAAGCCCACAAAGTAAATGCACTTTTTGGCCTCAAGGTAGCATATCTACTATTGTGAGGGCCAGGGGCATTAACACTAGAACCACTACCGAAGGAAGGATTTGACATTGTACTACAGAAGTCAAGGAACAAAGCACCCAAGGCAAAGGAACGAAGCACCCACTGCCACAAAGCACCCAAGGCAGACAGCAGAGCACCATCAACGAGGATGAGGAACAAATCAATCAACAGTCAACACCCAAGGCAATTAGTAGAATTAGATACCACTTATTAAAGGGTCAGGTATGGTGGTAATAAGGTGACGTTTGGTACTAGGATTCTTCCAATTTTCTTGGATATCACTAGTCGGGAATCTTAGTTTCCGACGTTTGGTACAAGGATTTAAAACAATTTCTCAGAAAATCAGGATTCCCAAGAGCACATTTTAAGCAAGTTTTCCACAAATTTTCATATGCAAAAAGGTGGTATTCTTAGATTCCCGTCTCATGGGAAAATTTGGAAGATGCAAATAACCATTTTATCCTCCCTCACAAACCATCATACCACAAGTACTCCAAACCCCAAACCACAAATTTTAAAACCCCAAACTCTAAACCCTAAATCTCCAAGCCCCAAACACCCAAACCCTAAATTCCCAAATCCCAAATCTCCAACCCCAATCCATAAATCCCAAAATCTAAACTCTAAACTTCAAACCTCCGAGCCCCCAACTCCAAACCCTAAATCACCAACCCCAACCCCAACCATCAACCTCTATTTTTCTTTAAAATGCAATTTATATATAAAGGTATATTTGTAAAAATTACCTAAATTCCCCGGAAAATAACTTCTAAATCATATGCGAAAATATCTATCATTCTCAGGAATCTACGAAACCAACCAAACACAAATTTTACATTCTTGAGAACAAGATTCCTAGGAACCATGACTCTCAAGAATCATGTTTCCTAGGAGAAAAAACTTTTCCCTGTACTAAACGCCCCCTAAGGGTTGGGTATGCAATTATTGTCATTTGGCTTTCCATGGGTCTAATAATAGAGTTAGATACCACTTGTTAAAGATTGTCAGTAAAAGAGTAAGCCTATGTGCAAAAGTTAGTGATTAGTGCTTAATGAAAATGAAAGGCCTTAATGATGAAACTACAAAAAATAATAAAATTAAACCGATCCCATTACCCGGTGATATAGGCTTGTCTCCCCTAGCCCCAAATCAAATGGAGGTTGAGAATGTTGAGGGAACAACAGGGGCTAAAGAAAGGGTTGTTTCCCCTTTAGAAAAATCTTTCAACAATCAAGAGAGGGACTAACTCAGATATGAAATTGTTTGAGTATTTTATTCAGCTGGTTTGCCTTTTAATCTTTCATGAAATCAACATTTCATTAGTATGATACAATTTGCTTGTAATCACAAACTTTCTAATTTTGTGCCACCTAGTTACAAATGCATTAAGAACTACATTGTTACAAAGGGAAAGAGCAAATATGGAGAGGCTTCTTGAACCAATTAAAGGAACATGGAGTGACAAGGATGTTAGTTTAATTATTGATGTGTGGACTGATGTGCAATGAAGACCACTCATTAATTTCATAGTTACATCTAATGGAAATACTGTTTTTTGAAGGTTGTGGATGGTTATAGTGAGTATAAGGATAAAGAATTCATAACTAAGACAATAAGAGAGACAATCAAGGAAGTTAGAGTTGAAAATGAACCATGTTTGTAAGGCTGCAGGGATAACTAATTGAGGCTGAATACCCTCACATTTTTTGGATGCCATGTGCGTGTGCACACATTAAATATTACCTTGAAAAATATTCGTGCACTTAAATACAGTGTAGAAAATGAACAAACTTTTGAGGCGTGCCATTGGATTTCTCTGGTTAGTGATGTTGTATTAATTAGAAATTTTATCATGAATCATTCCATGAGGCTAGCTATTTTCAACGCGTTTGGCCCTTTGAGATTGCTTGCCATTGCTTAAACAATGTTTGCTTCAACCATTATGATGCTCAAGAGGCTTAAGCTCATCAAATGTGGTCTCCAAAGCATAGTAATTCGTGATGAATGAGAAAGTTAGAGGGGATGATATTGGAAAGGCTCAAATTGTGAAAGAATTCATTTTAAATGACTTGTGATGGGATAAGGTGGATTACATACTTGACTTTACTATGCTTATTTATGATATGCTTCTGTTGTGTGATACCGAGAGGCCTACACTTTATTTGATCTGATAAGTGGAACACAATGATAGAAAAGGCCAAATAAGTTATTTATAGGAAAGAAAGTAAAGAACTTCATGAGACCAATCATTTTTATTATGTGGTGTACACAATTTTCATTGCTCGTTGGACAAAAAGTTGCATCCCACTACATTGCTTGGCTCATTCCTTAAACCCCAATTATGAATTGGTATCAATTTTATTAGTTTTCTTCTTTACACTTATTTTAAGCAATTTGAACACTATTACCTTTACTTTCTATTACATAGGTATTATTCTAAACAATGGCTTGAAGAGGCATCAAATAGAGTTTCACCACACAAGGATGATGAGATTTCAGCTAAGAGGCAAAAGTGCTTGAGAAGATATTTTCAATATCAAAATTTAGCAACTCAAGCAAAGGAGGAGTTCCCTAAATTCTATGGAGAAACGGATGCTTTCTGATTCTTTACAAGATAGATGGGTATTGGATCTAAAAGAATGGTGGTTGAATTATGGTGCTTCAACCCCTTTACTCTGACGCTTTGCTCTGAAGCTACTTGGTCAGCCATGCTCATCGTCTTCTTGTGAAAGTGAAAGAAATTGGAGTATTTATTATTTCATCCACTCACTTAAGAGGAACAAGTTGCAACCAAAAAAGAGTTGAAAATTTGGTATATGTTCATACAAATCTTCCCCTTTTATCTAGGAAGACTGAAAAATATCGTAGTGGAAAGACCAAGAATTAGGATATTATGGAGATGAATGGGAGCCAGTTAATGGGCAGGTTGGGCTTGAGCGTCTTGAAGTTGCAAATTTATCACTTAATAATTCAAAGACGAAAGAAGAACTCATACATGAAGAAGGAAGTGATGAAAATAAAAGTGATTAGTTTTATTTTTTAATGTATTTGTGGACGTGCTTTATTTGAATTTGTAATGCACTTTGATTTTATTTGGATGTACTATTTTAATTTGAATTTGGAATGCTTTTGTGTTGTGATGTGTGTGTGTGTATATATATATATATATATATATATATACACACACACACACACCATATGGTGTATCAAATTTGTTATATCAGCATATTGTACTGCATCATATCGGTATTGGTGCAACATAGGACTCAACACCCAAGGCAAGGAACGATGCACCCATGGCCACGAAGCACCCAAGATCATGGCGACTCAGAGGTACAAATTGAAGCACCCAAGCAATGTACTTTCGACACAACTTCAATTTAGGGCATAATGAAACACAACTTCTGGTTGCAAAAGCCGTATTGGCCAAACAAAAAGTAAAAATACGTGATGCAGCTGTACCGTATGGAGTGTTGATATGCGTACAGTACAGGTACACTACCATTTTTAGCATATTGATGCATCAATGTGCAAACCTCTAATGCAAAATATATCCAGAGATTCCAGACTGCTAACACACTTCTAAACCCACCATAAGCCCTTTACAAGATGGCATGCAAGTTGAATGCATGGCAGATTCAGAAGCATTCAAATTTCAAAACAACTATAAGGAAGAATAAAATATCATGCTGGCGGAGTACATGAATTGTCATAAATTCATTTTTTTTCCTTTCTTTCATAAGTCATTGTTCCTATCACCTTCATTAAGACCAGTAAATGTGCAGATTTAAGATACAAGATCCAAGATGATCAATGCATAACCTTATTTATTTTCACAGGAGTATCTCCATAATTTCCCATTAAATCAATAAATTCAAAGCAGATCTCCATGCGTTAATTTGGATGCCTTGAAAAACCACATCACAAAAGATCTATGAAGGGTGAAGACCCTGCACATATAATCTAATGTGCGCATGTGTACTGAATGCACAATGATACCTCGAAAACAAATTTCCAAGAAGTGTTTTTTCTTTCTACAACTAACAAGTATATTAGTAACAACTGGGAGGCATGCAAGCACACAGAACTCATGCAACA
Organism: Ceratonia siliqua; assembly: GCA_034509205.1. Lineage (NCBI taxonomy): Eukaryota > Viridiplantae > Streptophyta > Magnoliopsida > Fabales > Fabaceae > Ceratonia > Ceratonia siliqua. Next base: position 6,250,517 of record JASKGM010000005.1, read on the forward strand.
GGACTGCAAACAATAGAAATAGAAAAAGAAAACAAGAAAATATTACACCATTGCTAGGGGGGACACCGAAGAATTCTATAAATAGAAGTCCTGCACTAGACTAGATACATAGATGCTTACAGACCAATTGAAAAACGTAAAATAAGTAATCCTCTTCAGTTTGCTATGAGAATAAAAAATTCTATATTCCAACATCTACTTTGAAAAGTGCCATAAATGGTATAACAAGCAGGTGTAGTTCCCAATTTAACCCTTGACAATGCATTTCTATACGTCAACACCATCCTCATCTAAATAAATAAATGTAAGCATTGAAAAAGTAAAAATGGGCACATATATATCTAGAGTGAAAAACAGGTAACCTGTATGACCTTTTCGAGGGTAAGGGGGATAACCCCCAAACAACCATTTAAAACTGCATGCCTAAACCTACCCAACTCTTCTAGGATGCAATTAGTAATTTTCAGTAAATTTGTAAAACGAAGCATGATACCTGAGAAAAGTATCCTTGAAACGAAGTCCCAAATAAGGGTGTCAAATCAACACCATAATAGTTCTGTTGCTGCCAAAAGAGGGCCTGAACAGATAGAACAATAACGAACAGTCAGTATTATTTCTAAGAAATATACTCAAGGAAAATAAGTAAATGTTTACTTATCACTTATCAGTAAAAGAAAGCTAGACCACGATGCAATTTTAGGGCATGGAACCATGAAATCAACAGCTAAGGACATTGCTTCTACAAAATATGAGAACACTTTTGTCTTTCTGGCCTTTTCATCCTTTTCTAATAAAAAGTATTTATAGTTGTATATCATTGAAATACTTTTGACCAGACAATTTAAGCAAAGCTCAGTCACAGAAACATCAGATCAATATGCTGTTCACCAGTGGCGATTTTACAATCCTGCATAAGCTTGTCTACAAAGCTAAGCCCCTTTCATATTATCTTGCTTCAAATTCCAAGAACCAAAACAGTTCTTTTAAAGATTTACAAGAAGTATGAGATATTTAACAGAAACACATCATAATTACACACCTTATTAGCAATTTCGACAAACAAATATTCATCAGTGAAAGGTGCCATGTGAATCCTACACCAGCAATCAACTCAAGGTCACGAGAAGACAAATAATTATTAAAATCATTATAAGCACTCGCAAACTGTAGGGACAAAAACTGCAAACCTTCAAATCCAGTAATCAACTCAAGGCCATGAGAAGATAAATAATTGTTTAAAAAAAATTATAAGCACTCACAAAATGTGGGGACAAAACTGCAAGCCTTCAAATCCTCACGGTATTAAACCAAATAAAATAGCATTTAGAACAATCATCTAGTGATCTAGATCTTGAAAATCATATTTGGCTCTTCATATCAAAAACAGAAATGTAGATGTAATATATATATATATATATATATATATATATGACATATTCAAAGAGCAGATAATTATTTGCAAATAAACAGGGTTAGTAGGATCATATCCTCATGATAAAATTAGTACAGATGCATGCAAGAAAACACATAGAGAAGTATAGATGGTGTTTTATTGTTCACATTTACCTTCCCACCGTAGGAAACATTTTCCCATTAGGTGTGAGAAACCTATCTCTGGCAATCACGTAAGACTCCAGCATTCTTTCATTAACTAATAAGGTGCCTGCACACCAATGGAGAAATTTTCCTGAGTATAAACAACTGAATAATATAGTTAACACATCATACAATAATTCCCATAAAATACTGGCATTTGCAACTTTTTAAGCCATAACTTATCTTTCCAATATAGAACATTTGAACAGCTTTGAAACTTTTAAATATAGGAAACAGCAAAAGAAAAATCCATAGACAACAAAGATACATAACTTATAGATGGAATAATAGCAACATTTTCAAGATTGACTGAAGAGAGTAGAACATGAGCTTACCCATGGGCTCAGAAATCAAAATATCTGCTTTTTCTGGCAAATCAACATCTTCAACCTTGCCTTTAATCACCTATATTTATCACATAAAAGAGTGCTCTAAATAATGAGATAGAAAAAGAACAAAGAATGTTACCTAAAACTGTGAAAAGAAAATTCTCACTGTGATTCGTTGACCCAGTGTTGGGTTCCCAGCTATTAGCTTCCGTGCATATTCTGCCATTTCAGATGCTTCCACCGCATAAACATGTTTTGCACCAGCCTGAGAGGGAATAACAGAATAAGAGATGTGGGAGGCAGCCAAGATGACTTGAATTTTCATTTAATCAAAAGCAATGGCACTTATCATACAGTGCATAAGAGTCAGCCAATTAAAGTGTTGAGCTACCTGAGCAGCAAATAATGACAAAATACCACTACCAGCACCAACATCAACTACGACACGGCCTATGAAATCAACACGGTTCTCAATAACTGCAGCATAATAGGTTCCTGAAACAATATCATAAATGAATTTGTCAGGTAAAGGTAAAAAATATAGGTACTTTAATGTCCCATTTAAAATTAAGTTGTTAACTTCTCTCAAATGCAAACTAAAACAGAAGGGCCATTAGAACACAAAATAGTATAACCTGTTCTCACATAGTCCTGCAACATATTTTGCTGATGCAGAAGTTGTCCATAATAATGGAAATACATTTTTGCAGAAGACAACTCTATCTTTTCATCAAATTTGCTTTTAGAACTTGAAATAGTTCCATTCGGTAAGTTTCTACCTGGTTTAAGGAATCAAACAAATATCAGGGTTTACTTATAATGCAACATGATGCAATCAAACAAATAGGAATAAATATGATTACCCAGTGAAGACAAACGTGAGTGACCCTAGCATAATAAACAATGGAAAGCCCCACTACAGTGTAACTTAGAATAGAATCACACGACAGTGACATTGATATAATAAGGTTTAGACAAATTTCCAAAGCAGCACCTTGAACATTGACTTCCTTCCATTGCTGGAATACACAATGGAATGCCCCACTTTCCTCCTCATTTCTAAATTGAACAGCGATTCCCCTCGAGAATGACGTCTGGTTTAAAAGTAGCATTGTTAACAGGCATATATACTCAAAAATTCAAAATTACTTCGACAAATTACACAACGGTGACATTGCAAAGTTGTCCTAAGCAAATTTCACCAAGCATAAACATCAGAATAAAAAGAAAACAGAAAATAGATAAGAGTATGGAATGAACCAAAAATATATTATCAAATCTTTTTCAAGCTCAAACCTTCAAAACACAAAGATTATGCTTCATACCTCTTCGCCGACAACAGACCCTTCCGCCATGCAAACCGATTGAACAGGACCTAACTTGAATAGCTGTAAAACATCAATGCACAATCATCAAGAGCGTTTAATCAAAATAGCCGTTCCTCACACATTTCTCATTTAATACATTCTTCGTCATTAAGTGAGAAAAATATGTATTTAGGCGCAAGCTTTCAGGGATAACCGGGATTTGAAAAGGAAATAATTGATAAACCAAAATTAACAGAGCTTTCAACTTAATATAGCTCAAAAAATACTACTTTTTTTCCAGTTTTCTTGCAGTTAAAAATCGACCGAACAAAAGCTAAACTATAAGCTCAAAATCAAACGCAGAAACGAACCTGAGCAGTTCGAAGATCAACATCGAGAGCAATCTCGTGAGAATCCTGATGAATATGCAGCTCCGCCACGGAGCCGTCGGAAGTGAAGCGAGCAATCCCCGGCGAAGAAGAAGAAGCACCCGAGGAGAGCTCAGCAACTGATGCCAAGGGAAACTCTCGGTGGTTCCGCTTTTGCCCTACCGAATCCTCCATTGCCGTCCTCGCCAGCAAGCTCAATCAATCCCAGCCACAACAACAACGTTTTTCGCTTCTTTTTCCCCCAAAAATTTTTAAAATAAAATAGAAAACACGTGTATGTATATAAATATGAGTATAAAATATGAAAGAAAATAGAGAATAGGAGAGAGAAAAAATGTGGAACTAGGGTTTGGAGGAAAGGGTTCTTGGAAAAATTTCAGAGCCGCCAAAAGGAGAGGACTCTTTTGGGGCTAAGCTTTGGGCTTTTATAGTGTGCGTGTTACTTTCATAGTTCAGTCGGAGTGATGAGTGAATAGTGATGACTAGTTAGGGACAGAGGCTTTTTGATATTTGGGGGAAGGAAGAGACAACACAGCGGGGCACGCAGGCATGTGCTTTTCTTCTCTCTCTCACGCGCGCTCTGATCTGCTACTTTGCTTTGCGCTTTTGTTTGGTGGTGGAATCTGGTGTTTCGCAGACTCCTAGATTTTTGTTATATACAGTGACGCGTTCGTTTGTCAATGGCTCTAGTAAAGGCTGGGTGATTCTTGTGGACCAGCCTAACATAGTTTATAACTTTTTATTTGATTAAACGAACTCGCTGTAAAGAAGTCATATGATCAAATTTAAATGCATAATAATTTTTTTAGTAAACTAAAATATATATATATATAATTTTAAATTAAATTATTTCAACTAAACACATAACACCTGTTCTATTCAACTAAAATATATATACTTGTTAAAATAATTTAATTTAAAACTTTATATATATATATATATATATATATTTTAGTTTAATCAAACAATATTATGTGTTTGAATTTAATTGAATGATTTTAAAATAATATTGTATTGTTATAGCACAT
>JASKGM010000005.1:6255265-6360761 GCA_034509205.1 Ceratonia siliqua
TGAAGTAATGGATAACGCCAGAACTCACTGAAGGGATCAATCCAAACAGAACATGAACCCAATACTCAAAGAATAGCGAAATCCTGAATTCAAAAGCTATATCACGGCAGATAAAGAACATGCGTCTAAGGGGTTTAAATCGGGATTATGAAATTATTCATCAAACAGAAATCCAGTGCCCATTATACACAATCAATAAACACAGAATCATAAATTTGATAAACAGAAAGCACCTAATCCAACAGAAATCAACCTCTTACTCCCCCAATTTCGCAGGAATATCATTGCACGATCGGCCCCTTTCTTCGATCTCCAGAAATTCACCCCACTTCAGCTCTCGGTATTTCCGTCCCCCAAAGCTCTCGGTTCTTTTTTTGATTCTCTTCTTTCGAATTCTCCCTTTCCTCCGTTCACTGAAATCCTCTGTTCCGCTGTCCCCTTTTCTCTCCTTTCCCCCCTTTTTGAAGCTCTCTGCTCGGCTCTCTTTTATAGCTAGTAAACCGAATCAATCTCCTTCCTTGCGGCGCGATTCAAACTATCAATCTTCTGATTTCCTTTGATTTGGTTTTTCCCGTTGATGGCGACGGTTCATCAGGAACAATAGTAGGATGACAGAGAGTGAGGGAATGGTGCGAACAGAGAGGGCGAAAGCGGAGATGAAGGCCGAGAATCAAGTAAACGGCCAGGAATTCAGGGTGGTGATGGGCGAACAATCATGTCGCACAGCGAAAAATCGAGGGAGGAGGGAGCAGAAATTGGGGGAAAATCGCGCAGGGGATGGGGATTTTAGGGATTCCTCGCATATGGAATGCTGGGTTACGGGGTGCTCAGTTATGGGTGCCGGGTGGTGTGACGATACGGGCTAGACTGGGGCAGGAGTTGGGCCAAACGCATTTTTGGGCTGTGGTAAAGTGGGTGTTGGACCTGTTCCGTTTTTTGTGGGTTGGGCCTGATCTCTTTTTTTTTTTTTGGTTGGGCCCTTTTCCTTTTTTTTGTTCTTTTTTTTTGTTTTTTTTTGTTTTTTTGTTCTTTTTTTTGTTTTTTTTATTATTTTAACATTTCTAATAATTAAATTTTTTTTGTATTTTTTCATTTTTCTAAATTAAAAAAATAATCTGGACAAAATCGGGTGTTTACACTAATCAAGCTAAACAACTCATCAATTAGTTTTGATGCCTTATTCAGTCTCTGCAAATCTCTCTTGACACATAATAACTACCCAGCTATCATGTGAATATCCCAAGCAAATTAAGCAACTTAATCAGAATCTCAAAAGAAAGGAGAAAACTTGATAAATGCTTGAATTGGAAAATGCTTAAACGAAGATGTCAAAATCAAACATCAAGACTATCAATCCCTAGGATTGATTAAAGATTCTAGCCCTCCATGAACAAGAGGGATAAAATTATAGAGGAATAAAATGAAACCCTAGACAGAACAGAGAAGAGAACCAGTAAGAGGTAATGGAAAAGTGTTTATAAAACCCTAGCTGCTAGCAACGTTTTACAACATCTGTATATATATAAAACCCTAAACCACTAATTATAAGTCTGCCCCTAGGTCAAAGTGTCTCCCAGCTATCTAACCAAGCCATCAAATGATTTCTAGGGAAAAGTATGAGCAAAACGCAGCAGTTTTGATAAGTGGTCTGCATAAGAGGACTTCCAGTGGCAATATTCTAGCTCTAACTTCCAGGTTGAATTTGACTCACTAAACATCTTAATCAGCCTTAGAGTTTTTCATCAAAGTTGTAGAGATTTGTCTTAGCTTTACTACAAGATAAAGTTCGTGATTATCATATGTCTGGAACTCAAGTTCTGGCTAAAATACAAAAGCAATGTAAAAGCTTCAATAATCCTAAAATATATCATTAAACCCAATTAGAGCTCAAACTCATAAAATGTGGCCAAACCCAATAATTTAAGCACATGAGAGGATTAAAAAACTAAATGTGAGGCTAAACTAATATATAGAAATTGTGTTTATCATACAACTTGTTTTTTTTTTATCAACAGTGAAATATCTCATCTTATAGTTTTTGGTTGTGTTGTTTATGTCCTTATTGTACCCCTTCTAACATACTAAGATGAGCCTTCAACGTCATTTTAGGATTTATGTTAGTTTTGGTTCACCGTCTATTATTACATATCTTGAATCCTTAACCGGTGATATTTTTAGAGCACGTTTTCTGGTCTTCCATTTTGATGAATCAAATTTTCCACCTATAGGGGAATAAAATCTTATGTTGTAAAGCACATGAGATTTGTTGGAATACACCAACATTGTCCCACCATGATACTCGTATAAATCAATATGAACTTGAAGTTCAAAGAATAAATTTATTTGTAGAATGTTGCAAATCAATTACCAAATAATTTAACAAAGACTTAACCGGTTACTAGATCACATATTATACTAGTTGCAAGCATTCCAACACGATTAGTTTTCCCGGTAAGCAGTCTACTGGTATAATAGTTAAAGAATTCAAAGCATACTAAAAGGATGGTATACCCATTAGTGCAAAAGATACTCTTCTTAAGAAGAGAAAAAGTAAAGAAAATGATCAAAAAAGGTACTCCAGAAGAAATTATAAATGTAAATCAACAATCCTACATTTCTAAAGAAGTAACCCCACAGATGATTTCGGTATTGGAAAATCACGAGATTTCATTAAAATCTAGAGAAATGTGGGAAAGAAATTAAAGCCTGTTTGGAATGAAGTTAAAAAACAGTTTTTTTGTTTTTTTGTTCTATGAAAACAAAAAAACTTGTTTAGGTAGGTGTTTTGATAAGTAGTTTCTTAAAAAATATTTCCTAAAAAATGACTAAAAAACAAAAAATAGAGAACAATTTTAACATGTTTTAGCTTGTTTTTTGCCCCTGTTTTCTAAAAAACATGGAAAGTCATTTCCCAAAACTATTTTCATTAAAACCCACCCTCTTCGATTCTCCAAATCTAGCAGAGTTGTCTCTTTTTCCATTCAACCACACGACGCACCATTATGAGCGTTCTCCAAATCCCTAACATCTTCGCTCCATCTTCGTCACTCTCCCATCTGCCTACTACCTCTAAATTTGATTTTGAAATAGGTAAGCACTGATATACTTTCTTCATCTGCAATTTTCTTCTATTTTTTGTCAATTTTTTTTTCTATATGAAATTGAAGAACATATGGCTTTTGCTATTTTTTGGATTATTGTCAGCATTTGGAGATTTGAGTGAATTGGTTTACATGTCGGCATTTGAAGATTTTGCATAACTCTTGTTTTCGGTCTCGGTTCTTCTTGAGAGAAATTATTTGCGATTATATTTTGTTTGTGTTAATCTAAGGATGTATTTTCAATCTCCTGTATGATTTTGGCTCTACTCCTTGGTGTTAAGATTGGGCAACTCATATCCTCTATTTTGATGTATTTGGTTATGCTAGTTTTGTTTTGTTAGAATAGTTATGGCTCTGTTTCTAGTAAACAATTATGGTTATGATTTGGAGCATTCTAATATTCTTTTATGGGTAATGTTAATTTGGATTGCTACTGGCTTTGGGGTTGTTCGGGGGTGAAGACAGTGTGACTTTAATGGTTTAATACTTATATTTAGTGCTATTCCATATTCAGTTTGCTAAAGATTTTAGAGGTTTGACTCATTTGGTTTTTCTGGTTTTGGGGTATATGCATTGTCTTTGCTTGTTAGTGTTTCATTTTTTTGGTTTCATTCCATTTTTAGCTTTAAAAAGGCTACAATGATCAGTATTGCAGTAACTACAACATTTTATATGCTTTGTGGCTGCATGGGCTATGCCGCTTTTAGAGATAGCACATGGGATTCTACTCACTCGTTTTGGTTTCTATAACCTTTATAGTTTCCCACCTAAAGCCAATGCAACAACATTTTGCAAAGCCAAATTTGAGGGATATAGGAATAGAAACTTTACAGCCAGAAACATGCTTAAATAAGAGAAAATAACTGCTGTAAGGGCCATAAAACTACATATTACATAATAGAAATAATAGTAAACACCCTGTACTTGATCCTGAATACTTGATAGAAATAATAGTAAACACCATGTATCATAAAATTGTGAATAAACATTGTGCAAGGATAAGTGGGTAAATGAACAATACATTTCAAAATCCAGAAATAACTTACACACAGTGATCTGCATGACAAATAAATCAAGAGTGTATCACAACTTGTTTCTTATCTTAAGGCCATAAGACTAAATATTACAAAATAGATTTGGAAACCAGTGCTAGACAAGATTAAGCTTAAATAGTTTCATTCATAGAATAACAAACTGGTCTTGTCAATTTTGAGATGCATAAAAAGCAAACCATGCATCAATTATCTAAGTCTTTTGGACACCTTACACTAATGATGACATTTTACAATTTAGCAAGAAATGTAATCGAGTTCCAATTTAATGGCCAAATGGAAAGAAAAAAGAAAGACTTAAATGACTTGGCAACAATAATTGTGAAGGGAGAATTTAAAGGAAGTGGGAAAAAACTTAGTTATATAGGATTTTGAAAGAGATTTGATTGAATTGAGTAAATAATAAAAATAATGGAAATTGATAGATATAACTATTAGTAGTATAATTGTTAAGCATTTGTTTGTTAACCAATATAGCAACAGATAACAAGAAATCTTCTATACATAAATCTGAACTTCAAAGCAACTAATATAAAATGTAAAAAATAAATGCTAGTAGAATCTTATAGTAAGATTTTAATAAATGACCTAAGGGCTAAACACTATCACAAATGTCTTAATTAAAATTTACAATACACTTCGTTAAGAATATTATAAGCAGTATTGCTACAGTGAACAGAGTTAAGAAACCTATAAACTCAATGTAAGTATTATATAAAAATTCCTTCACAGTCATCCTGCCAAATTAGACCTCAGGCTTTACAAATTTGCTCCTATAGCCCTCCACTTCCCTTTATATTATAAACTACCTCACACTAGTTAAGAGGTTTGGAAGCTTCAAATTTGGATCAACTGAAAATTACATTAGAATCCTTTATGATACTGAAGCTATGTTCTCTATAAATAAATCTTATTTAATCAACCAGTTGAATAGGCATTTGTTAGAGCTACCATAAAAGTCTGAAACAATCTTGCCATTGCTAAACCTTCCCGTCAATTTTCCTCCTTTGAAATTCCTCTCATATGGTTTGAAATTAGACTTCACTTATGTGTTGATATGATTGTTGTTTCCAGTATCCATGATAGAATCACCAAATGTTATAACAGTAGGAACTGAAAATTTTTTAGGTTTGGATTGTGATATGGCTGTTATTACAACAAATAGGTAAAATATAATGACGATCTTAGCATAAAACAGAACTGAAATAGAACATACAAAAAGAGGTTTAAGATAGGAAAGCTTCATTGTGTTATTTGAATTTTGCTCATCTTCTTTGGGATTTTAAAAGGGAACATGGACAAAGTTATGTCAGAAGGATTAACAAGGGAATTAAAAAAATAGAAGAAAGGTCTAACAAAAAATAGGAGTAGAGGTTTAGAAGGATTAACAAAAAATCCTTGATTATTTAAAGAAGTGAGCATATATATGGGCATGCCTTTGATCTAGTAATTAGATAGTAAGCATGAATGATTAGTACTAGTCAATTATTTTCCTTTGATTAGTTATTTTTGCGAGGGTGGCAAATAGTTGTTTCATGAATGATTGACCTTAGTAGGATAACCCACTAGTTAAAATTTATAGATGACGAGTTAGCCCACTGAAAATGAAGAAGCTATATGGACCTCCACTACTGAAGCAATGTATATAAATGTTTTAGTGGATCAAGTCAACAAGGGAAACCAGAAAAATGGAATATATCCCCCTAAGATATGGAGAATAATCTTGAATGAGGTAAACCAAAGAGGTAGACGAAATTTCAGCTTGAAACAAATCAAACAAAAATTTAACAGCCTAAGGTTGAAGCATCGTGTGTTTTCCGACCTCATTCAACATACTGGCTTTGGGTGGGATGCTGAAACCAATACTATCACGGCTGAAGATGCTGTTTGGGATGCTTATTTAGCGGTAAATTTTTTAGATTGTTTACATAATATTTATTATGTATGTACATACTAATATTTGATTGTATTTTTTTGTTTCAAAAATGGCCTGAAGCTCACCAATTCTGCAAAAAGGATGTGACCATTGTTGCAACGTGACGAATGGCTGAAACACAGAGATTTTATGAAAATGGAGTCACCATCAATTAATTAGGAGGATAATTGGAATCCTCTAAAAAAATCAAAAATTGACCTTTGAAACTAGAGGAAAGGTTCAGGCGAATTACGAGTGGGGAAGGTGTTAAGCACCCCACAGCGTCCATCCCAAGGACGGTTACCCTTAATTGCTTGTGCTTTAATTTTATTATATTTTAATTATGTTGATTACCCTTTTTATTATTGCTGAAAAAGAAAAAAGATGAAAGATAAAAAGTCGGACCTGACTTATTGAGTAAAAGCCTACGTACCCCAATGAGGATCAAGGTCCACGTAGCTCAATATGATTTTGATGATTTGCCTAAGGTGCATATATGATCTTAACCCTAAGGCAGATAGTATTTTAGTTTGATAAGATAATGTGGGAAAATAAATCTCTAACCAAACTCTTTAGAAGGGTTAGGTCAGTATGGGGGATGAACCTCCACCCAAAGCCTAGGAATGAAATGAGATAGTATAGAAGAATAAATTTTCATATAAAGCTCAAGACAATATAGCCCTGTTTGGTTTGATTTTTAAAAACTATTTTTTTGTTTTTTTGTTTTGCGAGAACAAAAAAACTTGTTTGGGTAACTATTTTCATAAGTTATTTTTTAAAAACTGTTTTCGAAAACAATGACTAGAAAACAAAAAATGAAAAATAATTTTTTTGTGTTTTGGCTTGTTTTCATCATTTATTTTCTAAAAAACATGAAAACAACTGATAAAAAATATTTTTATCCAAACAAGTTTTTTGTTTTTTTGTTCTATAAAACTATTTTTTAGAGTTGTTTTCAAAAACTATTTTAAAAAACAATAAAACAAAAACCGTTCTAAACAGCCCTTAATTTCTCATATGTTGTTGATGAAGAATTAGGTCCATAGGGAACATAAACTTCCACGTATAGCCTAACCATTATAGGAGAACAATTCTGCATATAATATAGGTAAGGAATAGTGACCCTTGGAATCACCACTAGTAGAAAGAAGTTGATGGTTTATCTTCAGGTCTAATTTTGATTTTCAAAAGTTTCGGGGCCGAAATGCAATTTTTTTAAGAATATTGGGGTAAAGATGAAATTTATAAAAATATTGGGCCAAAATGTTATTTCTAAGAAATATTGGCACAAAGTTTATTTTTTAAAAAGTGTTGGGTTCAAAACGAAAGTCTGAGAAGTAATATAATTTCTAAAGAAACATTAAACTCTCTTTTCCTTTTTCTTATTTTTTCTTTTCTGAAAACTCATCCAAAGATATTAATTTAACAATATTATTTTCTTAATAAGGCCCTTGAAACCTACCTTTTAGAAAAATTATAACCGGGCTTTAAACCAAAATCTTTAATTCCATGAGCCTATTTTTACTTAAAACCCATTGAAGTTGGATTTGTATCCTAGGCCCAAAATATTAACTGATGTCACTTCAAATTCCCTCAGGTTTTAATTATTTGATTAGAAAACATTTTTTATTTAATGAAGCCCACAATGTCTATTTCATTTTTAGCATACAAAATTGGGTCATGGACCCACGTTTCATAATTTGTTTTGACAAAATGGCCATAAACTTAAATCCCATAAATTTATCTTGGTTTCAGGGAACCCTTTACCACTTTTGAAAACCCACATTTCCTTGTTAAAAAGGCCCTTTGAGGTTTACCAAAAACCTCCATATAGGTATTGTGGGCATTTTTCTGACAAAGATTGAGGTGTGTTGGACACTTTGGTTTGGAACAACTAGATATGGAAAGAATCAACTAGAACTGATATTAACAAAAAAACTGGAAAATGACTTAAACACAAAGAAATTTTTTTTTACAACTCAACCAGCCAAGAGCAATGTAGGTAATAAAATAAGGCCCCCAATCAAGGATTACTACTATAAGGCCTTTCAAAACAGAATGCAATAGGTAAATACAACCTAGTTAAAACATGAACATTACAGACTAATGGCAAAATGATCTAGATGATCAAATCAACCCCTTAACAAAAATATCTCGGATCAAACATCACAAAATTTAGAAGATTTGTAACTACAAGTTAAATCACTAAACGTGTGATAATCTATGGAAGGATAACAAATTGAATTAAATGCAGCAGCTGGGTTTTTCATCTAAATGCCCTTGAAGCAAGATATTTGAAACAACCTGCCACATATATTGAAATATCCTAACAACATATGACATAAAAACCACCAGCTACATGTTCATAAGAAAGCAACCAGCAACATTTTTTTTAAAAAACAGTAGCAACCTATTTAAAAAAAAACCTGTAGCAACATGTTAAAAAATACAGCAATAACTCTAAAAAAACAACAGCAACATTTCCAAAAAAAATTAGCAGCAACATTTCCAACAAAAATCAGCAGCAACATGTTAAAGAAAAAAACAGCAACAACATGTTAAAGAAAAAAACAGCAACAACTCTGAAAGGCAGCAGCAACATATAAAGAAAAACAACAACAAGCCTTACTAGATAAAAAACAGCAGCACTTCTAAAAACAGCAGCAACCTTACTTGTTTAAAAAAATAGCAGAGACAATAAAAAAATAGCAGCAACCTTACTTGATTAAAAAACAGCAGAGACAATAAAAAAAAACAACAACCTTGTTTAAAAAGCAGCAGAGACTATAAAAAAAATAGCAACAACCTTACTTGATTAAAAAATTGCAGAGACAAAAAAACTGCAACAACCTATAAACACAACAGCAACATATGCAGAAAAAACAGCAACCACAAGCTTTGCCTAGCACGTTTAAATCCATATCACAATCCAATTTTAAGTCAAAAAGAAACCTCTTGTACAAAAATTTGAAATGATATTTGCAATTCCTAACAACTATGCCCTTGTAACAGAGATGCCATTTCAAATCCATAGACCCAAGTAAATTAAATCTTAAGTAAATTAAATCTTAGTTCTAATGCATGTCTTAATCAAAGATTAAAATTGATTCCTAAATCAGGATAGTATTTAAAATTGCCCACGTCCAAGGTGAAACAAAGTATCAAGCTCACAAATGGAAAATCATATTTGTTTCACTAAGTGGACCCAAGCTCGACTCAAAGTAACAATTCATTCATTTTCTAACATGGCATCTCAAAATGGCTACCATATACAACTAGATTACTTGAAACAAAGTTATTATACAACTAGATCATTTGGGATTAGCCCACAACCAACCATCCTCATTTTCCAAAAAACAAAGGGAAATGGAATACCTTTTTGCAACAAGAACACTCTTTCTTTTCTTAGAAATTTCTCTCAGGTTCTCATTTTCCCCGTTTTCGTACTTGTTCCTTTTCTTTTCACTAACTTGTCCATGGTATTTATAGGCAGAACCTGAGTGCACACTCCTCACTCTAGTTCCTGTTCTATTCGAAAAGCCCCATTTTTCTTATCCCTTACCATGAGCTGGAGGTTGAAAACAAAGCAAATCTCCTGAAGCGAATTCAGTGTCTTGAAGTCCTGGTGAAACCGCAATGATGTGTTGCAAGGGCCAGCTGGATGTGGGAGATAATTCCAGAACAAAGGTGCGTGGTTGACTGGAAAATAGGGAAGAGATAAAAGCTTCCATCGAAATCAATGAACCCTGTGGGAGAGGATCTCGCACAAGAAACTTGATCTCTATGAATCTGGAGCATTAATAGGAGATTTGGAAGAGCAGGAATATGTGGCCACTGAAGATCCTGGAAACTGTAGAAGAAATGATGGGGAGAAGACCTGGGCATGAGCTAGAAGTGGGGAAAAAAGATAGATGTTGTGCTGGTATATAAGGGAGAAAACACACAGAAGAGATTAAGACAAGCTAATTGAGAGAAAGGGGAAAATCAGAGTGGCAGAGAAGGAAAAGAAAAGCATTCAATGTTGAATGGTGTCCAAACCAAATGGGAAAGAAAGGGGTTGCATGAAATAGAAAAGAAATGAGTAATTGTGAGGGACTTGTGATGTGAATAATAAAGAAAATGACCTTAATAGCGTGAGATAAAGAAGAAGGATAAGAAAAGATGAAGGGGACATGTGGCATGGGTGGAGAGGGGCATGTGGCATGATTAGATATAAAGAAAAATGAGAGAGAAATAATAGTGGGATCCATATAATTATTATTTTTTGTTTTTATTTTATTTTGCTTTTGACATTTTCACAATTTTTATTATTTGTTATTATTTTTATATCACTTTTTTTATTTTATTATTCCACTTGAATTTTTGGCCTCTTTAATTTTCCTATTTTCCTCATATTTTGTGATTTCTTGCCATTATTACCACATTTCCTCATTTTATTATATTTTCCTAATTTTCTTAATTTTTGTTATTTTTTAAAATTTTAAAAATTTACCTAGACAAAATCAGGTGTTTACAACCATTATAAACTATTGGGGATTATTTTTAATAGAAGCATTGCTACTGATGTCCTTCATCATGCCTCTACCATGGACCCTCCAAATTCAGATGAAGAGCAACAACTTGATAATGAATACATCAATGCTGGAGTACATATAGATCTTGAGGGAAATAGCCAAGGGGAAGATGTTGCAAAAAATACTAATCATATTTTACGTACTGGAAAGAGAACAACAATAAATCCTGAATGCAAGTCAACGAAAGACCGTAAAGATGAAATTGGTGAGGCTATAATAGCATTGGCTGAATCTGCCAAGGCCAAGATGGAGTTATCCCTTGCAAAGGCTGAGCAATATAGGTCGGGCAAAAGTATTGATACAAGTGTCACATCAGTTAACTATTATCTACCTAGATGTGTGGACGTGCTGAGTGAAATGGAAGATATTACCAATCAAGTATATCTTGCAGCTTTGAAGAAATTTACCAATGAAGATTGACACATGATATTCTTAACCATGCCTATGGATAGGAGAATGTCATGGTTAAATAGTTTTGTTTAGGATATTTTTAACTGTTACTTTATGACTTTCTCTTTTTGATATTTTTTTGATGCTTTAGATACTTTGTGACTTTTTAAGTGCTATGAAATTTTTGAAGTAAATTGTATTTTTTTTGTATGAATGTGCCTGTTGGATGAGTTATTTGATGATAATTTACTTATATATACAAATTGTATGATTGCAGGATTAGACATGAGTAACAATTCATCAGATAGGGAGATTGATAGCTTTGATAGTTCTTCAGACTCTTCATTAGATGAATTGCCTCAGTTGCTTTTGTTGTACACAATTAATGAATATGAGAATCCGTCTAGGAATAAAAATTCAATAAGAAAGTCTTCCTTAACTGGTCATGAATATATAAATGAGCTGCTGAATGGATCACCTATAATTTGCTTTGAGTTATTTTGTATGGACAAAACTTGTTTCATCACTTTCTGTAATGACTTGAGAAGACGTAATTACTTAGGTGACTCAAGAGAGGTGTCTTTAGAAGAGAAATTTGGTATGACTTTATATATATTAGGACACAACACTCAGCACAGAGTTGTCGCAGATCGATTTCAACATTCAACTGAAACTGTGTCTCATCATTTCAAGCAAACCTTAAGAGCAATTTGCAAGGTTGGCAAGGAAATTATAAAGCAAGAATCATTTGAGTTGCCGAACCAAATAAAAAATAATGGCAAATATTATCCATGGTTCAACGTAACTGTTATATTTTGCAAATAATTTATCCTATTACCTTTAGTTTTTAAGATTGTAAATTGACTTATCATTTTATTTACATATTTGTTAAAATTGTCTTGGGGCTATTGATGGTACGCACATTAGTGCATGGGCTCCGCAGCAAAACAAGTTACTTGTAGAGGCAGGAAATTTATTGTCACACAAAATGTCATGTGCATTTGTGATTTTAATATGCTTTTTACTTATGTCTACATGGGATGGGAAGGCAGTGCTAATGATTCAATAGTATTTTTGGATGCACTTCTTTGGCAAAATGCAAAATTTCGATGGCCTGCGGAAGGTATTTTATTATTATATCTTGTTTTATTTAAGTTATTTGTAAGTCGTTCATATATTAGTAAATTCAGATAAATTACATATCCATGGCAGGTAAATATTATGTTGTTGATTTTGGCTATCCTTACACAAGAGGATTTCTTCCACCTTTTAGAGGTGAGAGGTATCATTCCCAAGAATATCAAGGTCGTGGTTGACATCCTCAAAGTGTTAAAGAATTATTCAACTTTAGACATTCTTCATTGAGAATGGTTATTGAACGATACTTTGGAGTGTTAAAGGCATGTTTTCCCATCTTAAAATTAATGCCAACATATAGGCCTACCAGACAACATCTTATAGTCACTGCATGCTGCATAATTCATAATTATATTCGTAAATGGGGGCAGCGTGATGAATTATTTGATGAATGGGAGAACATGAGTCTTTTAGATGTAGAGTCAGCAAGAGATCAATTAGCTGAAGGAACTTCAGGAAACAACAACCATTCAGAAGAACTTTCTGATAAAGCAGCACAAGCAATGTCAGCATATCGTGAACACATTGCTAATTGGATATGGGCAGAACATCATTCTTCTTAGTTAGGATTTATGTCTAATATTATAAATGTTATTTAATTTAAATTTGTCTTGATCAATAGAACTTATTACTACATTGGCCTTATGGTTTTAATATTTTTTATATGAACAATGGTAAATATATTTTAAATTTGTAATGTAATTTTATAAGATAACTCATATTCATTGTTTAAAGATAAAAAAAATTTCACTAGTTCAAAACAATTTTTGAGATTATATTCCAACTAAACGATTTTTTGTTTGTTTTTAAAACTATTTCTTAAAGTGTTTTATCTAAACAAGTTTTCTATTTTTTTTGTTTTCAAAAAACTGTTCTTAAAGTTTGTATCTAAACAGATTTTTTGGTTTTTTTTCTATAAAAACTATTTATTAGTTTTGTTTTCAAAAAATATTTTACAAAATAATGAAATAGAAACTATTCCAAACAAGCCCAAAATTATTGTTAATTCAGTGTTTACTTATGCAATTGCTTCGAAAATTACTAATGATGAGGAATTTGAACCTCGGACTATGGAAGAATGTAGATATCCAAATGATTGGATAAAATGGAAAGAAGCTTTACAAATCGAGATAAATTCATTATCTAAATAGAAGTATTTGGACTAATTGTCCAGACACCTTAAAATATCAAACCAATTGGGTACAAATCGATATTTGTATGTAAATGAAACAAGAAAAATGAAAATTTAAGATACAAAGCACGACTTGTAGCACAAAGTTTCTCACAAAGGCTTGACATAGATTATGATGAGACATTCTCGTCATGTATACGATTACTTTTGGATTTTTTATTGGCATGATAGTTTAAAAAAGACATGATATATGTTTGATAGATGTAGTCACAGCTAACTTGTATGGGTCATTAGACAATAACATATACATAAAAATTCTTGAAGGATTTAAGATGTCTGAAGCATGTAACTTAAAAGGAGTGTGTATTCCAATAAATTACAAAGATCCTTGTGTAGGCTAAAATAATTTGGATGCATGTGGTATAATCGTCTCAATAAATATTAATTAAAACAAGGATATAAAATAATCTTGTTAGCCCTTGTGTTTTCATTTAGAAGATGAATTATGGATTTGCTATATTGTAATATATGTTGATGACTTAAACATAGTGGGTATTCCAAAAGAAATCTTGATTACACCCAAAACACAATGCACCTATTGCAGTATAGATTAGAGTGTCGATTCTATAGAGAGACAACAAAAAACGCTAAAGAATTTCTAAATTAAAAATGTCAAATAGGGAAATGAAAATTGAATGCTCATTATATAACAAGAAATGAATTGTTCAATTGAAAATATAACTGAAATTTAGATAGTAAAGCATTAGGATTTCCTCGATTCGACTAGGTCATTCGACACACAAATGATTCATTTTATAACTCAATTAGAGATAATCATGTTAGATTCTCTAATAAAAAATATTTCATCCAAATCAAAATAAACTCATGTTACTTTTACTAGAACAAGATTCAAAGACAACCATATGCTAAAGCAATAAGGTAGCAATAAATTACACCAGTAAAAAGAACCTAACTAAGATTAAACATAAACAAGTGTTTCAACAATTCAATAAGTAGAGCAAGACTAAATCTATGAATAAATTCAACATAAGTTTACTCAAATCTCAAAACAAATCCATTAAAAGCAATTCTAACACCCAAAATCATATAAACTTGAAAGCTCTAACTCATGAATCAATTTGGGTTGAAATCACAAAGCCAAATTGAGTGAATCCTTAGCTTTATTAGAGATTAGTTCTTCATGGGAGCGTTAGACGCTAGGTCTCCACCTTTAGCGAAGGCAGTCTCTCCCATTTGCACTGGTGGCTTCCTCCATTGATGTATTTCTCCTTGGCTCATAGAACAATCTAGAACTTGTCCTGGCTGCGTGCTTGGGAGAGAACCCTTGTGATACCTCCCTTGTCGAGTTTCCCTTCTCTGTGATGAAGATGCTCAATTGCAATGCCCCCTTGTTTTTGGTTTTTACCCGAATCATTGAGCTCTCCAACCATGATGTCCTCATTTTCTCCCCCTCTCGGCTCCCTTTTGTTACCTAAGCCCTTATGCTCTCTTTTCTATTTCTTTCTAGTTTTTCCCCCTTCTTTTCCCCTTCAAATAACCTTCTTGTTCATTAGAAATGGATCAATTTCTTTTTCACCATTGGGCCATTTTCTTCATCATGGGTTAGATTGAGCTGATTTTATTCCTTTAGTTGGCATTTTTCTCTTCCTCAAGAACATGGGCTACCAACCCATTGTAATTTAATCCAAACAATTGTTGTACAAAGTTGAAGTTGTTCCCTGCACATAATTTTAGCAATAGCTTATTTGAAACAAGCTAAAACAAGGTTGTTTGATGAAATAAGCACATAACACAAAATTAGCATAATAATATCTAGAACAATTTTTATTGCTGGTGAATTTGCAATTACATAGTGTTCATAGTGTTTTTTTCATGTGCTCATCACACCTCCAACCAGTTTATTGCTAGTCCTTAGCAATTAAGATGCCAAGATATAGTGAGAGGTTCAAAATATACTTGAATCAACCAAGTTTGAACTAACTCAACACCACAAGAGGTTAATGATGCCACCAAAATTAGAATATCAAGAACACCTACATAATTCGTGAGTGTGTAACAAGCCATAGCCATCTTACCACCGCATACAATGTTAAGAGAAACTTAAGCAAAACTTTTAACTCCATATCTCATGGGTGTAATCAATGTCAAACTAGTGTAGATGATCACTCTATGGAGTTAAGAAGGGGTATCCTCACTATATATGAAATGACAATGAAGAGAATAATCAATAAGTAAACATGAGGCCTATGATGGGAACATTGGCTAATAAGAATTCAGTCGGTCTTTCCACATACCAACTTTGGATTAGCTCAGCCAATATCAAGGGTTGAAATGGGGCTATAGGGAAAGCTACACAAAGAAGATAAGAGAAATTCAAAGTATTTCGAAGTACATGCTAGGGGTTTCTAATATTAGAACATTAAACTTGAATTCCCTACATCATCATTCTTCTCTTCTCTATTTTTTTTTGAACCACCATAAATAATATGAAACAACTTTGTCACTAAACATTAGAAATCAACAGAATATTCTCCAAGGTTACCTTTGCACTAATTCAAAAATTATCCCAACACTTAGCACATAGTTGGAAACAAAATGGGTTAGGATAAATTTCATTTTTATAGGCATGCCTCCAATGTGGATGGGGTACATATAATAAGCTTGAGAAAGAAAAGGCTCCAAATATTTATATAGTTTTTTTTAGGTTCGAAGTGGTTTCTAGTGGATAAAAACATGGGTTGGTTTGAAAATCTCAGACTTTTTCCTAAATTGGCTTCCATCATTTCCTTTGTAAAATCACCCAAACATTCTACAAATCACGCAATAACATTCCTAAAACTAATGATCATATAAAAAAGAACCATGCATGCATGTTACGATTTATAATGAACTTTTATTTAAAAACTCATAATCAGCAAAGTCTCAATTTTAAGAGCTCTCTAATTGCATGCGTTACATTCATCTTACCACAGGACTTGTGCTCATGAAAATAATTCAAAAAGTGACTTGACATCCAGATCTTAATGGACAAAATCAACTTTGGTGCATCTTGTCATTTAAGAGCATAAACATGCAGAAAATCATAGACTTGCACTAACATCAACAAGAATGAACATGTTTTCAGAACCAATTAGCAAAATTAGAGCCAAAATCAATAAAATTTGGGCACATTTTCACAGAGCTAGCAAACCAATAAATTTAATAAAAATGGGAAGAAAAGCAGACAATCAGCAACTTAAAGATAGAAAAACAGTAGCAGGAAATGACTACAAAACTTTCAACAAATTCATATTTACTCCTCCCATAACTAAATCTGACATTGTCCTCAATGGTTGGGCAGTCCACCAAAGAATAAGTAAGGAGAAGCACAACCTGGATGACGAAATGAAACATTATAGAACCTAAAAAATGGGTAACCTGAGATGTGCTCCATGGAAAAATAAAACAATGAGTAGAAATAAGCCTAGAAGAAATAAACTAAAAAGGGAAAAAGAAAAGAAAAGAAAAGTAAGAAGGAAAAAGAAAAATAAAAGAAACACACCTGAATGAGATCAATAGGGGTAAATGGGGTCTGTAAGAGGAATCTCTTTCAATGCTAGTACCTGATACTCAAGAGTTATCTTAAGACATTGGCCATTTACTTTAAATACTCGGCCATCTCTAAGATCCTTAATTTCTATTCCCAATTTTCAAAAGCTTGTTTTACCACAAAAGGGCTATCCATCTAGACCAAAGTTTTTCTAGATGCTTGTGAAGTCTAGAATCATATAAGTATACTCGGTCATTAAGCTCAAACATTTTCCTGAGGATATTTTGATCATGAAATGCTTTTATTTTAGCCTTATAGATTTTAGAGTTCTCATAAGCATCATTTTTAAATTCCTCCAACTCCGTCAACTTATATTTTCTAACCTTACTTACCTCCCCTAGGACAAAATTAAAATGCTTGACGGCTTAATGAGCTCGATGCTCAGCTTTACGGGTAGGTGGCAAGTTTTCCAAAAACAAGCTTATAAGGTGACATACTTAAGAGAGTTTTGAAAATAGTGGGGTAGGTCCAAAACGCATCATCTAGTCTTAAAGACCAATCTTTGTAGTTAAAGTTTACCGTTTTCTCTAAAATTTGCTTAATTTCCTTACTGCCAAGTTTTACCTGTCCACTTGTCTAAGGGTGATAAGAAGTTGAAATCTTATGCATTAGCCTATACTTTTTCATCAAAACCTTAAATGAACTGTTGCAAAAGTGTGTGCCTTGATCACTAATGATAGCACGTGGTGTACCAAACCGAGACAACACATTTTCTTTAAGAAATTTGATTACCTTCTTGTTATCATTACTCCTACAAGCTGCAGCCTCTACTCATTTGACACATAATCTACTGCCACAATAATGTATTGGTAGCTAAAAGAAGGAGGGAAATGTCTCATGAAGTCAATACCCCAACAATCAAAATTTTCTATCACTAAGATTGGGTTTAGGGGCATCATATTACGATGGGACAAACCTCCTAACTTTTGACTTCTTTCGCATGAGCGACAATATGTGTTTGCATCCTTAAACAAGGTAGGCCAATAAAATCCACACTACATAATTTTTGTAGTAGTTTTCTTCTTCAGGGACACATCGCCTAATAATCTGTTCAGGATAATATTTAAAGAGATAGGGTCATCCCAATAGAATTTACGCACCTCAGCCATGAACTTTCTTTTGTCTTGTGAACCCCAATCTAGTAGGAGTTCACTTACAGCCAAGAAGTTAATAATGAGAGCAAACCAAGGTAAAAAGGACATAAAGAATAACTGTTCATCTAAAAAATCATCTTAGATTGGCTTGTGGTCGGTGGTGTCCTTAAATGTGAGCCTTGAGAGGTGGTTACCTACTATATTCTCCACTATTTTCTTTTCTTTGATGGTGATGTCAAATTCCTGCAAACGTAAAATTCACCATATTAATCATGCCTTAGCATCATTTTTTGTGAGAAGATACTTAAGGGTTGCATGATCTATGAAGATTGTAATAGGATAACCAATTAAGTAGGTATGAAACTTATCCAAAGCAAAAACTATAGCTAGTAACTATTTTTTCGTGGTGGAATAGTTCATTTGAGTGCTATTTAGAGTTCTACTAGCATATCAAATGAAATAGGGCTTTTCTTCCCTTTATTGTCCAAGGGCAGTACTTATAGTATAATCACTTACATAACACATAATTTCAAAAGGTAAGGCCCAATCAAGTGGCCGCATTATGGTGCTAAAGTAAGCTTGCTAATCAGCATTTTAAAAGCCTCTTGACAGGCTTGGGCCCATTCAAATGGGGCATCTTTGATAAGGAGGTTACATAGCGGTCTATATATAGTGGAAAAATTTTGTATGAACATCCTATGAAAACCTGCATGGTCAAGAAAAGATCTAATATCCTTTATTGTCCTAGGAGAAAGCGTCATGTGAAGGAGTAAAAGCCAGCAGACTAAAATGACATCATTTTGCCCAGTAAGCATCTGCTATGATAATTAACTATCTATATTGACAGTTAACTTGTCACGTGAGAGATAACTATTCGTTAGTGAGGTTAACATTGTTAACAGTAAGGATAAATATGATAATATTATATAAGTTATAGAACATCAATGAAACCACAAAACATTAATGGACAAGTTTAAAACTTGGTGAAATTTTAAGGAACTAAATTTATACTTTAGCTCAAAAATAATTATTCAACTTAATTATATATTTTTCATAATAAAATGAAAAATAAAAAAGTAGAAAATGTGCAAAACGTTAGTTGATCATATTTGTAATATAAATTCTTAAACACATTATTTATTAGAAATTTGTAAAACATTTTGTAATATTTATTTGTAATACAAACGCAAATTGATAATATTTTAATCATACAATCAAAGGGCGGGTTTCTAAAACAGTAAATACAACATTGGCAAAGAGTCAAAGACAAGGACCACGCCGTCCAACGATTATTCAAGCTTTTAGAAGTTACCAAGGAACGATGTCGTTTCAGGCTCTTTCCCAGGACAAACGTCCACGCGCTACTTTTTCCGCGTGACCTCAATGAGCGGAAACTTCCAAAAGCGAAATTAGAGTCCTATTTCCATGTGGCATCTATTTTTGTTTTCCAGGTAATTAGAAGATAAATCTCAAAAGTACTCAGAATTTGAAAATAAAGTAATAATTTGTTTGAGATTGTTCTGTATAGAAGTGCTTTTTTAATTTTTTTTTCATATCTCTAATGGTGTTTAAAATTACTTTTACATCTGGCCAAAAACAAAATTACTTTTACATGATATTGAAATTAATTATTTCTTTTTTATGTAAATTGATTTTTTATCTCATAAAAAAAAGTTAATATTTAAAATTTTTATGAATGACTAACATTATTATTCAAAGAGTAAATTTTCAAAAGATTACACTGAAAATGTTATGGCATTTGATTACGAACTGAATTTTAAATCAATGTCTATAAAATTTGATTTTGTTGAATTTGTGTGTGATATTAAAATTTTTTATTTAATAGAAATAAAAATAAAAAAGTTAAATTACAGAGTTGCTTAAATTATTTTTGTAGAAACAATTTTGAAAAGTGATTCTAATAACAAAAGTATCATAATAAAAAAGATATTTCTATGCTACTTGGAGTATTCATGTTTCAAGAATAGTTTTTGATTTGTTTTATTTTGATTTTTTTGATTTTTATTGTTTTATAATTTTATTTTAAGAAGTAATTTAAAAAGATTTTAAAAAAATTAAAAAAATTAAAAGAATTATTTTTTATTTCTTTATTTTATTTTTTGATTTATTTTTAAATATTTATGTTATAATTTTTTTTTAATTTTTTTTTCACTTTTTTATTTTTAAAATTTTTTTAAATTACTTCTTAAAATAAAAAATTATAAGAAAATTAAAAAAAAATAAAAAGCTACTCTGGAGGTGCCACCTAATAAAAACAAACAGGAGGCAAACGAAAAAAAGGGATAGAAATAAATAATTAAAAATTACTAAATAACTTAAATTCCAGAGAACAAAACCCAGCTATTCTCTGCTGTGCACATCAAAATACCAGAGCGAAGTGAAAGATTTGGAATCGGTTTGAACTTTCCGTCGAACTCATTCGAGTGGGCACTGATCGGTTCGCTGATCTCCACCGTCCGATCCTGTTCCCCTGATTGTTGGGTTGAAGCCAGAGTTAATTTTTTTTAATCCAAGTAATAATTTGTGTTTTGGTTTATAACTTTATATGTTGGTACATCAGTGAAGGCTTGTCATATGGCATGATCACAGTCGGTTTCAGCGTATTTCCCTTCTGGGTTTCGGAGAGTTTTTTGAGTGCTCTTGTGGGTCGGTTTTTTTTTTTTTTTTTGGTTTTTGGTTTTTTTTCATTTTTCCATTTTGGGTTGGATTGAAGTGATGCTCGACTTCAGGGAAGGTTCCTGCGCGGAGGGGCTACGGTTAGGGTTATGGGGTTAGACCTAGGGCTAGATTTTGGGTGGGTGGTCAAGATGGAAGAGAATACTGAGCTCGAGGAAGGAGAAGCTTGCTATTATAAGGATGGTGACGACAACATTGACCTTGATTCTCTCTCTTACATTGTAAGGGCTTTACTTGAATCCAGTTTTAACCTAGTTCAACTTTTTCCAATTGAATTTGGTAGTTTCTCTACTAGTATAAAATTTCTAGGTATTCTTGTGGTTGTGCAGAAAAAAAAGAACAAATAGTTCATTCTACTTGGCTGCACAATAAAATTTATACTATCCTTAATAGTATGACCTTTGAATATATCAATCTGTTTTGTTCGTAATGACATATAGAAAATAGAAAATGGAAGAGATATTGCATTTTTCATAATTAAACTTCTGTTTCAAGGAACTAAGTCAGGCTTTCTATACCTGTATTGGGAAAGAAATTCAGAAACATAGAATGTGTCTTGAATTTCATCTGGCAAGCATAGTGATTCAATCCTTTGAAAACCGCCTGTACAGATTATAAATTGATTTTGCTTGCCTAGTGTGCTGTAGATGTTTTTCTTGTTGCATTCACATGTGGATAGCATAGTAGATTAGTTGTCATGCAGCTGTAATTACCAAACTCCACACACGTCACCATGACCTAGAAATAATATTGTGTGCTACGATATTCGTATTTGTGCAGAAGAGTTTTGATATGAGTTTTAGCTTCTTCTAAGATTGTTGATGATATGTTGAATGTGCATTTATATTTTGGACTCTAAGAAGACTATTCCCAACCGCCATTAAAAGAAAAGCCAATAAGGATGAGGATAATTTCTCAAATTCTTATTGTTGATCTTCTTGATGCCTGATGTAATTGTACGACATTCTTATTGATTATTGTTGATTAATTCTGTTTTTACTTTAATGTCCTCTAGGTTAATTTCATGGTGAAAATTATACAAATATAACTTATTTTCTATTTCTTGAAGGATGAGAGGATTCAGCATGTTCTGGGCCATTTTCAAAAGGACTTTGAAGGTGGTGTTTCTGCTGAGAATTTGGGTAAGTGGCATATTAGAAGTCAGCTTGTAGTGAGAAATGAAAGAGCTGCATTTGCACACACAAAAGTAATGGCATTGGATATGAATTATTTTTTCAGGTGCAAAATTTGGTGGCTATGGCTCTTTTTTGCCTACCTATGAACGTTCTCCTTTTAGGTCTCATGATCCTGATCCAAAGACCCCTCAAAGAAACTACATCACACTGAAATCTCCTAACAATCTCCATGTGGAGGTATTTAGAAATTTTATTTTCATTTTGCTTTGACCAATTGATAGGGAGGTAATGTATGTTGCTGACATATATCAAGCTTGGAAGAAGTCTAGTTTACTTGAGCATTGTGAGTTATGTTATTATGCAGGCTGCATCTGACAATTCAAAAGCACCTTCAAACGTGCCTCCTTCTATGAGGCTTGGAACTGCTTCCCATAGTTCTCATTCATTACAAAATTTAAGAGTGCTGTCAGTTGATTCAATGAAAAAAGACATAGGAATTTCTTCCAATGCAGTCACTGATAGGTGCCCATTGAAAGAAGATAGTGCAAATAAGTCAGGAAATTCAACGGACCAAAGAACACTGAAATTTCGAATTAAAATGAAATTGGATAACTTAGCGCAAAAGAACGCTGCGATTTATACTGGTCTTGGACTTGATAACTCTCCATCTTCATCAATGGGGAACAGCCCTGAGGAAAGTGGAGGCATGCCACCAGTATCTCAAGAGACTGGTGAAGAATCTCCAACTGGCATTATTCAGGTAGAAAACGTTTTCCATTACTAAGCATACTGGTTTTTTGACATTAGAAAGACTAAAAGTAATTTTTTTTAATGCAATCGAACAGGTTATGACTTCCTCCCCTATCCCGGGGTGTGTGTTAATATCACCTCTACATGACAGTCTGCTTTATTTGATAAGAAAGGAAAAAGTTCTTGGAGACAGCAGATCTGTGTCTTCTCTTAATGGTCAAGAACATTGTTCCATGTCTAATGATGAGTCAGATTCTATTGTGGGGGATGGACAATTGTTGAAGAAGAGAAAAGTGAGAATATTGCATATGAAGAAAAGATTAGGAAATAAAACACCAGAGCGTAAGGATTTTCTTTCTAATGACATGAAATGCACACCTCTGTCAAGTTTAATATGTGATGCTGGTGAAATTGCTGAAGTAACTGGTAGGGCCTCCGAAGTCTCTAAGAAGGTCAATAAGGATAGGGTGAAAGGCAGAATGGGTTCCACTGAAGCAGTGAAGGAGGAGTCATTGGAGTCAATATCTGGCCAGGATTTTGATAAGAGTGAGAAACAGCATCTGGGAAATGGTTCCGCACAAAAGGTTTTAGAGCATAAACTTGCATATTCCCTGAAAGATAACTCTACTGGGCCTAAGATTGATGGCAAGTGTAAAGCCTACATGATTTCCAAAAAGGCTGAGTGTGATGTTATAAAATGTAAGGTTGATCAAGATTCTAAAAAACATGAGATTAATCAGAAGGGAAAGCCATTATCTAATGGCAAGAATAAGTCAAAAGGGGATCAGAGTCCCAGTAAAGCTGTGGTTGTTGCGAAAAAAGACAGTTTTGGGGATGGTAATAATGCAGAGATAACTATTCAAAAGAGTGCTGGCTTTGGTGTTACTTGTAAAAGTAAAATGCATAAAACTAAGTCGCTGAAGGATAATAATGTCAGAGATGGTAAAACAGATTCATTGAAAGGTAACAAATCAGAAAGGATAGTTAATGGAATAGATCCAGTTGATGGGCTTCCTGGTCATAGGGCTATAATAAATGCTAACCTTGATAATTTTGAAGGGCGGAGATATGAGGTTAAAGTAAAGGAAAGACCAAGCGGCAAGAAAATGGTTAACAAGTCGATAGCTGGGCCAGGCTTAAAAGATGCTTCGAATGCATGTCTTGTTACTGAAAATAAACCTGCTCCTTTGATGGTTCAAACAGCAGTAGCACCTCAACTTATTGAAGAAGATTGGGTTTGTTGTGACAGTTGTCAGAAATGGCGGCTTCTACCACTTGGTTTAAAGCCAGAGCAGCTTCCAGAGAAATGGTTGTGTAGCATGCTAAATTGGCTGTAAGTTGCTTTCTCATTTGGGGTCATGGATGAGTGTATTATGCATGATATACATTTGATTTGATGTGTATGTTAAGCAGGAATTGAGCACTATGTTTAATGATATATAATTGTAGTACTCTTTTATTTTTTTTCCATCTGTGCATGCATTTGTCTGTGCTGTATGTGTTATTTCCTCCTTACTGTACTTCCGAAATTTTCCCTAGGCCTGGAATGAACCGGTGTGACATCAGTGAAGAGAAGACAACAAAAGCACTTTATGCCTTATATCAAATGCCAATCTCTGAGGGTCAAAATAACTTGCAAAGCAATTGCATTGGAACTGCAACTGGACAGGGTTCTACTGATGCTCTGCAGTTTTGCCTCAGTCACAAGTATTCCAGTTCTGATGTATTGTCTGATCGAGGAAAGAAGAAACCTGGTTTCAAGGAAAAGAAAAAGGCAGGAATGAGTACCAACATGCTTCTTCTATTCTCAGACTCCACACAGAAAAATGCTCAAGAATCTGTTAAAAATAAAAGCGACCAGCATCCTGCAGATGTAAACTCAATGAAGAAAACTATTTCTCAACATCTTAGCAATTTGAACAGCTTGATGGAAGTGAAACACATGCCTAAAGAGAAAGACACAAAAATGAGTGCAGGTATCACATTCATTTCAAAGTTGATATTGATGCTTCGGATTTATTTTTATAGTGCAAATAACTAATTATATATTTTTGAATGAAAATTTCAATATTGTTATCACATGCGTAGGTGATGGAGAGCATATTAAATTGAAACGGAAACTGGAGGCTGATCCATATAAATCTGGAACTCCTAAGACGTATAAGGCTGAAGATATTTGCTCTGCTGAACAGCTGAATCCTGGCATGGACCTTGAGAAGGTGGGTCGAAATTCGAGAAATGGTTTTCCAACAAAGGCTAGTGGGAAGGATATGCGGAAATATGATGAGTATTGTTTATCTGTTGAAGTATGGGACAAGTTAGTAGTTCCTGTAAAGAAACAGGGAGACCGAGCTCAGGTCTCATCAGATGGTGGGTCCTTGGATGTAAAAAGCAACAGTAAAAAGGATGGTTCCATGAAGAAAAGGAAATTGAAGGACCGGCAGGATAATGATATGCATAACAACATGATCTCCATGCAGGATGGTAAACAGTATGGTGAGGGTAGTGTAAGTGGATTTAGGAAGGAAATGAAGTATAAAGTGTTGAACGCAGAGGAAAAACCAGTTATTGAAAGTGATGAGAAAATGAACAGAAAAGGTGGGATGAGCCAAGTTTGCTTGTCAAGCAGTAAAAACCATGCCACTGTCGGTGTAGATGAAGTTGGAAGTGTTGATAAGGTCTATCTGCCGAGGAAGCGTAGTGAAAAAATTGCATCTCACAATGCTTTGGATGGTGTTGATCCACTGGGCAGGGATTTGGGCTCTGGACAACTATCATTGGCAGCAACTTCAAGCTCTTCTAAGGTTTCAGGGTCTCACAAAGCTAGAACCAACTTTGAAGACATTAAAGGTTCACCAGTAGAATCTGTTACCTCGTCTCCTTTAAGGGTCACCAACTTGGACAAGCTTACATTGGCAGGAGGGGACACTTCAGGGAAGGATGATGCTACAAAAGGTGTTCTCTCTTCAATGAGTTCCAGGAGATGCTCAGATAATGGGGAGGTAAAGCTATCAGTAAAAATGAAGGAGGAGAAAGTTTCATATGACTTACCTCCTGAATTCCACAAATTTTCTTCGATAGAGTTCCAGGTTGAAGATGCTAAAGACAAAGTTAGGGTCCAAGCTAAAACTTCTTCTGAAGTTAGGAATGACCATATACTTAGTGGTGCTGGTGATATTGTAGAACAAAGTGGCGATTGTGCCAATCATGAAGAGAGAGTGAACAAGAGCAACCAGGAAAGTGCACTCTCTTGGCGGAAATCTGGTAAGATTACATCATTGCGGGGTAAAGAAAAGGACAGAAGATCTGGTATTGAGGTTGATAGGAGTAAGATGAAGGTTTCAGCTTCAGAGAATGGTTATTCCAAAAATTGTGGGAGATATGAGTCAGCAGTTGATCCCAGTTATCATGCATCTGGTCATGTCACAAGAAATGATGCTAAATACAACTCGCCTAAGTTTAAACGTGAGATTGACAATATCAGTAAGAAAAATTCTGTAAGACATTGGTCAAGCAAAATTGGAAAGCAAGCTGAGCTAAAACAAAAAGATTTTGAGAATTCAGTTCTCAAAGTGGATGCTCCATGTAGCACTGATAGAGATATTGTCTCCCAGCAGAACCTGATTCAGGACTTTGAGGACGGAAATAAAGCTGATACTGTGTGCTCAGAATCACGAGATGGGAAATCAAAAGTTCTCTCATCTTCAGAGGGTGAAGAAAAAAGGGAAACATTATCTGTGGGTTCCACAACTGCACCTGGGTCTCAGAAGAGAGATATCTCTGATGAGCATCCAGTCCATGCGTCCAGCAACGGTGATGTGGGCAAGTTAATGAAAAGTTCTGCCGAAAATAGCAAGGGTGGAGTTAATTGTGGTTCAGTAAATTGTGGGCCTGATCAACAACTCACTATGTCAAGTCCTGGGAGAACAAATTCTAGCCAAACTGCCTTTAACACCATGAAAGAAGCCACAAAGCTAAAGGATAGAGCAGATCATTTTAAGGTTATTTGAGCATTTTAAGATTTTATTTCGTAATTTTTTGGTTGGATCTAGTGTCTTTCCTTTTCTAACAGGTGGTTTAAATGCTGTTTATGCTGTAGAACTCGGGATTTGAATTTGAAAGTAATGAGACTTACTTTGAAGCTGCCTTGAAGTTTCTTCATGGAGCATCACTTCTAGAAATTTTTCACAAGGAGAGTAGCAAGCATGGGAATATGAGTCAAATGCAAATATATGCTACTGCAGCTAAACTTTTCGAGTACGTAAAATTCTGAAGCTATAACTAAATTTATTATTTTATATGAAGCTTATGTTGATTTCTTTTATACTGCTCTGCGCTTATCTGAGTGGAAGTATGCCACTGTTGGGCACTATAGTGTGATAGATATTTAGCTATTCAGTTATTGGCTAAGGTGGATCGTGAGGAAAAGGTTATAGAACCTGTTGTACACAGGGGGTGCGAAGCTGTCTTTTTGGGACTTTAGTTGTGGAAGGAAGCAACTCAATATAATGCAAAAGAATAGTTTAACCCTTTTTATTAGTTTGAGATATTACTTGAACTTATCTCGTTAGTTCTAGTTGCAAATGCCTTTTCTCACCCCCTGGCCCACTCTTTTTTATTGTTTTGGATTGTGCTTAAGTATTTATCAGAAAATTGGAGGGGCCATTAAATTTAGGGTTGCAATGGCAAGATACTCTGTTGTATGACAGTTTATGCCTGAGCCTTCCTTCACCTGGTTGTTACAATTATTTAAATTTCAAACCTAGTTTAAGTGGAGTTTGTGTTCTTGTCTGTACCCTAATACATGAGTTTGGATCTAGGTATTTTTTTTTGTTTGGGGAGGGGGAGGGGGGTTCAGGTCATTTATGGGATACAATCTCTATTTGTGAAAGGGCCTTTTGGTGCCATTACAGATGTACTATTCATATTTTCAACTTTTGGTATAGAAAATGTTCCAGTAAAGGCCATTAGAAGTTTGATGAATGTCATTTTCCTTGAGCATTTACCTTAGCTGGCATTTGGTCATAAAATGTCATTTGATATGTATTCCAGATCCTGTGCCCATGAATATGAAAGACACAATGAAATGGCCACAGCTGCTTTGGCGTATAAATGCATGGAGGTGGCATACATGAGAGTGGTTTACTGTAAACATTCTAGTACAAACAGGGATCGACGTGAGTTGCAATCAACTCTACAAATGGTTCCTCAAGGTAATTGAACGTAGTTGTGATATTAGGCTTCATATCTTCTGGCTTTTTGGTCATTAATATATGTCGGATTTGCAATTTCCTTTATACTTGAATACTTCTGGCAATGAATTCATAAACTTTTTCACCTATACACCCTAAGTACGGGGAGAAAGCAAACAATATATGAAATGGGAACCATGTATTCAGTAAGTGATGTTACTTTCTTGTTAAAGATGTGTGAGCATAAGAGACCTAATTTTATTGTTTGGGGATTTCAATGGGATATTTTGAAAAATTATGGAGTGGGCAGGAGGGCAAGACTCGGTTTTGATTGTCCCTTCCTTTTTATTATTAATTGTCTGATGGATGCATGCATCCATTAGTGAAAATGTCAATGATGTATCACTGCATTTTATTTTATTCTTTAGGTGAATCTCCTTCATCTTCTGCATCAGATGTTGATAACTTAAACAATCAGGCAGCATTGGATAAGTCTACTTTACCCAGGGGTACTGGCACTCATGTTGCTGCTAACCAAGTCATATCTGCTCGTAATCGCTCAAATTTTGTCCAGATTATTGACTTTGTAAGTTATAATTTTTTGTTTATACTCAACATGGTTTATTTGGAAGGTTTGTCAAGTGGTTTTGATCCTAAAAAATTGTGGAGATACTGTGACTATTAATGGGGACCAAGGGGTTTAGGGGCGCAAGATTATGTAGGGAAATGTAGTTCTGATACAATGTTTTGAGAAATATCAGTATGGATGGCAGTTTTCTTACTGTGCTTGCTATCCAAGATAGGTAGTTCAGAATTTGTTCCTTAGAAACTCTTTATATGTGGTGCAGGATCTTGACTCATACCTGTACTTTTTTGGAAGCTATAGGAGTGATTCTGTTATATAAAAATTATGTACTGTTGATTGTCATACCAGAAAGTAGAAACTATATTCTTTATGCAATGTAAACGTTGGTTGTTGGTTTACAGAATGCAAGGGGTTTTGATAGAAGTTTCTTCCGTCAAATCTTTTATGGGAATGGATTATCATTTGGGCCTGCCTTTGGGTTTCAGTAAATGGCTTTTTAAGGGGCGGGGGGTCTCTTACAGACTCGAAAACTCTTTTGATTTGATGTTTGGTTTATTTTTCTCGTTGTTTTCTTCATGATATGGGAGTATTACTTGTCCTTTGTTAACGTATTACTTTCGCTTATCAATAAATGATTTCTCTATAAAAAAAAACTTTAGTTGTTGGTGGAGATAAAATGACAAGCTTATTGTATTGTTTCTTGCTTTTTTCCTTCTTCCTGCTTCTCTTTGAATAATGAGTAGTTATAGATTCGGAATACAAACTCTTAAGGGTTTATTGGTAATTGTCCTATAGTTATCATTTATTGTGTATAGTCACTATGGGTCATAATTAGCTTGTCATTTTGCAGACTCAGGACATAACTTATGCAATGGAGGCTTATAGAAAATGCCAGAGCACTTTTGCAGCTGCTAATGTGATCATGGAAGAGGCACAGAATAGGGATTGTATAACTTCTATTAGGAGGGTTATTGATTTCAGCTTCCAAGATGTAGATGAGCTTGTAGGTCTTGTTTGGATTGCAACAAAAGCCATAAGTCGTGCTAATGTTGGTGGTGCTAGAGATTAACTTGATACTGTATATAATGTATTTTTTTGGTTTTACTTCTATAGCGATGTGGCATCTGGAAAGGAAGGGGAAAAAGGATACATTCTTAGGCTGGCACTTGGAAGCCTGCAAAGAGGCAGGTCACCCAAGATCTGTTACCCTTCTGTACATGTGTACAAAAAGAGAATGATTAGCAAATTTTGTAATGTATTTTTAATTGTTCAGGTTCTTCTTGATGTGGATAAGGGCACACTACTCTCACCCTTAAATTTTTATGGGTTAGAAAGGGGGATGGGATTCTTACTTTTTAAGTGACACAGGATGGACATTATGTAATAGTTCTGTGTCATATTCTTTGCTCCACTGAGTTGGAGCCCGGGAAAAAATATATAGAATCTGGAAATGTTAGGCAACCATTTTTGAGGGCATTGAATACTGATATAGTTATAATTGGTCCATGTTTATGAAAAAGACTATTCTTTTCTGTTATCTTATGGAATTTTTGAATGAATACATTTTCTTGCAGAAAGTTTCCTTGTGTGTGTGTGTATCTCATTGGTTATAAACCTATATATTTGTCATGCCAGCTTTTGGGGTTGAAGAAAGTATTCATATATACAGGAATATAGTATTTCTTTCCTCTTTATGTCATCATTGCTAAACTTCTGTTTCCAGGTCTCTGCTTTATGTTTATAATCTGAGTCCCTGTATCTCTCTTGGTCATATTTTATAATTGGAGTCTGGTTAAATATTAATATGTTGGGAGAACAGTCAGCAGTTCAAGGTGTATTTGATATTTGTGCAGGGCACCTTGTGAGGAATATTGGCTGCTAACGAGTCATACTTGACCAAGGTTTGCAATGTTTTTTTATTTGATTGCCTTGAGAATTTCATTTTATTCATCCCCTATTTGTTTGCAGGGATCATTTCATCTGAACTTATTAACGTTGTCATTTGCATGGATTGCAGTGAGTTCTTCTATCATCTCTTATGCTACAAACTACATCAAAGCTTTAATTAGGAGGCATTGGAGTTTTGTTTTAGCTTGTGGCTTGTGGTCTGTCATGATTCAATGCGTAAATAAAGTTATTCTGTAATTTTCTCATTGTGATTACAGATGTTGAAGGCAGTTTCCCATTTTTCTCATTTTAACTAGGCTTCTGAATTCTTATGAGTATATAGGTATCTCAGGGTTTAGTATGTGCTTTTGTTGTTTTTGAATATTGGTTCGGTTAATGTATTACAAACGAGCTTCTATCCCGTATTTTTTATGCAGGAAGGTCCAAATTTTGTAGTATAGAGCTCACATACAGTAATTATATAAAAATGCAGATATTTCTGCCAGTGCACCAAGACTTCCCAGTCCAAGAAACTTAAAGCTAAAGGGGGTTGATTTCTTACCTAGAATCTTACATTGAACTTTTAGAGAATGGTTTGTCTTGGTTACTTGATATTACATGGTGAATTTAAAGCCTTGCAGTTTCTACAAAATAAAAATTAAGGATGTCGGATATTTTCTCTTAAGTACATTTCAGACATCATTCACTCATGTATTGTGATAACATAGGACTATATTCAGAGATTATGACTATTGTGGCAAGATTAATAGTTTGGAATGATTTGAAAAGTTGCAATTTATTTGTTTCTTGCCCACATTAAGGTTGGTACGGATGCATACAGATGTCACCTTTTATTTTATGCTTACATTACGCGTACACATTTGTGTGACACGCCATTCTATGTATGCTTGAGTAACTCTTTACGTCCCTTTCTTCTTCGTACTCCACTTGCATGCAGATGGGAATGACGATCCCAAATTCATCTTCTCCGTCAGGAGCCTTTTCTAGAAGCTGGTGCACCCTAACTCCTTCCCTGGGCATCTCTTTGAAATAACCCTGTTGTAAATCTTCTTTTACTAGATTGCTGGGGAACATCATTTTGTATGTTAAGTAGTTTATTGGGTTAAGTGTAATGCGTCTTGGTTTTATTAGATGCATCTTACGGTTGCATTGACTGCTCTCAGCTAGTGGGGGTTGAGATGATAGTTGGTTCTAAATTGGGATCCTCTTTAGAGAGACAAAATCGGTGGGCTGCACTCGTTTCTTTCGCTCTTCAATTGCACTAGGTGCGGAAGAGAATCCGCAACCGTTGGTTCCATAGATTGCCTTTCCTCCCGATTTTGCTTTCTATCTTTCTTCTTTGAATTATTAATATTTATGAGGACATATGTAAGGAACCTTTCAACAAGATAGTGCTTTTTCAACTCTCTCAAAATGGAATCTATTCCAACATACATACCATGGTTCCTTACTTCAACATGGTACAAATATCTAAATTTGATATTTTTATATACTTTTTCAGACCTATGGTTGATACTGAGTAGTAGCCAAAATTTTGTATCCATTTTTCATGATATTATGCATGGATAAGATATATGATGGTGAATTCTTCAAAAGAAATTGTCTTCCACAATGGAATATGATAAGTGAGATTTCGAATAAGTGTTTACATAATCTCTTATGTTCGAAGAAAGCATTCATCGAAATAATGAGTCACCATTAATATCGACACATAAGATTGCTAAATGTTTGGGAGTTCCTCTATTCAAGCCTTTTCCTTCTTGTTGCTGGATATTTCATTTGTACACATCTTCTCTTTGTTTCTCGAGCCTATGTGAGTTACAGACAAAGTTCGAAAAGGTCAAATCTTTGATGATTCCATCATACATGATTGAGTTACGAAAACTTCTAGATAGGTATCCTACATTTGAACTGAATTCTTTTTGGTTAAAGAATCTCTTTCTAGTTGCTCTGAATCAATTAAGAGATTCTCTAGAAAAAATACAGGGTTGTGTTTTTGGTAGAAACATGCTATGGGTTGGTGGTCCTGCTTATGGGGTCAAATCAATACATTATAAGAAGAAATATTTGAATCTCATCGATCTCATAAGTATCATACCAAATCCCATCAATCGAATCACTTTTTTGAGAAATATGAGACATTTAAGTCATACAAGTAAAGCAGTATATTTCTTAATAAGAAAAAGAAAAAACGTGAATGGTGATTAGATTGATGATAAAATAGAATCTTGGGTTTCGAATAGTGATTTGATTGATGATAAATTGATTGATGATAAAGAAAGAGAATTCTTGGTTCAGTTCTATACTTTAACGATAGAAAAAAAAAGGATTGATCAAATTCTATTAAGTTTGACTCATAGTGATCATTTATCAAAGAATGACTTTGGTTATCAAATGATTGAACAACCAAGAGTAATTTACTTACCATCTTAGTTGACATTCATAAAAAGTATCTAATGAATTATGAGTTCAATACATCCTGTTTAGCAGAAAGATGGATATTCCTTGCTCATTATCAGACAATTACTATTCATAAACCCCATGTGGGGCTAATAGTTTTCATTTACCATCTCATGGGAAACCTATTTTGCTCTGCTTAGCCCTATCCCCCTAGGGGCATTTTAGTGATAGGTTCTATAGGAATTGGACGATCCTATTTGGTCAAATACCTAGCGATAAATCCTATGTTACTTTCATTATAATATTTCTAAACAAGTTCCTGGATAACGAGCCTAAGGGTTTTTTTTATTGAGGATATTGATGATAGTGATGATATCGACCATGACTTTGATATGGAGCTAAAGCTTCTAACTATGATGAATGCGTTAACTATGGATATGATGCTGAAAAAAGACTGATGTTATAACTATATCATCCTTCAATTTGAATTAGCAAAAGCAATGTCTCCTTGCATAATATGGATTCTAAACATTCATGATTTGGATGTGAATGAGTCGAATTACTTATCCCTCAGTCTATTAGTGAATAATCTCTCCAGTGATTGTGAAAGATGTATCACTAGAAATATTCTTGTTATTGCTTTGACTCATATTCCCCAAAAAGTAGATCCTGCTCTAATAGCTTTGAATAAATTAAATACATGCATTAAGATATGAAAGTTTCTCATTCCGCAACAACAAAATCACTTTTTTACTCTTTCATATACTAGGGGATTTCACTTGC
The DNA here is from genome assembly GCA_034509205.1 of Ceratonia siliqua. Taxonomy (NCBI): domain Eukaryota; kingdom Viridiplantae; phylum Streptophyta; class Magnoliopsida; order Fabales; family Fabaceae; genus Ceratonia; species Ceratonia siliqua. The sequence goes on from JASKGM010000005.1 coordinate 6,288,723, forward strand.
AAAAGAAAATGTTCCATACTAATGGATTCGGGTAAATAACTATGAGTTCCAATGTACGAGATCTTGTAGCACTTACCAATGATGTCCTATCGATTAGAATTATACAAAAGAAATCAATTATAGACACTAATATAATTAGATATGCTATTCATAGACAAACTTGGGATTTGCGATCCTAGGTAAGATTGGTTTAGGATCATGGGATCATTTTCTATCAAATATGAAGGGCTGTTTCACGAAATGTTCTTCTAAGTAATTTCTTCATAGATCCTATATCTATCTATATAAAGAAGAAATCATGTAACAAGGGGGATTCTTATTTGTACAAATGGTACTTCAAACTTGGAGCGTCCATGAAGAAATTCACTATACTTCTTCATCTTTTGAGTTGTTCTGCCGGATCAGTTGCTTAAGACCTTTGGTCTCTACCTGGACCTGATAAAAAAATTGGATCACTTGTTATGGACTCATTGAGAATGATTTTGATGTAGTTCATGGCCTATTAGAAGTAGAAAGTGCTCTAGTGGGATCCTCACGGACTGAAAAAGATTGCAGTTAGTTTGATAATGATCGAGTAACATTGCTTCTTTAGCCTGAACCATGGAATCCCTTAAATATGATTCAAAATAGATTTTGTTCTATCGTTGATAAGAGATTTCTCTATGAAAAATATGAATAAGAGTTTGAAGAAGGGGAAGAAGTCCTTGACCCACAATAGATAAAGGAGGATTTATTCAATCAGATAGTTTGGGCTCTTAGAATATGGTGCCCTTGGGGCTTTCTATTTGATTTTATCGAAAGGCCCAATGAATTAGGATTTCCTTGTTGGGCTAGTTTATTTATGGGCAAGCGGATATTTATGATTAAGAGGATGAGCTTCAAGATAATGATTCGGAGTTCCTGTAGAGTGGAACCATGCAGTACCAGACATGAGATAGATCTTCCAATGAACAAGGCATTTTTCGAATAAGAAAATTCATTTAGGACCCTACGGATCCACTCTTTTTCCTATTCAATTATTAGCCTTTTGTCTATGTGTTTTCACATCGAGAATTCTTTACAGATGAAGAGATGTCAAGTGGGCTTCTTACTTTCCAAACAAATCCTTCTACATGTATGTTTAAACACTGGTTTATCAAGAATACACAAGAAAAGCATTTTGAATTGTTGATTCATCGTCAGAGACGGCTTAGAACCAATAGTTCATTATCTAATGGATTTTTCTATTCTAATACTCTATTTGAGAGTTATCAGTATTTATCAAATCTATTCCTATATAATAGAACACTATTGGATCAAATGACAAAGACATTGTTGAAAAAAAGACGGCTTTTCCCCGGATGAAATGAAAATTGGCTTCATGTAACAAAAGAAAAGTTTCCCATTCCTTAGCTAGAAAGATATGTGGCCATGAAATAGGCATTAAGGGAAACATAATTGACTAGGTGGTCCAGTCGTGGAAACACCCATTTCTTCCATATTATAGACCTTAACTCCATGGAACAATATGCTATTGCGGAAACATGGAAGAATTGAAATCTTAGATCAAAACATTATGTATGGATGGTATGAACTGCCTAAACAAGAATTCTTGAAGAGCGAACAACCAGAGCTATTACTCACTACATCAAAAAATCTCCATTAATGAAAGAAGTAAATCCATTGGAAAATATAAAATACGTATGCCGGATGAAATGGTTGTTGCTATCTGCTCCAATAATGAATCATTTGTTTAACTGAACAACTAAATAAAATAGATAGATCTTTCTTTCTCTTCATCTTAGGTCAATGGATCTTCTCAATTGAAAGATCCCCTATATGGATAATACACATTCCAGTTAACCGAGCCTAACTCTAATTGTTTTGTTCCGAAGCAAAGATATCCAATAGGCTGTTTGTCCTATTAAGATATTCACAACCAAGAAATACCAAGTTCTCTTTCCTTTCGGATAGGCCTTGAAAGGAGAAGGAAGGCTGGAATGCTAATTGGCATATATTATTGAATTCACTTTGGGAACACCCAGTGCCAAACTCAATGAATTGGTAAGCCGCCAATCCCTAAAATAAACTATGTAATGTACTTTATCAGGTAGGTTAATTTTACCAGAGGTTTCTATTGTATCAATCTACCCCTATGTGATTCATGTTGAAGCATATACTTGGGGGTGGGTGTAGGGCAAGGGCAAACAATTTCAAAACAAACTCCCCATTCATTAGATAGTGAAGATCACCAAGATTTTTTGATCTACTGCCAAACTTATTCCAATTCAATAATAAATCTCAATATTATTCCTTGACAAGGACTAGAACCTCCTTGCTCTTTAGTACGAGATTTTGAGTCTTGCGTGTCTACCATTTCATCACCAAGGCATCTTGAAAGTGAATCATATTCCATGAATATGATATCTATATAGTGTGATGTGTGGAATATATGACAAAGGTAGTGTTAGAGTATTTTTATTGATCGGTCATGTCATATAGGCTCGAGTCGGGCATCTAATTGGTTTGATTAGAATTATCCAAAGGATACCTTATATATATTTTATAAAAAAGATGGACAATCAAACCTGTTTCTCATTTCAATAGAAGCCTAAAGAGGTGAATAGGGTCCCAAATAACGAGTGATATGTAAAAAGCAGGTCCGATTACGCCTATTCCAATCCTAAATGGAATGGAATGACGCAGATATATATATGTAAACATAGTGTCTATTTAGATATGCTCGAATGACCCTTTCTCATAATGAGAATGTATATAACCCTATTTCGGTCTGGTTTGGTATGGAATGAACTTATAATCATGGAATCAACTCAATCATCAGATTATAGATTATAAGTTCATAACCCTATCCCATTCCGATTTTGGGCGGAATAGATCTACTAATTCTTTGATTTTAGTTAGTAAGAGGGATCTTGAACTAAGAAATAGATTTTTGAAGCTAAAAAAGGGTATCCTGGGCAATTTCAATAATCGAATCATTGATATTCCTGGTATAGTAAATGCTATCACACATACAATTATACTTAATTCAATGGAATTGTTTAATCTTAAAAGGGACCCTCTATAATTTCACACGTGAGGAATTATTTCTTGGTTTTGTCGAGTCATTAATAACTTGATTATTTTTAGATAATAGTAGATAGAAACAATTCTCGTAAGGAGTCCACCAATCTCACCATCGATAAAGATAACATTGAAATAGCTTGTGGCAAGCATTCCTATATATTTAGCATCAGATATTCATTGCCATTGTTCATTTTGAATACTGTGTATTATGTTTTTGTACTTTATTGCTTAACTACTCGATAAAAAAAAAGCATTTCTACCTCTATAAATGAGTCTAGTTTGATGTGATCTTTGGGCCTGTAAAACTTCCTCCTTATATAATAAGTCCTCAAATTGTAGTTTAGCATATTCCTCCTTTCTAATATTACCAGGGTTAGTTAAAACTATTAAGTAGATTTGTTAGTTGGACTTGGAGGAATTTGATGGACTTAGTGATATTTCTAAAGAGTTGGTAGCTTCAACAATTTTAAGCTTTATTATTATTTTCTTATTTAATAGCAAAAGCAAAGGATCCATTAAAATGTTAAGTACAAGCCTTGGAAATTATATCAGAACATTGGAAAAAAAATATTAACAGCTACAGTGTGGCAAGTGCTTTTCTAGTGTTAATTGGCCGTCATCTTCTTTGCATTTGTCTGTGCATTTGTGGTTGGGTTATTGGTATGTGGCCTTAAACATTTCTACTTTATGCATAATCTGTCATAGGTCAGTCAATCATTTTGTGAATTTGAGTTCCTTGTGATGGTATTATTTGCTTGAGATCATTGTGTAGTATGTGTTTGTTTTAGGCAAACAACATCATGAAAAGGATGCATCTACATTTTCTTTGACTATCTAAAGTTAGCTCACTTCCCACGTTTTCCTTTCTTTTGATAGGGTGTTTAGACTACCTTTGAACCTTGTCAAAACTAACATAGTAAGGCAACCATTTCTTACCCTCTCTATCATCTATTATTTCCTGACATATAGTACTTTTTATATATGCCTATGGTTGCCTGCTAATTCATCACACAAAAAGTTTAGAAAGTATTTTTAGTTCACACTTATTGTCAGGATCATCTATAATAAAGTGAAACAGATGTGTGAGCTAAGTTAGGTTTCCTTGCTTCCCTTCCATTTTCACTATGGTATCTCATCTTTCAAAAAGATTGCTTCCAATCCCTTCCCATCAGATTTTTTTACTAAAATTACCATTAACATGTCTGTTATGCACTGAGCTTAATTCATATCCTATGTTTGATAGTCTTTACTAAATTCAATTCTTGTGCTTATATTTGATAGTCTTTACTAAAACTTATTTTGTTGTCCTTTCTCATTTTAATTTTTTCACATTACAAACATACTAATGTAATTGAGTTTGTTTTGTAATTCCATGTGATACATGGAGGAGAACCCATGTGGATAGCATGTGAACAAGGGTAGGTGAAGCTAACTTCTTGTCTGAGATATTTATACTTTTCTAAAGGATATCTTGACCATTCCCATGATTATAGTTTGTAGATTTAGGCAGAGAGTATTTGGAATATGGACATACCTTATAGCAAAACTAATCTATTCATGGGATGTCCTAATTGTTTACAATTTGATGTTGAACTTACTTATTAAATTAACTTTGTGTGTAAATTTAATTGTAGACTTTTGGATGCAGTCAAGTAATACAATGGCTATGGAAATTTTCAAGACTGGTTACAAATCAAGTTATATGAAAAAAATAGCATAGCTTGCTGCCTTGTCTATTATTTATTGTGTTTGCAATATTTATACACATATCTCATTGTTTTTCATACTATGATTCAATAAACTTCACATTGTTTGTCTTGGGTTGGTGGGTCAGTGGGCTAAAACATTGATATTTGTTTTCAGCAATAATGGCTTCTATTTTGTTTCTATATGCTTGTACTATTATCCAATGTGAATCAAAGGAAGCCTTTGCTTCTGCCTTGTTTGATTGTTTCCATTTTGTGTTACTAGGAAAATTCACCTCCAGTTTTATGTTTTGCCTCACGAAATAATTACTTGGACAACAGTATCATATTATCGTGTCTTCCATCCTTGACTGAAATTTAGTGCAAAGTAATGGAATTGTTCCTCTTAAGTTTGATAACCATCTTAGTAATTGGAAGAAATACAGTTATTGACTGTAGATTGTAGTGTTTTATGTAGATTCCAACCACATTGGACTATGTTGTAACTTGTAAAAGTTAGAAATGTTAGATTATTAACAATTGGGACAAAACTGCAAATGATATTCTTGAAAGAATTTGGTTCCCTAACTATACTGAAGCAATCTCCTTTGACTATTTGTCACAATAAATGCTTAAATGACTTCTATTTTGCATATATGGCATGAAAGATCCTACAATGGACTTCAACAGTCTAAATACAGTGACACTATATAGAATATGGCATTAAGATAGGGTCAAAGGGTATTTAATGATATAATATTAACAAATTGTGACAAATATAATCTTTTGTAGGTTTTATGAAGGTATTTTTGATTCTTTAGATTCAGCTAAAAAGAAGCACAAAGTTATTTGGCAATTACAAAGTTATCTCTTATTCTCTCCCCCCCCTTTCAAGAAATATTTTTTTCCTGATTTTGTTTTGGTATGTATCTTTACCCCTTTGAATATATCTATCTTATTTAAAACAAAACTCGTTATGGCTTATTTATTCAATAAAATTTCAATTTTCAATCTCACTTAAATTCTTCTATATACTTATCATCTTATGATAATAGTTCTCTCTCCTCTCTATTAGGTTATGTATGATGATGGTGATGAAGAAATATTAAATCATAAAAGGGAAATATGGGAGTTTATTGAAGTTGACTCTGATATTGATGCGGTAGGTCTCTACATTGTATTTTTTAGTTTAAACTTTTTCTAATATCTACAACTAATGGCAAATATTCTATGAACATGAAGAAGGAAGTGATAATGCAATTCCTGATGCTTCAGCTAATATGCATGTGCTGCTGATTGTTGATGTATAATTAAAACATCTTATGGCTATAATTTTAGAAAAAAATGTTCTAAAATTTGATTTCATGCATGCATGCTTGTTTGCTACATATAATGTGTGGTCATTGCCTTCTTCTGGAAAGTGTATTCAAAGATGTTTTTGGCCAAATAGGTGAGCTGGTGGTATCGTTGGTTCTTGTTATCTACCATCCATAGGAAGTATCGGTAGTTAGAGCTTATATAGAACAAATTATATTATTATGCCCCTTCCAACTAAAAGTAAAAGAAAAACTTATTTTCCTTTATTCTTTTGGTATTTAGTTCTCTGCAACTGTTTGTGATACTGATTCCTGTTTGATTAATTGTTAAAATCTCTGTATCCCTCGTGAAGGAATTGGGCTATTTTTGAGGTGGAGATGAAGTTTATCAACCGTGAGGAATGTTTGATGTTTCCTTAAAATTTTGATTTTAATATTTTATGTTCTCTTTGTTGTTTTACATTGCTATAGTATTTTCTTTTTCCTCTGGTAAAATATTCAATTGGATTTGTTCTATATGTTCCTATATTTGGTGATTCTCCTTTGTTCAATTGGCTTATATGTGATTATATTTAGGCCCCCAAATAAGAAAGGGAAAACAAGTGCTGGTGAGTCAACCAAACGAAGAAAGATGGATGCTTATTCCAAAGGGTTTGTCAATATCATAAATCAATTTATTTTCCATCCTTTTTGTTTGATATCTAAATTTCAACTTTAATTTTCAGTAGTGAAGGAGCCACATCTAATATATCAAAGGGTACATCCACAAAATCCTGCATCATTAAAATTGTTATGCTTGTGTGTGTGGATTGTTTTCATTTCACTGTTGTGCTGCTTAATAATTTTTTATGGTGCTTTAAGGAAATTTATTTTGGTCATTTTTCCAATAAATGATGTGGTGCATTTGATTATTAGTGCTTGAATATGGTATCTTGTGTGGAATGTCACTTATTGTTATCCTGCCATTTTTCTCACAACTATTCTAGTTGTTAATATACACAATGGAAAATTTTTTCTAGTTTCTTCTAATTGCCATTTATTATCATAGGAAATGTGCATGATGGGTTTGGTTCCTAGTGATGCCAATCAATCTCTTTATGGTCTTCCAATTTCTGGCTCACAAGGTAATCCAAACTTGTATTCTCATGTTCAAGGGGACAATACTACACTGTCACACATATCAGTCAGTGGTAGTTCATTTTCAGCTCATCAATATGCAGCATTTTGATATCAAACTAACACAAATGATGAACATATTGGGTTAAAGGATTGCATAAGAACTCAAGCATTCCTAGTGCTCAATTGGATTAATTCATAAAGGCTTGGAAAATAGAGTAAAACCAATATTAGTCTGTGTATAAAATTGTTGTATAGATTTGACATTTGTAGCCACTGTTTCTTCATAATTGATAATTTGTAGTAAGTTATTAAAGTTATACTTAGGAGTCCATGGTATGTTAATGTTACCTATGACTAATAGTGTGAAAGTTGTACTTATGAGTCTGTGGTATCTCAATCTGTATGCAACTGTAAACAATACCTCTTCGAATAAAATGCCAAGTTAACACTTTGGTAATGGCCAATTTTGCACTATGTTGCGCATGGTACACATGTTTTCTTCAGACAATTGTAATAATATAATACTTAAAAAGTTTCAACAACAATTGTAATGGAGTTAATGCAATACAATCATAGCTGTAAAAGACAATTCTTATAATATACAAACAATATAGTTTCCCACATCAAATAATGCATATACATTTCACCAAATAATGCTTATAATTATGCAATGCAAGGTTGAATCAGTTTGCATTCATTATATTTTTGTTCGAGTCATTCAAAAGTCAACTAAGCACTCCTAATCACAGTACCATTGTGTTCATTATATTCTCCTAGTACCAAATACACAGCAAGGTAAAATCAGGCTGAATTGGTAATTGGCTGCGAGGAATGTAGGATTTAATATATCATATCAAACTTAAATTGAGATTGCATATATACACACCCCAACCTCGAACTCAACTTTGAGTATACTTCTCATCATCCACATTGCCAAGTACATGCCATAGTCATAGCTTAAAGCAATAGCATATAATCAAAAACAAGTGGAGGATGGAGCTAATGTTATTATAATTGTAATATAGTGTGACTATTATATAAATATATGCATACACTTACACACTACATTTAAGAATGTCATTCAATGTTTTTATTAAATTGAACAACAATATTTTATTAAATTTTATTGATATAACATCGAATCTTACTTGTTTTGCTGAATGTGAACCAAGTTAGAGACAACGACCTGAAATGAGTTGTATTCGGGTGTTTGAGGTTCGGTGTACATCCTCGTTGTCTCCTTAACTAAATTACTCATAAATGTCACTTGAACCATGTAGAACAAGTAGAGTATGCGATGTTTGTCCCCATTAAGTTACATGATTATGTTGTAATGGAATAAATTTATAAACATCAAATTACTAGTTTGTTGATCACTTGCTCTCTCTCGTTTGTCAATTATTTGGGACCTAGTGAATCCAAATGTAATATCTCATGGTTGGCTATGTCAATTATGACCGGGTACTAATGTACACCACAATTATTAATAAGAAAAAATACTTGTCAGAACACAGGAGGAGCCCATTTAATAGTAGTTATATTGTTGGAGGCAATAATTAATTTCAATATAAGGCAAATATTGCATATCAAAACTATACCCTTTTAAGTGGGGCTTCCTGAGGGAAGTATATCTGTTTGTATCCCTTCATCATGCTTGTGACACTCAACTAGTCGGTTTTAATACCTTCCTAGTACAGATCATATACAAAACTCGAGTATGTGATAAGTCATCTAAATGAAAAACTCAAATAGATATCGACTATTATAATGTGCTCATCGAAACATGTGGCGAGAAGAACCAGTCAACGGGTCCCCTTATTTTGCACTGAATATATGAGTACCTATTCAAAATTATGAGGCCATTTTGTCACAGTTAAATGGATAAGAATAGTACACAATTGTTGTGAGACAATGCCATTAACAGGTAACAGGTAATATGTTTTATATTCTTACATCGTCGATGATCCATTGTTCAGGAAACACACACTTTAGAAGTGATCTCATCGCGTAACACCCATCACATTTTGCGACATATTCACTGAATACCTAGTTCCACATGCAAAGAGTATATTGGATAAAAGTGAATCAACTATGTTTCTGTGGATTAAATTTTTTTCCCTAAACACACTAAACAATGTAAATATATCATGGCACTTATATGACGAACATAACTTACTCAATTTCTTCGGTCTCCTTGAATATATAGGCACCCACAACCAATTCTTGCTGTAATCAGACTTTATCATATCTAGGAGTCAAATAGGGACGAATCCACTAGAAGAAGTATCATTAACCATGTTATATATATATATGACAATAATTAACTGAGTCCATTACCTTGGGTAACTTGAGTGAACCACCTCTCACAAGTCGTTCCAACTGGATTCCAAGATCAATATCCAACAATTGTTTATGTGCAGCATTTAACGTTCTGTGCAGCCTATGCAATGAAGATGTTTGATATTCCTCACCAACATTCTCATTTGTCGGCTACTGGAATAACTTCCTTTCCTTCTTGCTTGTCTACATCATTTATAAAATACAACATGTTAGTGAATAACTTATATAACATCAATGAAAGTACTCGTTAACAACAATAATTCTTTTCAATGGTAACAAATAAATTTGACCATATTGTTCACCATTCCTTTTATAATCTTCTTCTCCATCCTCAATTTTACCATCTTTCGCTGGCTGAGTGATTCATAGCGAATGTCATATGCAGCCTCAGGTGTGGCAGGAACATTTGGGGTGATTTTACATTTTCCATATACTTCATTTGACTTTTCAGAGCATCTTGGTGTCTTGGTTTTATGTGATGATGAATGTACCGAGTTTGATGTAGATGAGCGAATGGGTCCTTGGGGGTCACGACTTGAGTGCTGTGTTTTTGGCCTATTGTCCACAATTACAATCGATATAAGGAAGTCAACCTTGTCGTTCAGAGTGTACACTATCTTATGTGGGTTGTCCACTCTTTGAGATAAAGATTATGAAACAATAGCCACACATATATTACATGACACACTTATAAACCATGAGTCTTATCCAATCATACGAGTTAGTCAAAAGAAATAATATAAAACTTAACAAACTTCTCATATATTTTTGAATATTTGCCAAATTCTAGTAATTTCAAAATTACTATTTAATTTATAATGGTGATTTATTATTTAACCATTGTAGCATTCTACTTTGCAATTAGAAATAGGAGATAAGTAACAATTTTTAAGGTTAAAAAATATACAAGATCATGGATCAAGTCACAACTTTAAATTTATGAAATCTGACAAATATTTTTATAAAATAAGACTAGAAACCATTTGTAGACTCTGTTTTATTATAAACATATAAACATATTAGAAGTTAATAGATTATAAACGATTAGATGAGAAAACAGAAATTAATCTAATAATTTGTAAATCTATCATGTGCATGCCTTTAATATTTTATGAATACTAAAATAGTTTTTTGTTTATAATTTAAAACTGTCATGATTTTTGAAGTCTCATTATTAGAATAATTGCATTGAAGGCACTAAATAATAAACATGGAGACTAATTCTTGCACAAAATACTTTATCACTAAAGAGGAAAAAGTGGGTTTGTTAGGCTATTGTTTTTAAAATTTTGTTTTTTTAAATAATTAAAAAAAACAATTCATTATGATTTTTTTTTTCCTTTTGAAAACTAGTTTCCATTTTTTGTACCTTAGAATAGATAATCAATAACAATTTAAGTTGTTCTCAATTTTTTTAATAATAAATATTTTATATTTATGATAATTTTGTTAAAAAATTTATAAATCAACTTAATTAATATTTGTTATTATTTAATTCTAAAATGTTATAACTATTTTTTAATATTTATTAATTTTAATGTTTCAAAAACTATTTTGGAGATCTTCATTTTTGGTTTTTTTTATTTATTAATTTCAAAAACTATGTTTAAAAACTGTTCTCATAAACAAACAAAAAAAACCAAATAGGCCCATTTCTCTATTACTAACTTGAGTATCTTGATTTCTTTGTATGTATCTCATTAGTTAGTTGCTATGCTGCACATGAGTATGATAGTTTTTTTGTTTGTTTAGGTTTTAGGTTTTTTATTTTTCTTATGATTATTTTAAGAAATAATTTAAAAAAATACACAAAAATTAAAAAAAATCACAGCACAAGTATTCAAAAATAAATCAAAAATAAAGTCTAAAAAAAATTCTTTTTTTTACCTTTTGTTTAATTTTTTTAAATTATTTCTTAAAATAAAAATATAAGAAAATAAAAAAAATAATTAGCTACTCATGAATAGCATAGCAACAACCTAAAATAATGTTGGTTGCGCTACTCATGAATATGAGTAGCTTTTTTTATTTTAGGTTTTAGGTTTTTATTTTTCTTATAATTTTTTTAAGAAAATTTAAAAGAATCACACAAAAATTCAAAAAAAATTCATAACACAAGTATTCAAGAATAAATCAAAAAATAAAGTATAAAAAAAGAAATTAAAAAATTCTTATTTTTTCCTTATTTTTAATTTTTTTAGATTCTTTTAATTTTTTTCTTAAAATAAAAATTATAAGAAAAATAAAAACATTAAACAACAAATAAAAATAATAATTAGCTACTAATGAGTAAGCATAGCGACCATCTAAAATAATTTATAGGCAATTACATGGCTTCATATTGACTTTTGATTTACATTGTGCTCGCTCTCTAGCGAGTCCATTTAATTTTATATGCGATACTTAATAGGATTAACCCAGATGAAATATTACCCTTGTAGATAAAGTGCAATGCTGCATCTATTATTGTGTTTTTGTGGTTTCTTATTAAGTCTCCATGAGATCTTACATTATAAGCTACAAATATTGTCAGCTCTAAAAGCTAAATATTACTTTAAGAGCCGATTATACCTTTCAAAAACATTAGACTATCTCACTTAATGAGATGGTGTTTGCTATGCTACTCATGAGTAGCTAATTATTTTTTAATTTTTATTTTTCTTATAATTTTTATTTTAAGAAACAATTTAACATAATCTAAACAAAATTAACAAAAGGTAAAAAAAATAAAAGAATTTTTTTTACACTTTTTTTTGGATTTTTTTTTGAATACTTGTGTTATGAATTAGTTTTATTTTTTTTTTAGAATTTTTGTGTGAACCTTTTAAATTGTTTCTTAAAAAAACTTATAAGAAAAATAAAAAATCTAAGAAAAAAGGCTACTCATACACATGAGTAGCATAGCATCCAATATTATTTTAGGTGGTTGCTATGCTACTCATGAGTAGTTAATTATTCTCATGAATAGTCCATGAGTAGTTAATTATTATTTTATTTTTCTTATATTTTTTATTTTAAGAAAGATTTTAAAAGAATCTAAAAAAATTTAAAAAAAGGTAAAAACGATCAAAAGATCAAAAGAATGGAAGGAATGGAACATAAACATTACACAATGTTAGAGTTTGGATCACCATAGATGTACCATCACCTCCATTTAGTTTTGGTTTTGTGATTGTATATCACAAACAATTTTTTGAATATGTAAGGAATGGAACATAAACATTTGCAGGACAAACATATATGTGTGTGAATGAGGAAGTTGAATGATTTACTCAAATAAACCATTCAGATTGGTGTATCTCCTCTAATGAAGCTTCAGGATTAGCATCTTTAGAGTTGCTTGAAATATTCACTACTTCCTTTCCATGAGAATATGATGCGTCTCTTGACATGATTAATGTGTGGAGAAATTTGGTAAAAGATTGGGAATTTGCAGACCAAAAATAGAAGTATCATGAAACTTAATCTGACATACTTTTAGATTAGATCACTCAATTCATCAGTAGATTAGAAAGAAAGAAAGTAGAAAGCGAGATTTCTATCAAAAAAATTACGTAAGGAAAGATGAATTCTATGCACACTAACCGAATCCTTGGAAAGGATGGTTGTGCAAATTCGCCTCTTCCCTTATTTTATGAAGAAAGCCAATACACACCAGTTTCCATCCCACATAACAGTAAAATTCTAACATGACAAAGACCAGATCGTATTTGAATTATAATACCCCATGACCACCATACTACAAAGGCCAAAGTATAGACCCACAGAGTAGTTCCAAATTTTTGATTGTCATCACAAAGACCAGCGTGTGTCAATTGCAAAATAATTTATAATTATTTTTGGGTCTTTTTTAGGTTACATTCAGATGTACCAGTGCATCTAGGTACTTTATTTATTTATTTATATTTATATTTATATTTATTTATTTCATTATTTTCAATTGTATATTTAAAGTTTAATTCTATTTTTTTGAATTTGTTTCTAATTTTTTGAAGTATTGTGTTTTAATTATTTTTTAAATTTTTGTTAACTTTTTTGAATTCTTTTCTTATATTATTTGGATTCTTGTCTTAAAATAAAAATTATAAATAAATAAAAATTAAGAAAAAAAATATCCAAATATATCTATACATCCAAATGTAACTTAGCAAACACTTTATTCTTGTTAAAAGAAATGCAAATTATGTTAATGCTGTTAGTAAGAAAGACATATACATTCATGTATAGTAAAAAATATTCGAATTATTGTTATTTATGATAGTCTATTAAACATCTAATTGGTTGATTATTTATTTTAATAAAAAAAATAAAACTGCAATTGATCACTAGCACCACCTTGAAATTTTTATAATACTTAATGCATAAAATAAATTAATAAATGTCAAGAAGACAATATTTTGTGATTAGTTTGACATTAAATAAATTTATGATCTTATTGTTATAAAAAATCTCCTCACAATATCAATGAGATCAACTAAGTTAATAATTATTAATAAAAATTAATAAAAATATTATTAGTTACATCAATAGTTCATATGACACATTATAGGCATTGAGTATTAGTAAACTTTATCACCAGTGGTTCTATTTAAACACTATTATAGAAGATGGAGGCAAATAATCTGGAACCTTACATGTCAAATTCACATTGCTCAAGCAAGTTTTTTCAGTTTTGTTTTTTCTGCATAGTATATTTTACTCCTAGAAGCAAGCATACTTCATCCTTGCTGAGTTTTAGTGCTGCTTGAAAAACAAACCAATTGCTATGATCATAAGTAATAACACAAGATTTTCCATAAACACAATAACCAAGCAACTAAATTTTTTTTTTCAGGGATCAACCTACTTATCAAACATAGAATGGAATATTTATAATAGCATCACAAAAAATAAATAATTAAATTAGTGTTGATTACACTAGTAATATAAGGTTATTCTCAGCCAGGGTCAAAGACCATGTAGTGTCCCCTGTTCATCCCTACATGTAACTTCCCTACCATCTTTGACAAATTAAATATTTGGAAAGATATGACATAGGCACCCAAAAAGCTAATTAAATGAATCCAAAACAAGTATTTGCAGGGGTACTGTTCTTCACTGATTTTGGAGATGTTATTCCAACCTCTTTATCTTCAACTTGTGAGGTAAAAGGCTTTTCATTCTCCTTGGCTAATGATTGTTTTTGCACCTCTTCTTTGGGGATGTCAACCAAGTTATTCACAACTTCAAAAGAATGGGTTTTTGGAGAGAGGACTTGATCATTACCTTCTGTTCCATCTATAGACTAAAAATTACAAGTTGAAAAACACTCCCCTTATAAGAAAATGATGAAGAAAATACTTTGTCAACTGTTAAATATGCCAACTATAATATAATGAGGCCAATTGTTTCAGTTACACAAAATTAAGTGATTGGGATCCCTTGGGAAATGAAAACCATGCAATATATATACAAAAGATCATATGAACACCATTTATAAAAGTCTTTGTGCAACATATTTTGATTTATTAGCTAAATATAAAGCTGGAAAAAAATTTACATGTCATAAAGAAAAACCGAGACAACAAAAGTTTTAATGTCACTTAATTGTAGTTTTGGATGTTCTTTTGCTGAAGCATCTATCCTTGTAAAAATTATATTACTTGACCCTTTGAAGTGCTTAACCAACTTCTCTAATTGTTTGCTTGTGGCCTAACAGTTGATACACCAAGGTGTGAAAAATTGTTTTACAGTCATGACTTTTAGTACCAGCTCTATCAAGAGGCTAGCCAATATAGTCTTTTGGCAAAAGTTCACTTTTGGTCCCTTATGTTTGTACTCAATTTCAATTTCGTCCCTTACGTTTGCTTTGTTTCATTTTGGTCCCTGATGCTTAAAAACTGTTCTAAATTAGTCCCCATAACTAACACCATTAACTTAACTAATGGTTTTGCTGATGTGGCAATACATGTGGCAAATAAGAGTACACCTCACTGACTGATGTGGCCAAATGGCATCTTCCTCAAGTAATAACTCTGCTTCTCTTTTTCTCTCTCTATAAATGACATGCTTCATGGTGGCTCTAGCTTCCTACATGTCCCATCTCCTTCATTCTAGTCCATTTCATAGAATTATATGGTAACACCCTCAGCAAGAGTGAATGGGTCAAATGGGTCAAGTTATTTTCATTGGGGTGGTGGACTTCATCAATACCTTGTGCAGAGAATGCTTCACTATTGTAGGTTTGTAGTTTTTCAAATTCTGGGTCTACCCTATTATTGTTGCCGTTGTTGTTGCTCTATTATTGACAACTTTTTGAAAACAAAGAATGAGATGAAGATGAGATAGAGGAGAGAAAGGGCAACGCAAAAGATGGTGAAGGAAAAGGAGAAAATGAGATCATGTGTTAGAGGTCGAAAGTGCAGTGAGAATGGGTTAGAGAAAGAGAAAAGAAAAGCAGAGTTATTACTTCAGGAAGATGGCATCTACAAAGGCAACACATGCTAGGCATTGTCTATTTTAAAGCATGCATTCATGCATCGCTACTCATCTTTTTAAAAGAGATACTTGCATGTTTTCAACTGTCCTCTATGAATTGTATTTGTCTTTAGCGCCCAAAATAAAGAAATTAAAAAACAGAGACATTCATTTGGTCTCTTTCATTTATTTCAAGTCTACATCACACATGAAGCTCAGCTAGTAGAAATGAACACTACTTTTACTCTCTTAGACAAAATGAACATCGATCTCATTGGAATTCCAAAAGATACCATTTTCAAATTTTTAACTTGAAACAAAAATATAGGGGGAATCTGCTCGCGTGCTTCCTTAAATGCTTGCTTCAAATTTTTCAAGATCCATTCCTCCTCCATCATAAATGCTTTTGTTTTTACCCTCAACATCTATGAATGTGAAGGGTGCAGTAAGTTTTTGAAGAATGAAAAATGAAACCTAAGAACAATGACCCATGCATGCTAGCAAGCATGAGGATAGATAGATAAACAAAAAATAATACATAAGAGAAACATTAACTTTTCAATATCCAAACATTAACGGTCCAATATCCAAACTTGTCCAGCATCTGTACGCAATTTCCAATAGCATGGATATTAATTGAAAAAAACTATGATTTAAGTGTTAGGACAAACAAATAAATAACTTCATGTTTTATTGGTCTATGCTAATATTATAAACAGATACCAAAATATAACTCTCTATAACTAAAAGTGGATTTGAAACATTTTTACATATGACTCAAGGAATACACTTGTTCCTTTAAATGAATTAAAGGGCCATATACGATAGACTGCACAAATAATGTTCCTAAAATGTCTAGAAACAAAAAAAGGAAGTTGAGAATTAAAATGTACTAAAGGATTGAAATCTAAGAATTAAAATGTACTAAAGGAGGAAGCTGGAAAAAAAAAGACTAAATAAGAGTGAAACAACCACCGTAAGAGTACCAAGCACCCTTCAACTTATCCAAACATTAAGACACCTTTTGAAATTACTGAGGTGTCTAGATGAGGATGTGAAATTACTATAGTGTCCATATGAGGATGTGAAATTATTGCATGCTCAAACACAGGACACATGCATTCCTAAAGGAGATAGCATCCCTAAAGGAAAGAACAATGTCCTAGGCAAAGCAAATTTGTTTACTAGTCTTTCACAGATGGAATAAGTTAAGAATATACTCTATCTAGTTAACGGCACTGAACTCTTCTTTTATATCCATGAAATTATTATATCCCCAATTGTCAATTACTATTACTTAACAAACTTACTTTATGTTGGATGAAACTTTGTATATTATCTACATATTCTCCAAGGTTAGCCATATATCCTTGGTCTAAGTTATTGTTCTACAAGAGGAAAACAAGATTCTTTGATGTGGCAAATGGAAAATCTAAGAAAAAGAAATTCACTATAAGATCTTCAATCATAAGGTTATGCTTTACTTTACTTTTCTTTTTTTGGTAAAAAAGAGCTCAAATTATATCCCATTACCTCCACTCCACCCCACCCCAACCACTTGAACTAGTGTCCAGTTGCAAAGTTTTAACTTTTAAGTCAATGTTATATATATTTCAATAAACTAAATCTTATAACAATTATCAGATTCAAAGTTCTAATGATTTGACAAGAATATAAGATGAATAAGATCAAAACTTAAACGTCTAATCTGATAGACATATAATACTTTCTACATGCAGGTCAACAATATGGAATTGATAGCTAGGATGCAAATTCAGAGGCATGAATTTGTATAATTGATAATCTAGATTTCTATTGTTATATTATTCTCCTTTAACCACTCTTATCACAATATAGTTTCAGGAATTTAATGTAATTGTATGTATTTCTGAATTTCTAGCTAAAAGAAAAGAAATTCCAAATTTTGAAGCAGGAGGGGTAGCACTAAGCTATCAAGGCTTGGTCCAATTAGGGACAGCAGAACACCCAATAGTGGAAGTAAGATTTCAGAATGAGAGAAGAAATGATAAGAAGATTCAATTAAAAAGGAATCAATAAACTTGGCACTCACCTAAAAGTGATACGAAAATGAGAAAAGAAATGATACCTTAAACTTGGCACTCACCTTAAAATGAGAGAAGAAATGATATGAAGATTCAATTAAATGATAAGATGAAAATGAGAGCAAATTTCTTTATACAAAAGAAGTTTGTTCAGTTTTTTAGGACTCACCTTGAAGTCATATTATCATTTGAGTTTGTTTTTTCTTAACTAGTAATAAATATGTTGCAGAGTCACCAAAGGGCATTTGAATACTACAAATTGCTCATTTTAACTAATTATTCTGATAAGAACACCCAATATCTAATTTCCTTTAGTAGACACAATTTATCTGTCCAAAGTCTTGAAAGACAAAAATTCCACAAAGTGTGTTAGATCAGACCATCAATATCTTAATTACAAAAAAAAAAAGATCTGACCATCAGTATCTTTATCGCTAATGCAACTTCATTTTCCTTTCTATCACATTGACACATGAGATGAGATGAATCAAGGTTCACAACACATCAACAGATTATGCACAATTTGTAAATAATACTTGTATAAGTAGCATTACCAATTTTTGTTAACAATTATTGTTTCTCATTTTGATGAAAATTTGGGATGGTTTTCTCCTTTCATAATTCTGCCCATGAGAGAAGAACTTTTATACAAAAGAAAAGTATAGTGATATGAAGAGTGAATACCATACCCTCTTATCAAGAACAAAACATTATACATAGACTCCTCATATACCCTATTATTCAACACTGGCAACTAAACAAAAACAAAGCAATATCCAATGAAACTTAAAATGTAAAGCATTGCCTAGATGTGGCATCAACAGGGAAGGTATTATCTTTGAAAGTTTTCTTGCTGGTGCTACAAGACCATCACCATCCAGTTTATCATAAGAGCCATGCCTCACACCTTGTAAAATGCCTTGATTCAAATGTCCAACATAAAGATGTTTTATGATAGAAATTGGTAAAAAAAAATTAGTTTAGGTGGGAAAATGGATAATGAGCAGTAAAAGGTTTTGCAAGATTTTATAGTATAACCTAAGCTATAATTTTTGAAAAGGCTATCTCTGCTTCCAATAAGCCTAAACTACAATTGAAAATCTTTGTTCAATATTAAATTAACCACTACACTCATTTGTGGAAATATGAACCAACAATTGGTACTACAAGAGCCCGACCTACATTTGTGCCTCTGCATAGCCTTGCAAATCCTCACTGTAAAAAAATTCTTGGATTAATAAAAGAAACCATTGACAATAATAATAAAAGCAAATAGAAATAAAAAACTACAAGAAATAGACATTTTAGGATAGTCACAACTCTTATCTGTTTCTGATTTGGCATTGACAAACATCTTTTCTACATTTTCATATATATGGTATATACCAAAAACTTTGTCAATAAGAGAAACAGAACAAACAATTGGTAGCCATGACCTTTAATTTCTAACAAATGGTTTATTCAGTTTCCAAGGTCTCTAAGAAGCTCTATATGGCTATTGGGCAAAGAGTATACTTCTAAGAGCTCAACAAACACATCTAAACAAAGACATAGACTATTTCCAAGCAAGCAAAATTCAAAGTCAGTCAAGAAGGTATTTTGTAGCCCCTTGTACATGGTGAACACTAAACATCTCCAGTTGAATGCAAGTTAATAATCTTTTGTTTTTCACTGTGGTTCATCAAAGTCATTACTTGATATGCATTTGGGTCATTTTGTCAAAATTTGTAATTCACTTAAGTAAGCAGAGTGGAAGAACACAATTGGTAACCTTGCACTAAACTGAAACCTTCCCCACTTTTTCCTTTGTAGTTCTTTTCTTCTAGTGATGTTATTAAATAATCTATATCATACACAGAAAATCAAAACAAGTTTTTCTACAATATTATATAGTCTTATTGTGATTTACAAAAAGAATAAAATCTTAAGCATACCCTGTTAGGTTTATAGGTTTTTTTGAGTTCTAATAAGAGCTTGCAGAGTTCCATATATGTTTGGAAGCAAAGCTTTACCAATTACATACAGGATTGAAACTTGATGACAAATGTAGCAAAGTGCAAGTAAAGTGTCACTGTGTACAGAAAAATAGTCATCAAGGGAGAGCTTTCCCATTTTTCATTCCAGAGGTTTTGGGAATATCAAAGAGGGAAAGGACTATTGACAATGTGCTATGCGTGTTTGCTATTATTTGGTGCGATAATAAGATATGTTGTTGCTCCATCATTCAGCCTTGATGTGAGTACTTTAGCAATGGCGAATTAGAGATACAGGAGGGACTGTACAATGTAAATAACCTTTGAATCAGTTACCTTATTGTAATCAAAACTTTGACAACGAATCTTTTCAAAGAAATCAAAGAATTTTGAGCTAAAATGTTTTTTTTTTCAGTCAACCAACGATGGACTAAAAAAAGAATACCATTTTCTTGACATTCACTCACTTTTTTTTTAATTTAAAAAAAAGAGATAATAGATAAGTTTTGAAATTTCAAATAACTAACCATACCATAACTTCCTATATTTTAGATTTAGGTTTGTAAGGTGGAGACCATTAGGTCAAATTCTTTCCAGTCTTATAGATTAGAATAGATAATATAACTAAGGATGTGTTAAATAAGAATGATAGCTCAGGGCTGAGTTTTTAGTCTTGAAAAACTTATGCACCAAATTAGTAACATGGTTTTTATTTAAAGTCCTAAACGTGTGTTAAAAAGAAATATAGGCATTTCATGTCTTGACTCCTAAGTACTGACAAAGTGCCAAACAAAAATAAAATTAATGAGGGTACATGCTAACAATTTCAGGCATTTCTGTAACTACATATATCACCAAAAATTAAAAGAGAAATTTCCTTCCAATTTTGAAGCATTGTTTTCAAGGAAATCAATGAATAGAGTACTTACTTCTTTTTAGTTCCTCAAGAAGTTCACCAACTTAGCATACTGCTATTAGTATCAAACAACGAACACTTCAAGCCCTTGTGCTTATTTGGACACACATACTTGTGCAAGTTATTATAACCAAACTTAAGTTGAACAAAGTTGATACTCGATATCAGAAAAGATGATTATCTCCATGGAAGTTTGAAGTATACTTATTACCATATGATACCTCAATGTTTATTATATTCAAACCCAGTCTTTAAGACAAGAATTAAAATAACTAAATAAGTATAAAAAGAAAAAGCCTAACTATCACAATGTGACGGCTGGTGAAAAGCCATCATTTTATGACTTTGAACATGTAAGGGAAAACATAGAGAAAATGGGAGTCACCACCAATTAATTAGAAGGATAATTGGGATCCTAAAAAAAAAAGGAAAACTGGCCCTTGGAACCAGAGGAAGGGATCGGGAGTCTAATTATGTGTGGGGAAGGTGTTAGGCACCCCACAACGTCCATCACTAAGGATGGTTACCTTAAATTGTTCATGCTTTAAAAATTTTAATTTATTTAAATTACCTATTTTTATTAATAAAAAATAAAAAAATAATGAAGAAAGATGAAGAAATAAATTACTAGACCTGTCTTACCGAGTAAGTGCCTACGTACCCCGAAAGGGATTAAGGTCAACGTAGTTCGAAATTGGTTTTATTAAGTTGATTAAGCGAAAAGACGTTAGGACATTTAGGGGAAATCAATTCTCCACTTAAAGCCCGGATAGTGAACCGTGACATTGAAGAGAACGTGCCTCCACTGAATGTTTGTGAAAAATTTAAGACTTTGGGAAAATGAGATTCCACTGAAAGTCCATGAAAAACTGAACTTTGGAGAAGATAATCTTTTACTAAAAGCCTATTAAATATTGCAAGAGTGGAATTTATGAAAGTTATGGAGCAGAAAAGAGATTCATAAATAAATTGGACCGAAGCGTAGTTCATGAAAATATTGGGGTTAACTTATAATTCTTGAACTTAGAAGGGTCAAAAATGTAATTATTGAAAGATTGGGTGTCAAAATGATATTATGGAAAGTATCAGGGGTCCAAATAGAATTTTCAGAAGTGTTAAGATAGATATATCTTTTTGGGAAATGCTGGATTTAGAAAGATATTACTAAGGTATTTGGG
The DNA here is from genome assembly GCA_034509205.1 of Ceratonia siliqua. Taxonomy (NCBI): domain Eukaryota; kingdom Viridiplantae; phylum Streptophyta; class Magnoliopsida; order Fabales; family Fabaceae; genus Ceratonia; species Ceratonia siliqua. The sequence continues at coordinate 6,310,835 of JASKGM010000005.1, forward strand.
TCAAAATTTATTTATTTATAAAAACACCGAATTTTGTTCAAGTCTGATTCTTGTAAGCATTTGGCTAAGCCGTGGGAGCCAAATTTAGAAACATTGGGTCTTGGACCCCTTTTTTGTAAACAATCCCATTGGGCCCTTGAAACCCTTAAAATTAATTTGAGTGGACCTTTGGAACCCCTTTTGACAAATATTTTAGGTGGGCCTTTGAAACCCTCCCTTTTGGTAACAAGTAATTATTCCCTTAAAAAAAAATTATAACTAATTGGGCTTTCGGAGACTACAAAATAAAACAAAGTAAAAAATAAAATAAGTAAATTAATAAAATTAATAATAAATAAATAAAATAAAATAATGATAAAAAAACATAAATAATAACGGTTTTCAAGCATCCTATTTTAACCAAATTGTAAAGACATAGAAAATATTGGAAGAATGACCATAGCTTTGAGGTCCCACACAAATCATGCACTAGGTTAATACCATGCTTCACATAACATCAAAACTCTTAAAATGGCTACCAAATGTTATCTTTAACCCATAATTCCAATGCTAATTCATTCTAAAATTATTTGATTCCCATAAAGCCTAGTTCAAAAGCATGAAGGCAGCCCAGAAAAGGCATACTCTAAAGTCATATATTAAGTTAAAAAAGGCTAACATAATGTATCTGCAAAATGGACAAAGTCATCCAAGAGAAACCAATCAGCATGCATCCAAAATTTATAAACCTAGAAAGACCATGCAACATATGTTAATATGACTTAAACCCACCATGGGAGGTAATCATGCCTTAATCAATCCACTATGTAACAATCAAAAATCATTTAGAGATACAATTAGCAAAATACCCAGCCTTAACATCATGCCTAAGCAAACTAAACAAGATGTTCACAATCAAACTCCTAGCAAGTGAAGACTAGTCAGAATTAGTGTGATCAAAGTGCTAATTTGATAATGAAAGCCAATTTAAGTGACACTATTTGGAGAAGTTCAATGTTATTTTCAAAAAGCATCCTAAACACCACCAATCTCTCTTCCAGAATACACAACCAAATGAATTCTACTTGTATTCTATTCCTAGTCAAGATTATTCAACTTGAGTTATCAAGTGATCAAATTAGCTCCCCAATTTAGATTTTCTATATGTCTTAACATACCCAGAAGACCAAACCCATATATACCTCCTGAAATAATCTTCCCTCAATAAATCAGGGGACCAGTGATCACAGTATTAATTTGGACACACTGAACCATCCAATGATTCCTAACTTTGTTGTAAAAATAGAAACACAGTCAAATAATGCCTTCATAGGATAACCATCCAAATAATACTCCAGAATGCAATCCATTCTAATCTAAGGCAAACATAAATTCAGTATTTGGCTCCTGAGATCCAACTCAACCATGCAGAAAAGAAGTTAACTAAATAAACAAAAAGGGGAAAAAATGGGACTCATATCATATTCTGCATACTTAAACGAATCTAACTACATCAAGGTACGAATTGCATGAGAAAACATAACATATCCAGACAGAAAAAGACTTAGAAGTTATATGGAAAACCAAGATGAAATTTCCATTTTGAACCAACAGACTACATGTCAACCTGGAAGGGAAACAACAAGAAATGGATTAATCAAAAGTTAAATTTGGTCTAAAACTCCTTAGAATCGGATTCAAACCTTAAATTTGAGCTAACAGAGTTGTTGTCTTCTACTAGTATTGAACTCAGTACACCGAGACCTGGAGCCCTTGCCTAAATCCTCTCTTAGACCCTGTTAAACCTCTTTTCTAGTTTTGATTTTTCAATCTTGGGTACCTCTGTCTCAATTTCTATAATTTCTCTTTCGTCTCCCCCTCCTCCTTGCTAATTCGTGCCTCTTATAGCCACCCTCGTCGTTTTGTCCGCTCTCTGTTGGTCTCAAAATTCTCCATCCTCTCCCCCTCTCAGATTTGTCCCATTTATAGGAGATTGGCAAAGCCTCGCCATCTCTCTGAGAGCTTGAAATAAGGGATTTTAGAGAATGAGTGCTGAGATATCAGAGATGGTGTGCATGATTTTTTGGGGTTGTTACAGAATGAAGAAGAGGCGTGAGGGAGGAAGATCAGGGATTGAGTGATGCCAGGCTAATTCCAGGGGAAAGGGATTGCGTGAAGAGGGGAGAGGAATGGCAAAAGTGAGGGGAAACCGGCGGGATGGCAGGCATGTGTGCGAGGAAGAGAGAATGGGTCCGGGGAAAGAGGATGATTTGGGGGTTAGGGATTTAGGAGGAATTGGGTCCGGGTTGTGGGTTATCCAGTTTGGTGTAGGGCTGATGGGTGTGGACCAGGGGTATGGGCTAGGCAACTGGGCTGGACTTCCTTGCTGGGCTAAGGGGTTTTGGGCTCCGGTTTTTGGTGTAGGGCTGTCAAAAAAATGATCCTTTTTGGGCCTTTTTTTTTGTTGTGGTTTTGTGTCTTTTTTTGGTTCATTTTTTTACTTTATATTTATCTTTTTTCTTTTCTTTAATTATTTTTGGTCTCCCAAAAATTTAATGATGATTTTTTATTATTTTCAATTTTTTTTAAAGTGCCTGGACAAAATTCAGTGTTTACAAAACACAAATTTTGTCCAGTAACTCGCTAAACTGGCAAAGAATTCCTCTCTCAAAGTCCTGAGGGACTATAAATCACTAAATGGGGGATTTAACACGAAATTTCTCTATTTTACTAGACAAACCGTAAATTGGCACTAATGAATTGATGTACACAATAAAATGGATCAAACCAATACAGAAGAATCGATGCATACCATAAATTGAAAGGAAATGGTACAGAGGGATCAACGCACACAGTAAATTAAAAGAAATTGGTATGGAGGGTCAACGTACACAATAAATTGAAAGGAATTGGTACGAAAGAATCGATGTATACAATAAATTGAAATGAAACTGGTATGAAAGAATCCACGTACACAGAAAATTGGAAGGGAATAGTACGACAGGATCAAAGTACATATTAAATTGAAATGAATTGGTACAAAAGAATCAATGCATGCAGTAAATTGATAGGAATTGGTACAGAAGAATCGATGTACGTAATGAATTGAAATGAAACTGGTACGGGAGAATCACGTACACAGAAAATTGGAATGAATTAATACGGAAGGATCAATGTATATAAATTGAAATGAAACTGGTACGAAAGAATCCACGTACACAGAAAATTGGGAGGAAATAGTATGGAAGGACCAACGTACATAATAAATTGACAAGAATTGGTACAGAAGAATCAATGTACACAATAAATTGAAATGAAACTAGTACGGGAGAATCCACGTACACAGAAAATTGGAATGAAATAGTACGGAAGGATCAACGTACATAATAAATTGACAGGAATTGGTATAGAAGAATCAATGTACGCAATAAATTGAAACGAAACTGGTACGGGAAAATCCACGTACACAAAAAATTAGAATGAATTAGTATGGAAGGATCAACGTACATAAATTGAAATGAAATTGGTACGAAAGAATCCACGTACACAGAAAATTAGGAGGAAATAGTATGGAAGGACCAACGTACATAATAAATTGACAGGAATTGGTACAGAAGAATCACTGTATGTAATAAATTGAAATGAAACTGGCACGGGAGAATCCACGTACACAACAAATTGGAATGAAATAGTACGGAAGGATCAATGTACATAATAAATTGACAGGAATTGGTATAGAAGAATAAATGTACGCATTAAATTGAACGAAACTAGTACGGGAGAATCCACATACACAGAAAATTGGAATGAATTAGTACGGAAGGATTAACATACATAAATTGAAATGAAACTGGTACGGAAGAATCCACGTACACAGAAAATTAGGAAGAAATTGTATGGAAGGACCAATGTACATAATAAATTGAAATGAATTGGTACAGAAGAATCAATGCATGCAATAAATTGACAAGAATTGGTACAGAAGAATCAATGCACATAGTAAATTGATGGGAATTTCTAGTCCTAAACTTTCTAATAAAGAAATTAAGTATTATTCAAAAATAATGGTAAGGTGCAAACGTGCGTTGTCTGTGCTATACTTAAGTCAAAAGATGTCTAACAAATATGATGCTAATGCAATAAAGATAGTATGGGATGGAATCATCTCCTTGAAATAAGATTTTCGAGGCATGCACTGTAATTCCAAGAAAAGCCTGCCAAGCGCGTTCCTTTTCTGTCACTCTCTTATATTTTTATGGAATTCTGTCGAGCCAATTGGAAGTATTTAGTCTTGGTGCCTGAGCATTATTATTTCATACTTTGAATCTGTTCATTTGGATAAGGTTTTGAAGTCAAACCAAACTGATCAAAAGGGTCTCTGCTATTTTTGTGGGGCGAGACCAATCACATCCAAGTACTCTGGAGTAATATGCAGTTTAAATGTTTAAATTCAAATATTATCCAAAGAAAAAGCTAATTAAGATAGAAGTTAATTAAATGAATAGAACTTCTTTTATTTACATAAAGCTTGTCAACCAAAAAGGTCTTAAATACAAATTCTTCCGTCATTGATGACCGAAAGTCCAAATAAAAGGAAATATTTAAACGGTATGTAATTGTAAATATTGAATCTTCTAGAGCTTTTACATAAACGAGAAAACCAACACAAAGGAAGGTTGTCTTAACTAGATTCTTCAATGTCCATAGAACTCTCGATTCCCAAATTGAAACTGATATGTATTTTCGATTTCTTTGAGGGAAATGGTGCCGATGCCAACGAACCCTCTTCAAAATTGTCCCAGTACTCTTCAAAATTGCCCCAGTTTTGACTTGTGGGTTCTCACTGATTCAAGCATCACCTCTACCACTTAAGCCGCCCTTTCGGGTTTTTGACTTAGGGGTGTTTTTCTTTCCTTTTTTTTTATTTTTTCATTTTTTTTGTGCCTAACTTTTGCCTAGGATGCCTTCTCAGGTTTTCAACCTAGCGGCTCTTTTTTTTTTTTTAGGCATAATAGTGTTTGACTGCATTAGAATTAATTGGCCTGGCTAATTCCTGCCCATCCATGTCGATGAGGATTAAAGCTCCCCCTGAAAAAGCTTGCTTGACGATATACGACCCTTCATACGCAGGAGCCCACTTTCTTTTGGCATCCTCTTGATTAAGGAGAAATTTTTGAAGTACTAAGTCTCTAGTTTGGAATTCTCGTGGCCGTACTTTTTTGTTGAAAGCTCGAGCCATCCTCTTTTGGTATAATTGACCATGGCATATGGCAGACAATTATTTCTCCTCAATTAGATTCAACTGCTCATATTGAGCTTCAGCCCATTTGGCTTCTTCAATTTGTGCTTCCATAAGTATCCTCAAAGAAGGGATTTCTATTTCAATAGGAGTCATTGATTCCATCCCGTATACCAATGAATATGGCGTTGCCCCAGTTGACGATCTCATGCAAGTACGGTATGCTTAGAGTGCGTATGGAAACTTTTCATGCCAATCTTGTAGTTGACCACCATTTTCCCCAATATTTTCTTGAGGTTCTTATTGGGTGCTTCTACTGCCCCGTTCATTTGAGGTATGTATGGCGCTAAATTATGGTGTTTGATTTTGAATTGCTCACATAGATTTTTGACTTCATAGTCATTCAGATTAGGTACGTTGTCAGTGATTATTCTTTCTGGGACTCCAAACCGACATATGATATTGAGCTTGATGAATTTCATAAATACTTTCTGAGTGATTGTGACATACAATGCCGCCTCGACCCATTTAGTGAAATAATCGATAGCTACTAAAATGAAACGATGTCCGTTGGATGTCTTAGGATTGATGGGTCCGATCATATTTAAACCCTAGATGGAGAATGGCCAGGGGGCCGTCAAGTTATGTAACGAAAATGGGGGATCATTGATCCGATTCGTGTAAACTTGACACTTATGGCATTTTCGACAGTAATTGATGCAATCTTTCTCCATGGTGGTCCAATAGTAACCATACCTTAGAATCTGATGGGTCATCATGTGTCCATTAGCATGAGTCACACAGGTACCCTTATGTATTTCTGCCATGATTGTTTATGCTTCTCTATCATCCACACAACGAAGTAACATTCCGTCATATCCTCTTTTGTATAGTACTTCTCCATTCAGCAGGAAATTGGCAGCCAATCGCCTAATAATTTTCTTATCATTCTCATCTATACCCTCAGGGTATTGCTGAGTTTGGATATAACATTTGATGTCTGTGTACCATGGCTGTTCCTCGCTTTGTTCTATATTGAGGCAATATGCTGGGTTGTTGCTAGACCTAATATTAATGGGCAGGACTTTACTTCCTTGGTCTAACTTGAACATATCGGCCAACGTTGCCAGTGCATCGGCAAATTGATTCTTTTCTCTGGTCATATGCGTGAAAGAGATTTCTTCAAATTCTTTGATCAATTCTGATAAATATTTTTGATACGGTACCAATTTTGCGTCTTGTGTTTGCCATTCTCCCTTAACTTAGTAAATAATGAAAGCAGAATCACCAAATACCTCTAGCTTCTTTATGTTCATGGATAAAGCTTCTTGTAGCCTATTAACGTAGGCTTCGTATTCGGCAATATTGTTTGTACAATCAAAATCCAGCTTTATGGCGATTGGGAACTGCTTTCCTTTTGGAGAAATGATAACAGCACCAAGGCCATTTCCATGTATATTTGCTGCTCCATCGAAGTATATTTTCTAATTTCCCTCATCGTTAGACTCTTCAACATTTAAAATATCCTCGTTTGGGAATTCAGAATCCACCAGATGGTGTCCATTTACTGGGTTATCGGCCAAATGATCTGCGATGATGCTTCCTTTTATCGTCTTGGCCGTAATGTATTTGATATCATACCCTGACAGTATGGCTTGCCATTTGCTGACCCTCCCCGATAAGTGAGGCCTTTCAAATACATACTTCAACGAGTCAATTTTGGAAACCAACAAGACGGTATAGTAGGCCATATACTGATGAAGCCTCTTAGCAGTCCAAACGAGAGCACAACATATCCTTTCGATTGAAATATACCGAATTTTACACTCATTAAACTTCTTACTCAAGTAGTAAATTTCCCTTCCTTTTATGCTATTTTCTTCGTGTTGAGCAAGCATTGCTCCCATTGATGTTGGGATAACAGAGAGATACAATAGTAAGGGTCTACCAGGAATGGGCAGCATTAGAACTGGTGGGTTTTGTAGGTATGATTTCACCTTATCAAAAGCTTCTTGGCATTCCTCATTCCATTCTTCAGGGTTGTACTTTCTCAATAGTTTGAACATTGGTTCACAAGTACAGGTCAAATTGGCGATGAACCTGGATATATAATTAAGTCTTCCAAGGAAGCTCCTAACGTCTTTCTCGGTTCGAGGTGAAGGCATATCTTGAATGGCCTTGACTTTATCAGGTCAATCTGAATTTCTTGTTGGCTTACAATGAAACCTAGCAATTTCCCCGATGAAGCCCCAATGTGCATTTATTGGGGTTTAGACGAAGCTTATATTTTCTCAACCGCTCAAATAATCTTCTTAACACTGCCACGTGACTTTCTTCACCCTTGGATTTGGCTACTATGTCATCCACATACACTTCTATTTCTTTGTGCATTAGATCATGGAATAAAGCCACCATGGCCCGTTGATAAGTAGCCCCTGCATTTTTAAGGCTAAATAGCATTACTCTATAGCAGTACGTTCCCCACTGAGTTGAAAAAGTTGTCTTTTCTTTGTCTGCCTCATCCATGCGAATCTGATTATACCCTGAATATCCGTCCATGAACGAGTATCTAAGGTTAACAACCATGTTATCTACCAACATATCAATGTGAGGCAAAGGAAAGTCGTCTTTAGGGCTCGCTTCGTTCAACTTCCTATAGTCAACACACATCCTCACTTTCCTATCCTTTTAGGGACAGGCACTATGTTTGCCACCCACTCCGGGTATTGAGTTACTTCAATAAAATCGGCTTCTAACTGTTTTACTGCTTCTTTAATTTTTAAGGATAGCTCCTGTCTCATTCTCCTTAACTTTTGCCTTGTAGGTGTGTAGTTAAGCTTTAAAGGAATTTTGTGTGTTGCTATTTGGGGGCTAAGACCCGACATATCTTGGTAAGACCATGCAAAGACATTTATGAAATCCTTAAGGAGTGCAACCATTTGTTCATGTTCCAGGTTATTCACAATCTTGAGTTCTTTCTTGTTTTCCTCTATTCCCAAATTTATTATTATGATTTCCTCATTGTGAGGACCCATTCCTCTTTCAGATGATTCAATTATCTTAGTAAATCTTTTCACTATTTCGTTATCCTCTTCATCGCAATCATACATATCAATTTCAACATGAGAATCGATTAATGGACGTTGAGTAATTTCGTAAAGACGAGGATTTTAGGAAGAAACAAATTCCCTGGATCATGATAATGAAAATAAATCAAAATGCTACTAGGAAATGACATAAACATGGAACAAAGATGTGATGAAATGAACTGGATATTTTATTTCTCTGGATAATTTAGTCTGACATTTAAGTAATGTTCTACATGACTTTGAACATCAGTTAAGTGAACTGAAAAACATTCTCTTAAAACTAAATATTACTCAAAAGTGCATATGTCTTGGATTGTCCTCGCATCCCAATTATCAAGTGGGTAGCCTCTTTGATCTGACTTTTATGATCTTCTCCACTGCCTAGAGTGTTTACAACCCTGTCCGGCTACATAACATGGTGTACTGAAAAAGTTTGATAGATATGAGGTATGCCTCTATTGCCTTTCTTCTCAGGCTTGAACTCGTACCCCAAACCATGACGGCCTACATTCTCAATGACCTCAATGGGTGCTGGTATGCCTTGTAGACTTCAGCCTAAACCTTTTCCTGGCTGATATCCTTTCTTGGCAATGATCTCTCCTGCCACACTTTTTAGCTTGGCAGCCTGCTTGCATGTAGTTGTCTTTTCAGAAATTTCCAAAGTTTGAAAGGAATTCCCCAAGTCTTGGTCAATGGCTTCAACATAAGGAATATATGACGACTTTGAGATTAGCATCTCTTCTTTGCTTCGGATAGTTATAACCTTCTTTCCCTCGATAAATTTGAGCCTTTGGTGCCATGATGAAGGCACGGCTCCTGCTGCATGGATCCAAGGTTTTCCCAATAACAGTGAGTATGAAGGCTCAATGTCCATGACCTAGCATACTTCCTAGAAGGTACTTGGACCTATCTCTAGCTTCAGAGTGATATAGCCTTTAACTTCTCTTCTTGTGCCATCAAAAGCTCATACCATGAGGTTACTTGTCTGATGCTTTCTATGTTGACAGGCAATTGTAGTAGAGTTGAGTACAGTAGCACATTCAACGAGAAACCATTATCGACTAAAACGTTCGAGATAATACATCTTTCACATTTTGTAGTGATGTGGAGGGCCCTATTATGACTGCTCCCTGATGCACTTAAGTCTTCTTTCGAAAAGGTGATAATGTTGGACACCTTCACATAGTTCACCATTTCTTCAAAATTTTCTAGAGTGGTAGTGGGACTGATGTACACTTGATTCAGTATCTTCTGTAATGCTTTCCTGTGTATCTTTGAGCCAAGAAGTAGTGACAAGAATGAAATCTTGGCTTGTGCCTTCCCTAGCTGCTCCACAATGTCATATTCACTTTGCATCATTATTTTGAGGAACTCGTCCTCCTGATTGTGGTTTGGCTCTGGTGTGGGCTCCACTATCGCTTCTTTGCCCTTGCTTTCTATTTCCAAGTTTTCGGGGGCATATACCCTACTGCTTTGGGTTATGCTTCCCACAGTCAAGTTATTTGCACTAGTGTCCCCTTGATCCGGAGATAACTCTGTAATTTTTATAGGGTTTTGAATGGTCACTGTTGGATTGTATACCCAAGGGACCGCTTTATCACTAGCGTAAAGGAACGGTGCCAGTGTACTGATTATCATGACCTGTGTTGGTACTGTATTTGCAGGTGGTGTTTGTCGGGCTGTGAGGATCATAGGTTTGGGAAAAAACCCTTCTTTGCTGTTCATTACAACCTATGGTATTTGCTTATTCCTTGAGAATTGTATAACTCCCAAGGTTATCCATCTTTGTAAGGCGTGCTGGAATGTCTTGCAGTGTTCTATATCATGCCCTTGGGCTGATTGGTGATATATGCAATAAGCGTTTGGGTTAGGATGTTCCTCATCTAAATTCATCTCTCCAGGGTTCCCCATATCAAACCCTGATGAACTTAGATTCTCAAAGATTTACAGCTTAGTCATTTTTATCTCTGAGACTTTTCTTATGGAACCCCATCCTTCTAAAATAACACCCACTTGATTATTATCCTGATGGTTAGAAAGGGGGTTGGTGGTGATGTAGTTCATTTTCAGGGCCCTGGTTTTAATTAACTTCATTACCTGTCTTTGGAAGGTCTGACAGTTTTCTATTGAATGCCCAGCCACACCATAATGGTATATACACTATTCATTCAACTTATACCATGTTGGGTAAGGGGTTGAATTGGTTCACTAGGCACTGGGCTGATGAACCGCTCATCAAAAAGCCTTTTGTACATATCTGTGTTGGACATTTGGAAGTCCGGGAATGGTTTTGAATTTTGGTTCCACTTGTTTTGCTGAAAATTATTTCATCCTTGCCTGGACGTCTGTCGTTGGTTATAATTGGATTGGTACCTTTGCCCCTTATTTTGGTAATAAGGACGAGAATCATTTTGATAATCTTGGCGATTGTCCTGCACATAACCGACTTCAGGTTCTTTCTTCTTTTTTGAGAAGTTCATTTTCTGATTTAATCCATTGGGCTTGTTATTTCCCACTTGGATTTTTCCTTTTCGGATCAACACTTCTATTCTCTCCCCTGATTTAATAAGGTTCAAGAAATCATTAAAAGCACTACCCGCCATGAGCCCCATGTATGGAGACCCCATAGTTAGCAAAAAATAAGAGCAGGTTTCAGAATTCGCCACTGGAGGTTGGACCTTGGACGCCAATTTTCGGCATCTCTGTGCATACTCTTTGAATGTCTCTTTTTCCCGCTTTTGCACAACCTGGAGTTGCTCCCTAGTTGGGGTCGTATCAAGGTTAAACCTATATTGCTTAAGGAACGCGTTGGCTAGGTCCTCCCAACTGTTAACCCTAGAGTGATCTAGCATCATGTACCACTGTAGAGCGGCACCTGTTAAACTCTTGTGGAAGAAATTTAGTAGCAGCCTTTCATCGTACCCAGCGACTGCCATCTCGGTGCAGTATAACCTTAAATGATATTGGGGATTAGTATTTCCATCGTACTTCTCAAACTCGAGCCCTTTAAAATCTTTAGGAATAGGACAATGGGAGTTAGCCGTAATTACTTGGCGCTGACAGCCTTGAATGCGCTCATTCCCTGAATAGCATGTAGTTTCTCTTTGAGACTGTGAAATTGCTCAAAAACTTTTCTCTCCCTCTCAACTTCTTCATCCCTCGTAGGGGGAGCAATAGGCACTTGATCAAATCCAAAAGTACCATGTGGAGCTGCATTCCCCGATCCGGGGGGAACATGGCTATTGGCGATGGTTGTGGGATATTGCTAGCCATTCCTGGCATCCCTGACACTTGACCAGCATGGAAAGATACTTGTTGTGGTGGGGGAGTTTCCTTACTCCTCATATTTTCTGTGATAAACTCCATAAACTTAGCCATTTGATCTTGTAGCTGATTAATGCTGTCCTCTAGCCTTTAGACAATTTCAGCATTGGACATCTCGATTGACATAGCAATTGACCTAGTACAAATTTGTCAAATAGATTAGGTGCACTTGACCAGACCTTCTCTCAGAGGTGCAATGATGAAATGATGGTTATCTTCCTATAGAATTAAAACAATGCGTATTGTCAATGTCTAATTAAAAATTTATTACTATTAAGGCTTGGCATCATTTATGTTCAAATTTTTATGGCAAAGACTGGCATTAAAATTCATCCTTGATCATGCTCATATACAGAGTACAATACCCTACAACGGAAAACATGGTATACGATATACAGGGATCCATGTCACATGTATATTGTTTTTAAAGAAATTCAAGTCTTATGTTCTTTTGAAAGTACAACACTTTACAAAAGTAAACATAGTTAATGAATACCCAGGGAAATGTTTATCACGTAAGTGTCACCTTGTTGCGTCTTCTTTTACAATGTCTGAGGAATCATGAGAGCATGGCATTTTATAGAACAACATAGTGAATAATTTATACGCTTGATTAAGTACACAGCTGCAAACAAACGATTTGGATTTTATTCATCTATCCCAAGAAATACAATATTCGTGGTTCAAACACATTTATCCAAATGATAGATAAGTTCTTTACATAAGCCTAGGAAAGCTACTAAATTAGGAGACGATCCTGTTACTACTGTCGCTTCTACCCAATGAAATCTTTTAATAAGTTCTGGCAGTTTGTCTTGCACCTCTCTTCGTGTTTCTTCGCAAGTGTCCAAGAGTCGAGTGGCTATGTCATAAAGCATATGATAATAATTCCTCCATTCTGCTTCCAAATGTTCTTTCTGATTAAGGTATACCATGAGATCTGCTAACACTGGCTCAACCATATTTAGAACAATTTGATTCATGTTGTTCAGGTGGGCTATCTCTACTCTTACCCCCGTTAAAATTTTTCGCAGTAGGGTATTAGTGGATTGCTCTCATGCTGAAAGATCATCGGCCTGCTTTAACTTTTTCTTGGCTTAAACCTCGTTACTCTCCATGTGTTGAGCATCCTTCCTAGCTTGCTCCAGATCTTTTATCCAGAGTTCTTGATGCTGCCGGAGTTTTCCTTTGTCTGCCCGGATTCTTTTTTCTAGCTCTTTTACCTGCTGACTTAAAATCCCATTTTCTCGGGTTAAGCTTGAATTTTCTTCTTTAATCATTGCCATACTTGCTTCCAAGGTTTTTACTTTAACCTTGAGCTTTTGTTGTTGCTCGGAAATAACTGGCGGCTGTTGTGCAGGTGGAAGGTTTTCTTGCTTTTGGTTTACCCATTCATAATACTCTTTGGTAGCCCTTGTGGTCCTTTTCCCTAACTCTGACTTGCCCATAATTCTCTTGTCGTCCCAGGCATGCCTAATTTTCATAATTAGGTTTTCGTTTTCCCCTTGATCATAATAAAAGGAAAAACCTTCAGTTATCATCCTGGTCGGCACCTTCTGTAGGAAAGCCAGTTGTTTGAGTGCCACTGTCGAGGAGTAAGAGATGCACCCTGTGATTCCCATTAAAGGCATAAAAGGAAAACTGCCACAGCTGTATATTATTTCCTCCCCATTCTATACTACCAAGTTCAATAATTATACCAGTTTCCTTAAGTGGACCAAGATTTAAGGAAGCATAAATAGAATAAGGCATAATATTAATGGATGCTCTTAAATCTAACATTACTCCTTTAAACCTTGTACTACCAATTGTACAGGGTATTGTGAAGCTTCCAGGATCTTTACATTTTGGTGGGAGCTTCCTTTGCAAAATAGCGGAGACATTCTCCACCACACTTATCACCTAATCTCCCTTTAGCTTGTATTTGGGGGTGCACAACCCTTTTGGGAACTTTGCATAATGTGGTATTTGCTTGATGGAATCTGGTGACTTCCCAAATTAAACTTTCAACATCAGCAACAAAGCCTCAATTTAAATGCTTTCCAAATGAGAAATACAACTAATATATCTCCTTGCAGTATAGTGGTAAGTATTTTTGTTTTTATGAGCAATGGTCATTTTCCCACTGAGAATTGGGTTTAGTTGATTAATTACCAAATAAATTAATAAATCAATGTTTGAAATGTAAATGGGGGTTTTGGTGAGAACAAAGGTACTTAAAATAAAGGTGAAAGCAAATATAAGCAATATTCAAAGAACACAAAAAATAACAATAAAATTAGAATAAGATGAGAATTATGGTTGAGAATTCACTCTTCTCCATTATACACTAGCAGTGATCATAGACAATCACTCATTATGATTATAAACATGACAATGTTCTCAACTCTCTATCATGACTACAAATCGTAGATAACAAAAGCTCTGCTCCCAATCTTTCCTTATTTATTCGACAAATAGAAGAACGCTCCCTACTTACTCTCTAATCAATGAACAACCTAGAAAATGCTTCCTAGATTTAATCCAATGAAAGCTTTAAGAGAAGAAAGATATCTTAATCTAGGCAACAATCACAAACGCTTAGACTATTTAACCTATGTTATGCTCCACATTATAGTTCTCAAGGATTTGGACATCCCTAATCACCACAAATTGCTACTTGTGAATAAGAGAATCAAACTATTATGTATTCAATCATTTATCCTATCATTAGATGATTACCTAGTTCATTTAGTTGGCCACCCAAATAAAACTAAGCAAAAATCATGAATAAATAAAGTAGAAGAACATAAGCAATCATTCAAGAGAAGTTGAATAACATTATCAATAAATGTAACCACAAAATCATATACAAGGCATTGAGTTCATCCTTAACTAAGGGGATTTAGCCTTCTAACATCAAAAAGTCATTCAATACAACATGACAATACATGAAAACTTCAGAAATTACAAACAGAGTGAAGAAAAGTTGACGAGAAAATTCCTTGAAGAAATCCACGCTGATGAATCTTCTCCGAAATCACTCCCTTCAGCCTTCCTCTTGCTCTCCTCCTCTCTTTTAAGCTTTATCTCCTTTTCCTAAGTGTCAGAATTAGTGAAATGAAGTGGGAGATATGATTTTAAATGAATCAGCATGCGCGGCCATGGCTTCTAGGCGCTATAGTGCCCAACCCTTTAAATGGATTTGAGCAAATCAGCGTAAGGTGCCGCAGCCCTAGCTAGTGGGCGTCATGGCGCCCTAGCAGCATACATCCCTAGTTGTATTCCTAAAGAGAAATTCTTCATCTTTTGACTATCATAGCACTGACTTGAAGTGCCGAGGCACTGAACTCTTAGGTCTGGAACCCGTTTTCTGTGATTTTGAGTGTGCGACACCCACTTTTGACTTTGACCCAAAAATAAGCATTTTGAGCCAATTTTAACATAGATTTGCTTCCACAATGTTCCAAATCATGCCTAACTTGAATAACTTCTTCTCATAATTGAATTTCCACTTCAAAACACCTACAAAACATAAAACAAAGCTCTAGAACAAAGCAATTAAATGCAAGTGAATTCAACATAAAAACATAGCAAACTAAGCACTTATCAAATTCCCTCACACTTAACCTTTGCTTGTCCTTAAGAAAACTAAACAACAAACTAAACACAAACATAACAAACTAAACAACAAGGGACTCAATATTCTCTTGCTAGCTCTTCACGCCTGCATTTCACCAAATCCAATAAGTTAATAATCAAAGAATCAAGGAAACATTTCAAAATTCTTCTAAGATTTCAAGGAATAAATTATCATTCACTAGTCATCTAATCAAGTATGTGTGTGAGCACCCTACATTTTGCAAATCCAGAATTCCATATGCAAACAAGCAACAATTTCAAACAAGCCTCTTATTTTATTTTTGTTCTTTTCCTTTTTCATTTTGGTAGCTAGAACTAGGATGTGGGTCACCTTTTGACATAAGGATTTCATATTTTTGGTACAAAACCCATGTCACTCAATAAACCACAATCACTAGCATACTTTGCATGCTCATAATCCAAGTGTCATTTGACGTGAATGCCCTCCACTTTTGGTGTGAGCACTGAGTTATTAAGTAGAAATGACCATCGAAGCATTGCCCTACCTTTATTTTCTTTTGTTTTTCTTTCATTGACAACTTAAGGCAAAAATTTTCTACTCATATTCATACAACTTTTCCAACATTACAAAGCATAAGGCTTAAGTGCACTAAAGGTTTGATTAAATGACCATGAATCATACTGTACTCAAAGAACTAATTGAAATTTTTTTTTTTTAAATTTCTCAACACTATCAAAACATAACTATCATATCATTAGCTACTTCACAAAACCAAGAGCCAACGAAGAGAATACAAGTCCACAAAACCTAAACTTCTCCCCCACAATTAGCTCTTACATTATCCTCAATGTAAGTCTAGATAACTTAGATCTCATAACTATGCATGGGAGAAAAGAACAATAACAACAAGAAACAATAAATAACAAAATGAAAGAGAGTCATAAAGATCTCATCTAATTGAATTAGAGAGCTCTCTTTCATTTGGGTTACCTCCCAAGAGCGCTTGGTTTATTGTCTTCATCCTGACGTAGACCTACAAGGTCACTCTTCATTGTAATCTAGTTCTTGGAGAAGTAAGGTGTCAATATCCTCTATATAGAAATTCTCATAGTAGGGCTTCAAGCGATGCCCATTTACTTTGAATACCTTTCCTAACTTAGAGCTTTCAATCTGTACTGAACCATGGTTAAAAACATTAGTAACAACAAATAGGCCCATCCAGCGGGACCTCAACTTACTAGGAAACAATTTCAAGCGGGAATGATATAAAAGAAATTTTTTGTCCATCATTGAAATGTTTCCTTGAAATGTTTTGGTCATGAAAGGCCTATGTCTTTACCTTGTAAATTCTTGAACTTTCATAGGATTCATTTCTAAACTCCTTAAGTTCTTGCAATTGGATCTTTCTATGAGTTCCCACTGCATCCAACTCAATATTAAATTGTTCATTTGCCCAATAAACCTTATGTTCTAACTCAACAAGTAGATGGTATGGCTTACCATAGACTAGACGATAGGGCGACATATCAATGGGTGTCTTAAAAGCTGTCCTATATGCTTATAAGGCATCATCAAGTCTCAAACTCTAACCTTTCCTGGATAGGTGGACAGTCTTCTCAAGTGTGGACTTGATCTCTTTGTTAGACACTTCCACTTATCCACTAGTTTGTGGGTGATACAAAATGGATATCTGATGGCTGGTGTTGTATTTCCTTAACAAAGCTTCCATAGATCAGTTGCAAAAGTGAGTTCCATGACCACTAATAATTGCTCTAGTGGTGCCAAATCTATCACAAATTTGGGACTTGACAAAATTTACAATAGCTTTAGCATTATTGGTTATGGTGGCTTTAGTCTCCATCCATTTAGAAACATAATCTACTACAAGAACTATATATAGCTTTCCAAAGGAAGAAGGGAAATGTCCCATGAAATCAATACGCCACACATTAAAGATTTCAACAATTAAAATGGAGTTATGATGCATTTGATTTCTATGCCCTATGTTACTTATCCTTTGGCATTTATTACAAGCCTTGTAGAAGGTGTAAGAGTCCTTGAATAATCTCGGCTTAGCGTCCATCTGATTAATCTCAGCTTAGCATTCTTCTTGGTCAATAAATACTGCAAGGCTACATGATCAGAGAAAATAGTTACTTTAGTGCCTAACAAATATGATCTAAATTTTTCTAAGGCAAAAATAATAGTAAGGAGTTCTTTCTCAGTTATTGAATAGTTCAGTTAGGAGTAATTCAAAGTGCGAAAGCATAATATATTACGTGAGGTACTCTTCTAACCCTTTAGCCCAACACAGCTCCAATGGCATAGTCATTGGCATCACAAATAGTATATTCCAATTGGTTGTCAGATCACGTGGGCTGAAGTCAAATTCTCCATCAATTTGGCAAAAGAAACTTTGCACTTATCATTAAATAGAAATATCACTTCTTTCTGCAACAATTTGCATAAGGGTAATGCAATATGGGAGAAGTCCTTAATGAACCAGTAATAAAACCCTATATGACCAAGAAAAGCATACACTTCCTACACAATAGTGGGGAAGGGTAAAGAGCGAATAAGGTCTATCTTAGATTTGTCAACTTTAATTCCTCTCGTAGATATTACATGTCCTAAAACTATTCCCTGATTTACCAAGTAATGGCATTTTTCCCAATTTAACACTAAGTTAACCTCTATGTAGCGTTTAAGTACAAGTGACAAATTTTCAAAGCATATATCAAATGAATATCCATAAACACTAAAATCATCCATAAAGACCTCAATGATATTTTCAACATAATCAGAGAAGATACTCACCATGTACTACTCAAATGTAGCAGGTGCATTGCAAAGGCCGAATGGCATATGCTTATAAGCAAATATACCAAATGGGCATGTGAAAGTAGTCTTCTCTTGGTCTTCTAGAGCTATAATGATCTAGTTGTACCTTGAATAACCATCAAGAAAGCAATAGTTAAAATGATTGGCTAACCTCTTAAGCATTTGATCAATAAAGGGGAGAGGGAAGTGGTCTTTATGTGTTTTTAAGTTGAGTTTTCTATAGTCAATGCAAACATGCCACCCGATTTGCACATGGGTGGGGACAAGCTCATTGTCCTCATTCATTATAACGATGATGCCCGATTTCTTTGGTACTACTTTTACTGGGCTCACCCATTTATTCTAGATATTGGGTATATGATCCCAACATCTAGGAACTTCAGTATCTCATTTTTCACCATCTCTATCATGGGAGGGTTTAGACAGCGTTGTGGCCTCATCTTCCAACAATATCTAGTGCATGCCTATTGAGGGGCTAATTCCTTTGATATCAGCAATGGTCCCACTAATAGCCGTCTTATTTAATCCTCTTAAAGCTTTGTGAGGCCCTTTGCTATTATTATCGATAACGTGTCTTCTTCACCTTAGAACATGTACTTTAAGTGATTCAAAAGTGGCTTCAATTCCAATTTAGTTGCCTCCACAATTGAAGGAAGAAGTTTTTCTTTTTTCAGAGGTAATGCAATGAAAGAGGCATTAAAAGTTTCAAAGATTTTTGGCAAAGCATGTAATGCTACCACTTATTCATAAACTTGACCACCCACAACCAATTTCTTGGTGGTTTCTTCAAAGTCATCCTCATCCAGGTGGTTAGTAATGACTACTTCTAAATCTTCCAAGCCAAGTGAATTTAAAATATATTCTAACAAAGAATCCACAATATCTACTGTAAAAATAGAATTACAGTCAACTGGATATTTCATTACTTCAAAGATAGGAAACTTTATTTCCTTGCCATCAAACTCCAGTGTGATAGTCTCAGCAGGAACATTGATCTTTGCCCGAGATGTCATCAAAAATGGTCTTCCCAACAAAAGTGGCATAGGGTTGGGTGATGACTTATCTTTCATGTCTAGCACATAAAAATCTACAGGGAAAAGCATTTCATTTACTTGTACTGAAACATCCTCAACCACTTCTTTCGAATAAACATTGGATCTATTAGCAAGTTGTATTATCATACCAATTTCTTATAATGGGCTAAGATTTAGGGATTCATATATAAAGAATAACATAACATTAATAGATGCTCCTAAATCTAGCATAGCATGTTCAAACCTAGTGTGACTAATTGTGTAAGGTATTGTAAATGTTCACCGGTCCTTATACTTTGGTGGAAGTTTTCTCTAAATGATAGTTGATAAATTCTCGTCCACATTGATTTTATCATTTCCTTAGAACTTTCTTTTAGAAGTTCACAGTTCCTTCAAAATTTTTACTTATTTAGGTACTTGCTTGATGGCTTCAAGAAGAGGTAACTTGGCCTCAACTTTTCTAAAGGTTTCCCTTATCTCCCTCTCTCGTTCCTCCTTTTTATTCTTTGTAAAATTATTAGGGAATGGAGGAGTTGTCACATATGATGGAGTGCAAAGTGATTATTTGGTGTCAACCTTGGTGGATGATGATTCTTGGGTAGTGAAAGGGGTATTGGTTATCGTCATTGTTCACTAGGGTTCTTTCTTGGTTCATCTCTGATGGTAGTATAGTAGTTGGGCATTAAATCTTCCTACCACTTCTCAAAGTTATTGCACTAGTATTTTCCCTCGGGTTTCTCTCTATTTGTGAGGGCACCTTTCCTAAACCCTAAGATTCTACATGACTTACCACTATTGCTAATTAACCCATCTGGTTTTCTAAGTTCTAGATACTTGTCCTTGCTTCTTGCTAAAATTACATGGAGTTTTGCTAAAACTGAATTGTGTTGAAGCAAGGCTTTTCACAATATCCTTTATTGATGCTCCAGATGGCTGAAGGGCCACTGGTGGTCTCACTTGGTATGGTTGTTGTGGTATACTTTGAAAATCTGGTAGCCTAGCTCATGTTGTAGCTGGCTGATTACTCCCATAACTAAAATTTAGGGTGATCTCTCTAGCTGGATTATAGGTACTTGAATATGAGTCATATTTTCTTTGATGCCCTTGTAAATTCCCTAGAGCATTAACTTACTTTAAGCTGCCTTCTTGTAATGAGGGACACATATCTATTGGATGGCCTTATGAGTGATAGATTCCACACTAATACACTTGTTATGTGTTTTCCCCTGTCATCTTACTAACCAATGAAACAAGTTGAGTCATTTGTTGCTCACTAAATGATGCTTGGGCTCCACTCACTTGTTAGGTAGGCATATTATCTTTGGTGCTAAACTGCCTAGAGTTGGTTGTAATGTTTGCTATAAGATATCTAGCAATCTCAGGTGTTTTATTTGTTAGTACACCTGTACTTGCAGCATCTATCATACATCTATTCGAAGGTGCTAACCCTTCAAAAAAATATTGTATCAAAAGTTGTTCACTTATCTGGTGGTTAGGGCAAGTCATGCATAACTTTTTGAAATGTTCCCAATACTCATAGAGATATTCTCCACTAATCTGCCTAATGCCATAAATGTCTTTCCTAATATAGAAAGCCTTAGATGCAGGAAAATACCTCTCCAAGAACAGACTCTTCATTTCAATCCAATTGTTTACAGTTCTGGAAAGAAGGTAGTAGAGCCATTCCTTGACTGTCTACCAAGGAGAAAAGGAAAGCTCTTAATTGAATTTGTTCAATTGATACATTCAGTGGCTTCATCCCTGAGCATACTACTTCAAATTCCTTAAGGTGCTTGTTTAGGTCATTTCCTACCAAACCATGAAATTTTTAGAAGAGGTGGATTAATCTTGAATTTGGCTCACAAGCTAACTCAGGTTTAGGACACTGTATACACAACAGTTGTTGATCTAATAATGGGGCTCCTAACTGTTTTAAAGTTCTATTATTTCCCTCTATTGCAATCTACTTAGAAGGTTCAGATGAAGCCAATGCAATATGAACTTCAGAATTAATAGGGTGATGTATATGGGAAGAAGGATGTCTTGCAAACTCATGACTTATACAAAACTCTCTAATTCTTTGGGGTCACAAATCAATATCCTCTTCGAACATACACCTACATGGAAGAAAGCAAGAAAGGAAAAATAAAGAATAAAATAATTGAAAACAAGAACAAAGTAACTGATTAACTAAATGATCAATCCCGGTGACACGGCCCTAAAATTTGGTGTCTTCCAAAATTGAACTTCAAACCTTAATAACAAAACCTTAATTTAAATGCTTTCCAAATGGGAAATATAACTAATATATCTCCTTGCAGTATAGTGGTAAGAATTTTTTTTTTTATGAGCAAGGGTCATTTTCCCTTAGAGGATTAGGTTTAGTTGATTAATTACCAAAGAAATTAATAAATCAATGTTTGAAATGTAAATGGGGGTTTAGGTGAGATAAAGGTACTTAAAATAAAGGTGAAAGCAAATATAAGAAATAGTCAAAGAACACAACAAACAACAATAAAACTAGAATAAGATGAGAATTATGTTGAGGATTCACTCTTTTCCATTGGACACCAGCATGTGATCATACATAATCACTCATTATGGTTATAAACATGACAATATTCTCAACTCTCTATCATGACTACTAACTATAGATAGCAACAAGGCCTACTATCTCAATCTTTCCTTAGTTAATCAATAAATAGAAGAACACTCCCTACTTACTCCCTAATCAATGAACAACCTAGAAAATGCTTCCTAGATTTAATCCAATGAAAGCTTTAAGAGAAGAAAGGTAGGTTAATCTAGCCAATAATCTTAAACGCTTGGACTATTTAACCTATGTTATGCTCCACATTATAGTTCTCAAGGACTTGAACATCCCTAATCACCATAAATTGCTACTTGCGAATAAGAGAATCAAACTATTATGTATTCAATCCTTTAACCTAGTATTAGATGATTACCTAGCTCATTTAGTTGGCCACCCAAAAAAAACTAAGCAATAATCATGAACAAATCAAGTAGAAGAATATAAACAACCATTCAAGAGAAGTTGAATAACATTATCAATAAATGTAATCACAAAAGTATATCCAAGGCATTGAGTTCACCCTTAACCAAGGGGATTTAGCCTTCTAACATCGAAAAAATCATTCAATACAACATTACAATCCATGAAAACTTCAAAAAATAATACAAAGAGGGTGAAGAAAAGATGAAGAGAAAACTATTTGAAGAACTCCACATGGATGAATCTTCTCCAAAATCACTCTTTTCAGCCTTCCTCTTGCTTTCCTCCTCTCTTCTAAGCTTTCTCTCCTTTTCCCAAGTATTAGAATTGGTGAAATTGAGTGGGAGATCTTATTTTAAATGAATCAACATGTGTGGCCATGGCTTATGGGCGCTGCAACACCCAGCCCTCGAAATGGATTTGGCAAATTAGCATTAGGTGCTGTAGTGCCCTAACAGCATACATGCCGAGCTATGGCACTATATGGCCAGCACTGCAATGCAGAGCCTTAGGGAAAATTCTTCATCTTTTGAGTGCCACAACGATGAACTTTTGGGTCTAGAACTCTTTTTCTTCAATTTTGAGGGCCACGAGGCCCAAGAACGGGCACTGGAGCGTTGAAACTTCTAACTTTGACCTAAAAATAAGCATTTTGAGCCCATTTCCACATAGATTTGCATCCACAATGTTTCAAAGCATGTCTAACTTGAATAACGTCTTCTTATAATTAAATTTCTACTTTAAAACACTTACAAAGCATAAAACAAAGCTAAGAACACAAGAAACTCAAGAACACAGTAATTAAATATAAGAGAATTCAATATAAAAACATGGCAAAATAAGTACTTATTAGTATCCAAAACAGGTATATTCACTTGGTCCTTTCGTAAGGTTTCCAAAATTTCTTTTTCATGCTCCTCCTTCTTAAATTTTGTAAACTTGCTTGGTAAAGGTGGAGAAGGAACATTAGTAGAACATTTGAATTTACCTTAGGCATTGAAGAACTCTTAACAGAGGCCATGGATTCCCTCTCTCTTTTTGGTGCATCCTTAAGTTCTTTCCCACTCCTCAAGGTCACGACACTTGCATTTTCTCTTGGGTTAATCACAGTTTGGGAAGGGAGTTTTCCCAACTTTGCACCTTTATTTTGCCCATAGCATTAGCCAGTTAGCTCATTTGACTCTCTAAATTTTTTATAGTCGCCCATGTTTCTTGTTGAAATTGCAAAGTGTTAGTGGCAAGGCATTTGACTATATCTTCAAGAGGTGTACCTAAATTTGGAGGAATGGATGGTGGGGTGGGTTGTGACTAAGGTTGATTGAAACCAAGTGGATTACTAGGATTAATATTAGGGGAAGCTTGTGAGTAATTTCTTAAATAGTTGAAATTGAGATGATCCCTCCATCCAACATTGTAAGTGTTAAAAAAAGGATCATACGTTTGTCTTCGATAATCTTGCTGCCTTTGAAATCCACTTAAGGCATTTACTTGCTCCACATTATCCTCTTGCAATGATGGACACGTGTCAGTTACATGGCCAACCATATAACACACTCCACACTTCTTGGTAAGTACATTGGTAAGTAGTCACGCCTCTTGTTGAGCTAGGGAAGTAAGGTTGGCAAACTGTTGCTAAATGTTTCAAGAAATACCAATATCATTCACTCTCCTTGTTGGCAATTCAGACTGGATGTTAAACTGTTGTGAGTTAACCTCCATATTAGCTATCAAATTGGTTGCTTGTGCAAGTGTTTTATCCACTAAATCTCCCCCACTTGCAACATCTATCATGCTTCTCTCTATTTGCATAAGTCCTTCATAAAAATACTGAATCAGGAGCTGGTCACTGATGTGGTGATAGGGGCATAATGCACATAGCCTCTTAAATCTTTCCCGATATTCATACAGCTTTCCCCATTTTGCTACCTAATACCACATATCTCTTTCCTAATATTTATAGCCTTAGATGCAGGGAAATATTTTTCAAGAAATAGTCTTTTCATTTCATTCCATGTGTTAATGATACCGGATGGTAAATAATAAAGCCACTCCTTAACGTCATTTGCTTGGGAGAATGGAAAAGCTCTCATTTTAATTTGCTCTTCAGACATACTAGTTAGCTTCATACTTGAACAAACCACATGAAATTCCTTGAGATGTTCTTTGGATCTTCCCATGCAAAACCATGGAAGGTTGGCAAAAGGTGGATCATTCCTGATTTGAGCTCAAAAGCCACCTCAAGCGGGGGGTATTCAATGTAGAGAGGCTGTTGATCTAGAATTGGTGCAGCTAACTCCTTAAGAATTCGGTTGTTCATTACCATATCTTCTTGCACAGGTGAAATTAGTCTGATATCAGACGATGTGTATTCAAAAATTCTTTTAAGTTTTAATTCTATTTTCTCTGCAGCAAATTCACACATGCAAAATAAAAAGAACTAAAAATTATTAGAAGACACACAAATAAATAAAATAAAGAAAAGAAAAGAAAGCAAAAATAATAAAAACAAAAATAAAAATAAAAATAGAAAAAAATTATAAAAATAACAAATTAATTAAGGCAAACAATCCAAGGCGACACAATGCCAAAATTGATAAAAATTGATATGCTCCCAATGGGGTATCAAAATAAATCCTTGCAAAACATGTAATCATTTTTAAGTAAAGTATTAAGCAAGGGACATTCCAGCAGAAGATTGCTCCTAATTAATATGCATTGACTCAAACACTTCAAATTAATTAACATAATAAATAATAAATTATGGGGGGTTGGAATTAAATTAAATTGCAAACTAAGTGAAATAAATAAATTATAAATTGAAAAAACAAAAATTAGAACTTTGAAATAGGATGAGCAACATGGTTAAGGAATCATTTTCCACCTTTAGACATGAACAAACCCAATAATAAGAATTTTTCTTTCACTTTTTTTTGAAACTAACAACCATGAGATAATCATAAGCTCGACTATTTCAATCTTTCCCTATTGTATCCTTAAGCAAAACAAGCTCTTCACTTAATCCTTTTCCATTAAATAACCTAGAATAAGCTCTAAATTTAATCTAATGAAAGTAATCAATCAAGAAAGATATGTTGATCCAAGAAACAAACACATAAACTTGGTTCATTTATATTGTGTGATATTCTCCATTCAATCTTCTAAAAATATCCCATAATCATTTATCACAACTGCTACTTGTGGATAGAAAATTCTAACAATTATGAATCAAACTCCTAACCTAGCAATTTGATAGCTATCATACTCACTTAATCACGCACTTAAACAAACAAAATAGCAATATTTATTAACAATAAAACAGAAGCACATCAACAATCTCAATTGAAAGATAAAATATTAATTCCTAAAATTTAACCCAAATTCATGTCTAGGGCATTGAAATCACCCTTAACCAAAGAGAAAATTAGCCATACGTATTCAGTGAATTCAACAATGAAATCATTAAAGAAAGTAAAAAGAAAGATTAGTGGTTGGAGATTGCTATGGTAGCTCCTCCTTCCTTTGGTCTCTCTCCTTTTTTTCTTCATTCTAGCCGTTTAAGCCTCCCCAAAACTATAGTAGAATTCTCCTATTTAAATTCAGAATGGAATCCATGTTGCAGTAGGTAATTGCTATTTTCCTATATTATGAGTGGTCCCATTTGTTAACTCCTCTTTAATTCCAACGTGTTGCCCAAGAAAAGAATCCCCTCATTTTTACAATTTAGTTTACCTGCTACGTTTTGTTTCCAAAATTGCTAATTTGACTATTTTTATTTCCATTTTATTCTTTTGCTTCCAAAATTCCTACAAACACAAAAGAGTAATAAATACTAAAAATTGTCAAGAACTAACAAGTAAATATAGAGAAATTTAAATAGAAAATATGTAAAATTATGCACTTATCATATTACTAAAGAGTTCCTCATTTATTGATGCCTTGGCAGGTTTATCAAGTATTTATGCCTTGGCAGGTTGTAAATTTGTAATACTTTTGATGGACAATAACTTGAGTAAGTATGTATGCATAAACACACATGCAAACACAAGCAGAGAAAGATGTCAAAGAGGACACATGAGCGGTTAAGTGGATTATGACAATGCTTAAATCCTTTTCTTTAGTGTCAATGCTACTGAATTAGGTCTCAAACATACAAAGAGGACACATGAGTGGTAAAGTGCATTTTCTTTTGCCATTACTTTGTAAAGCTATTGGCTACTGTTAATAAGAGTACACAATTATAATACTTTATTCTGACCCATGGTTTTGGTTTTGGGCCTTCTGGCCGAGGTTGTGATATCATTATCAATTACTTTGATATAGGAGTGTAGCTTCAATAGTTTAATGGTGAGTATTGTATTATAGGCATTAATCCTTTGGTTTTACATTTATTGCAGTGAAAACTATATCAAGCATGTTAAATGCTGTCAAAAATCATGCAAATATACTTGAGATTTTAGAGAATATCACTCTGGTCAAACTACTTCCATTGAAGAGAAGGTACGTGAAACTTTTCAACAGCAGGGAACTGCAATAAGTGATCAATGTCGCAGGGGATAGTTGCTACTTATCTCATGATCATCCATCACTCACAAAATGAAGTATGTTTTTGTGACAAATACAACATTAGAATAATCTGAATTAGCTAGACTCAAAATAGTGTAGTTGACTGTGTTGTTGTCAAAGATATACTTGATTGTGCTTGATGTAATTTGACATATGTACTTGTCTGGTGTATTTCTAATATAATTTGATGTAACTTGATATTGCAACTTTAAATGAAAGACGTAGTTTTTTCCATTAATATCAAAATATCACATTATAAATATAAACATAGCATTTTAGTTTCTACTACAAAATTTGTCCTTTAATATCACATTATAAGAGCCATTTGGTATACATTATTTTCATCCTATTAGGGGTCAATAATGAAATAAATTCAAAACATCTATATTTACTATACCGAAATACTTAATGACATTCAAAATATCAAAAAACATAAAATGATATTAATTTAAATGATATTTTTTATTTAAAATAAAAATTTCACGTTTTTAAATTTGTTTTATTAACTTTCATAAAATATTAATCATATCCTTTTTTATAACTATCAATTTTTATACCAAACATAAAAATTCTATATATTATGATATCCCATATATTTTAATATTTTATAGTGTTTAGTTTACCAAAAAATATAAAATATGAATATATCAAACATGCATTTTCAAGCTCGACTAATTACAACAGTCAAAGACCATAGATACTGGTGCCAATTGATTTAAGCACAATGTCGACTTGGGCAATAGCCAAATCTTAGACAGCTTTATGTGTCAAGCAAGATGTCAAAGATCTACCTTAATATTTACCATAAGGGTCAAAGGACCATTTGATACTCTATCATCTTTTCTAATATTTTAAATGTTAAGAAGCATAAGCATCTAAGCTATGGATTAGTGTGATGACACCACTACACAATTCGCTTGCACTAGATAAAGGAAAAGAGAAGATACAATTGCATTATACAATATACATGGCTTTTCAAGCCCTGCTAATTACAATAGTCTACAAGGACCCTATATACTAGTGCCAATTGATTCGAGCACCATGCCAACTTGGGCAGCAGGTAAATCTTAGACAGCTTTATATGTCAAGCAAGATGCCAAAGATCTAGCACAATATTTACCCTAATAGGCACCGCACAACATACACCAAAATTTTGAAGAACTTCATCAATGTTTAAGTTCTCTTTGAAGATGAAGATATTTCAAAATAAGTAGGTTTTGGGGTCAAAGGACATCCAATAGATTGATTTTAACTCTTCCACTCCCTATACTTTGAACTTAGGAGGTGAATTTATAGCTATTTTGTTAACCCGATGCTAAAAAATCTCCAATTTCTTGTCAAGTTTTTACTCAGATGTTTCATAAAACCTAGCCACTACTCCTGGGATTCCATGAATAGTTCAGCAAACTATAATGCTGTTGTCAACAGGCTACCACACGCTAATTATTGTTGACCTGAATTTTGATGAAGGCACAAAAATAAATAAATAAAAAAGATCAATAAAAGTCAAACTAATTTAAAGGTGTAAATTTTTCCTAGGTGGAAGAAGACAAAATGAATGGGGATCACAACAAGACCAAAACTCATTTTGTCTAAATGTGTTCCAGCTGTGAAGCAATATACAATTGAAAATATCAAGACATAATCAATGATATTCAGATAAGCTTTGGTGGAGCAGTATGGACCACTCATCTCAATTCCAATTTGGAAATAAATTCAAGAGGAGAAAAAGGGAGCATGCCTCAGAAGCCACAAAGAAGCATTAACTAGAAAGTTTTGAAAAAGGAAGTCTTGGTCAGCAAGGAGATTTTATGCCATCAAGGAAAGAGAGAAGCATAAAGAAAGTTTGCAGAAGTGAAGGAAGAAATCTTGGAGAAAAGAAATCATCAAGATTAGCTCTGCTACTCGAAAAAGGAAGGGAAATCAGAGTGAAAGAAGACAAGATAAAAGTCAAATCTTTTTCCTTCCAAATATGATTTGAAGAAATACATATGGAGGATCCAAAACTCCCCACAGATGAAGAAGGTAGTAACGGATAGTTTTTCTTATAGATTATAAAAAGAGAAGTTGAAGTTAATATAATAGATCATCAAAGCTGTGCAAACATCTATGTGAGAATATCTTTTAGCTAAACCAATATGGTTATTATTTTTCTGTGAGCGATTGTATGAGAAAAAGCTAGAATGCAGTTATCATAAAAAAGCATTTTCTATCTACTCTAAAAGAAAGTCACCTCTCCCCTCTCAAATTCTGATTTTTGTAGTTGGTGATAAGCTTGGAAACCACTCTGTTTGTGGTTAGCAGTTAAAATTATTTGTTACTAGTGAATAAGAAAAACCAGGGGTGTAAAAGTTGTTCAATTAGTGGTGAAAAATCTCATGGGAGTCAAGGGGGCTGGACATAGGTCTCACATTGAGGCTGAACGAGGATAAATTCATTGTTTCTTTCCCATCCCTTTTATTTTCTTAAGCTTCAATTTCTGATTCAACAAAAACTGGTTTTGAGGTACCTTAAAGTTTTCTAGGCTCCTCAATAATTTCAAGGGCCCTTAAACAACTAAATTTTATTTCAAGTATTTTCTTAACATTTCTAGAAAGAAATTGGTTTTATTTACTTAATACCAATTCACCTCTCCCCTCTTTGTACACTTTAACTTTCATTTGCTATCAAAGCAAGTTCCTACATATGGCTTAATAGCTAAAGCAAAGATCCAAACATCATGAATCAGTACCAGAATGAAGGATCCTACTTTACTGAGGGTTAATCAACTCATCGTCCTCCTTATTTCAATGGAAATCATTATACCTATCGGAAGGCAAGGATGAAAATCTATATTGAATCATCTGATTACCCGGCATGGCAAACAATCGAGAAAGGACCAAAAATTCCAACAAAATTGGAGAATGGTAGATAAGTGGAGAAAGATGAAGATGATATTAAAATTATGCAAGCTAACTCTCGTGCAATTAACATACTCTTTTGTGCAGTAAGCAGCACTAAATATCATAAAATCTTCAGCTATGATTCTGCAAAAGAAATTAGGGACAAGCTGGAAGTTACCTATGAACGCGTAAATAAGGTAAAAGGTACTAAAATTAATGTGCTAGTCAAAAGATACGAATTATTCATGATGAAAGAAGAAGAGACCATTGAAGGAATGTTTTAAAGGTTCTCCAAGATTGTGGGAGATCTTAAGTCCCTTGGAAAACCATTTACTGAAGAAGATCAAGTCATGAAAATCTTGAGAAGCTTAACTAAAGCTTGGAGTTCTAAAGTGGACACCATAGAAAGCGAAGATGTAATCTCATTATCCTACTACAAACTGAGGCATATACTCATAGCCTATGAGAAAACTCATCTAGAGAGATATGAAAAGGAAGAAAATAGCACAAAGAACATTGCCCTAAAATCCGCTATGACTCAAGAAAAAGAAATTGAAGAAGATGATGATGAAGAAGAAGAAGATATTCTAGCCTTTATTAACAAAAAGCTATCAGGTTTAATAACAAAACATCAACAAAGGAAATTTAGGAGGCAAAGAGGAGAACAAAGCAAAAGTGGTATCATCTGTTATGAATACAGAAAACCAGGACACACAAGAGCTAAATGTTATCAATTCCAGAAAAATAACACTGAAAAGAAAAATAACAAAAAAGCTATGGTGGCCACATGGAGTGATGAAGATGTAGAAAATGAAAAGAACAACAATGACGAAAATCAATGCTTCATGGAACTCGGAGAGAACGATGAGAATTTTTTAAAGAGCAGTGACAAGGAACAAAAATGGTACTTGGATAGCGGCTACTTAAGAGATATGACTAGAAATTAATCAAAATTTGTGACTATTCAAGAAATTAATGGTGGTAAGGTCACCTTTGGTGACAATGGTTGAGGAAGATCATTGGTATAGGGAAAGTCAAATTATATGAATTTTGCTATATTGATGATGTGATACTAGTTGATGGTCTTAAGAACAATCTGATTAGTATAAGCCAGATATGCGATAATGATTACAAAGTAACATTTGAAACTAAGTACTGTTCTATTCATAATAACAAAAATGAAAAGATAGTGCTAATTGGGCATAGGCATAAAAATCTATATCTTCTTGATGTTAATTGTGATTCACATGACATAAAATGTCTTGCTTCCATAAATGATGACTCCTGATTATGGCATAAGTGTCTTGGACATGCAAGTATAAATCTCATTGAAAAATTGTCAAAACTTGAGCTAGTTAGAGGATTACCTAAAATAAATTATGAAAAAGATCATGTATGTCGTGCATGTCAATTAGAGAAACAAACTAAGAGCTCATTTAATCCTAAAAATGAAGTCTCTAGTTCTAAGCCTCTTGATTTATTACATATGGATCTTTTGGGCCTACTCAAACCCCTAGCTTTGGTGGAAAAAGGTATGGAATGGTAATTGTGGATGATTATTCTAGATTTACTTGGGTACTCTTTTTGGCACATAAAGATGAAGCATTTAATGCATTTAAAATAGTGTGTAAAAAGATTCAAAATGAGAAAGGGTATATGATTGCTAAAATTCAAAGTGACCATGGGGGAGAATTTCAAAACAAAGATTTCGAAAACTTTTGCAATGAATTTGGAATCTCTCATAATTTTTCCTGCCCAAGAACACCACAACAAAATGGTGTTGTTGAGAGAAAAAATAGAATTTTGTTGGATATGGCTAGGACCATGCTTTGTGAAAGTTCTCTCCCTAAATATTTTTGGGCTGAAGCAATACATACTGCCAGCTATATTCTGAATCATTGTTTAATTATGCCTATTATCAGGAAAACTCCCTATGAACTTTGGAAAGGGTAAAAGCCTAATGTTGGGTATTTTCACATATTTGGTAGCAAATGTTACATACACAATAATGGAAAGGAAAATTTGACCCAAGATCATATGCTGGCATATTTTTAGGATATTCTAATTATAGTAAGGCTTATAGGATTTATAATAAAAGAACACTAGTTGTAGAAGAACCTGTACATGTGATTTTTGATGAAACTAACATGTTTATGGAGCAAAATGTTGCAGCTAACTAGATGAAAACATATTAGATAACAGCTACAAAAATAATATAGTATCATCTACTATTGAAAATCAGAGTGGAGAGTCTAATCGAGAAAATGAAGAAGGAGAAACTTCCTAACCAAATGTGGAACAGCTACAAATGAGAACTAAAATTAAGGCTCCAAGAGAATGGAAATACAATATGAACTATCCAAATGAATTTGTTATCGAAGATCCAATGGCAAAAGAAGGACTATATCATCATTCAAATTACAAAACAATCTGGCCTTCATATCTCAAGTATAGCCAAAGACCATTGAAGAAGCTCTCAAAGATGAAGGGTGGATTCTCGCTATGCAAGATGAATCGAACCAATTTCAACGAAATGAGGTTTGGTTTCTTGTTCCTAAACCTGAAAATAAATCTATGATTGATACCAAATGGGTTTTTAGGAATAAATTATATGAAGATGGTAATATAGTAAGAAATAAAGCTAGATTAGTAGCTCAAGAATACAATCAAATAGAAGGCATTGATTTTAATGAAACATATTCTTGTTGCTCAGTTAGAATCCATTCCCATGTTACTAGCATTTGCATCTCATAAAGGATTTAAATTATTTCAAATGGATATTTTTGAACGGTTTCTTAAATGAAGAAGTATAAGCAAAACAACCATCAGGATTTAAGAATGAGAAATTCCCAGATCATGTTTTTGAACTATCTAATGCACTTAATGGGTTGAAGCAAGCTCCTAGAGCTTGGTATGAGAGATTAAGTAATTTCTTAATAGAAAATGGAATCTCAAGAGGAAAAATTGACATTACACTATTCACAAAAACTGTTCAGCATGATTTTATACTTGTGCAAGTATATGTCGATGACATTATTTTTGGGAGAACTAATTATTTGTTGTGCAAGGACTTCTCAAAGCTTACGCAAGGTTAATTTGAAATGAGCCTTCTGGGGGAACTAACATTCTTTCTTGGTTTGCAAGTAAAACAAATAAATGAAGGTATTTTCATCTGCCAAGAGAAATATATTAAAGAATTAATCAAAAGATTTGGGATAGAGAATTCTAAACCCATGGGAACTCCTATGAATCCAGTCATTGTAATTGACAAGGATGAGAACGATATAAATGTTAATGATAAAAATTTCAGAGGTATGATTGGTTCATTGCTTTATTTAACTACAAGCCGACCTGACATCCTATTTAGCATGTGTAAATGTGCTAGATTTCAAGCTAATCCTAAAGAATCTCATTTGACTGCAGTAAAAAGAATATTTAAATATCTAAATGGGACTAAAAAGTATGGACTATGGTATCCCAAAACTAATTCTTTTGAGTTAGTGGGCTTTTTAGATGCTGACTTTGCAGGTAATAGAGTATATAGGAAAAGTACAAGTGGTTTATGCCAATTTCTTGGAAATTGCCTCATCTCTTAGCATCGCAAGAAACAAATAGCAATAGCTCTCTCTACAGCTGAAGCAAAAAACATTGCAGTAGGCAACTGCTGTACACAAATTTTATGGATGAGATCAAACATCACTTCATTCATGATCATATTTCAAGAGGAAACATTGAAGTGGAATACATCAATATTGAAGACCAACATGCGGACATATTCACTGTGCCTTTACTTGAGTCCAGATTCAACCTCCTAAGAAATTTGATTGGTATGAAAAATGGCTTCGACTAAGGTGCCTAGTACATGCTTCTCACTCTATATAGTGTAAAAAAATTGATAGGTTAAGAATTTGATAATAGTATGTTTCTCATCATGATTTTGAAGCGTTTGATAAACTTAGAATATAATTTCATGATTTTATAGCTCTAATTGATTGTCAATATTCATGAGAAATAATTTCCTGCAATTTTGTTCATTTTCATCTTGCTCCCTCAAAATTATTGAAGTACCTTACAACTCTTCGATGCCTGAAAACTCTCAGAGTTCACATAGGTAGCTCCCTAAAAAATCCCACAATACATCACTTTTTCAAAGTACCTTATTGCAAATTGCTTAAATTTTTTTAATCATTTTTTAACTACCCAGTAAATACCGCAATAAATGCCTTATCTACTGCATGCATTAACTGTCAGCCTCTGTCCAAATCATCATTAATGTTTACAACCACTTTACCATGAATCTCATGCCACTCATTCTTTAAGTGACAATTCAAATGAAATTCTTCAAAATCCTTTCAAATCCAATTTTCTTTTCTGGTAAAAGATTTTCAATATCCTAAAATTCTATAATTAATATACTAGCGATTTTCAGACTAAAATCTCTATTATTTTAAAATTGAAACTTTTCACTCAGCCTTAGTCTTTCACTAACCATTGTACCGAGTTCCTTCACCTCTCCATGGCAAAACTTGAGGATCCACCAGTTTTTCCACTCGTAGACGAAGCAATCGACTTCGTGCTTAAGTTTTGCCTTCCATAAATTCCTCTCCTATCATGGTTGATTTGATTGACAATGATGAAATTCCTCCCACACCCACTATGGATCTTATGGATTCCTCAGCCCATGAAAACAATAGTGAACAAAATCCTCATTCACATTCCGGTAAGGATGACAATATTGATCCCAATACTCATTCACCCACATCTGAGGTACCTAATGTTGAACATCTAGTGAATCAAACTGAAGAACTAATGAATGAAGCCGAGGCCTCTATTTAACGGAAAGGAAAACGTCCTCTTATTGAAGAAGAGAGTAGACCCCCAACTCCAACCTTTGACTCAAATCTCTTTCATGATTCTTCTTCATTTCAAAGGTATAATGCCACTTTCTCTCTCAAACCTGTTATCCCTAGAAGAATAGTTGATTTTGGTACTTGATCTTTTCCACTTCTTTGATGTTCAAGGGTAGCTTCCCTTCTTCTTTACCCATGAACCTCAATGCACTGATTTGGTTAAAATGTTCTATGCTAATCTAAAATCTAAGGAAGATGGTTTAGAATCCATGGTAAATGGGACCATTATCTTACTCAATGAATATACTCTAAAGAGAATTCTTGGAAATGCCTTTGAAGGATCATCTCTATTCTTTTTATCCAAATAGTCTACTAGCTTTGACAAATCTTATGAAGAAGTTAAAGATGAATTAGTTGACAAGGATGCTATCTCCTTTGGGTCCTTATTTAAAGCCGTTGCATTACCATTCCCCTATCGCATTCTGGCCCACATCATTAGCAACACCATCCTTCCTAAAGGAAGATCTTTGGACTATATCAACAAGAGAGAAACTTATCTGCTTTATTGTCTAATTACCCATAAGAAAATCAATCTATCTTCTTGGGCTATAGGGTATATGATTGAAAGTGCACAAAATTCTGATCCTAGTGGCAATCTACCTTATAGCATGCTTTTGTCCCAAATTTTTAAATACTTTAAGGTAGATTGTTCCACTTTTCATAAGAAAGACCAAATTCCTACCTACAACTCTACTCTTTTCCAATTCATGCATTATAAGTTGGTTGATGGAGTATGAGGTAGAAAAGAGGATAAACCACCATTTGTTCCCTTTGGTCCTTCAACTTCTCAGGCTAGCCCCAGCACTTCCACTCCACCTCCTCCACCCTCTGGTCCTTTTCCCTCTCTCATGGCTACTCAAAGTCAAATTGATCAAGTTCTGCAAGGTATGACATAAATGAACAAAAAAATGGATAGGCTGATTGCTTAATTTAAAAACTGCAACAAGGACAAGCTTCATTGATTAAAGCTTTTAATCTCAAAGTCCTTGACATGGAAGACAAGGTGAATGGAATCAAAGACTATCTCATGTTCATGCTTCCTTGAATTCTCTTCCAACGGGCCTTTACCTTAACTCCTCCTCCTTCTCATAGGCCACATGGTGGACATTAGTTTTCTTTTAAGGCTTTGTTTGATCCCCCCCCTCTTCTTTTGCTAATGACAAAAGAGGGAGAAGAATTCTCATGTAAAACTTTTAGACAACATTTTGTATGTATGTTTTGGATAACTTTTGGGTACTTATTAATCCACTTGATGTTAGTTTGCTTGTTGGAGTTTACATAAACTTTTAATGTTAGTTTGCTTGCTGGAATTTGCATAAGTTTTTTTAATATATCATATTTTGTAGCATCTATGAAAAAGATTAAGTTTACCATATGATTGTGAAAGTTTACTTGGGTATAATTGACCATCCAATATATGTAGTGGACATTCTTAGCTAACCAATACAGGTGTCAAAAATCAAGGAGGAGACATTGATTCAGGGGGAGCCTTTTACAGAAAAAGAATAAATAAGGAAGTACACCTCAATCATTACTTCTAATTCTATTTTACATTTTTGTTTGTCATCATCAAAAAAGGGGAGAATGTTGACCTGAATTTTGATGAAGGCACAAAAATACAAAAGATCAGGAAAAGTCAAACTAATTTAAATGTGTAAATTTTGCCTAGGTGGAAGAAGACAAAATGAATAGGGATCACAACAAGACCAAAACTCATTTTGTCTAAATGTGTTCCAGCTGTGAAGCAACATACAATTGAAAATATCAAGACACAATCAATGCTATTCAGACAAGCTTTGGTGCAGCAATATGGACCACTCATTTCAATTCCAATTTAGAAATGAATTCAATAGGAGAAAAGGGGAGCATGCATCAGAAGCCACAAAGAAGCATCAAATGGAAAGTTTTGAAAAAGGAAGTCTCGACTAGCAAGGAGATTTTATGCCATCAAGGAAAGAATGAAGAATAAGGAAAGTTTGCAAAAATAAAGGAAGAAATCTTGGAGAAAATAAATCATCAAGATTAGCTCTACTGCTCGAAAAGGAAGGGAAATCAGAGTGAAAGAAGACAAGATAAAAGTCAAATCCTTTTCCTTCCAAATATGTTTTGAAGAAATAAATATGGAGGATCTAAAACTTCCCTCATATGAAGGAGGTAGTAACAGATAGTTTTTCTGGTAGATTATAAAAGAGAAGTTGAAGCCAATGAAATAGATCATCGAAGCTGTGCAAACATCTCTGTGAGAATATCTTTTAGCTAAACCAATATGGTGATTTTTTTTTTTTGTGAGCTATAGTATAAGAAAAAGCCAGAGTGCAGTGATCATAAAAAGCCTTTTTCTATCTACGCTAAAAGAGATTCATCTCTCCCATCTCAAATTCTGATTTTTGTAGTTAGTGGTAAGCTTGCAAACCACTCTGTTTGTCGTTAGCAATCAAAACCATTTGTTACTAGTGAACAAGAAAAATCAGGGGTGTAAAATTTGTTTAATTAGTGGTGAAAAACTCCTTGAAAGTCAAGGGGACTGGACGTAGGTATCATATTGAGGCTAAACCAAGATAAATTCATTGTGTTCTTTCCCATCCCTTTTATTTTCTTAAGCTTCAATTTCTGATTCAACAAAAATTGGTTTTGAGGTACCTTAGAGTTTTCCAAACTACTCAATAATTTCAAGGGACCTTAAACAACTTAGTTTTATTTCAATTATTTTCTTAACATTTCTAGAAAGAAACTAATTTTATTTACTTAGTACCAATTCACCCCTCCCTTCTTGGTACATTTGACTTTCAATTATGTCACCCAACAAAGCCTTGAAGAATATCCTTCTATGAAATCGTAGTGCCCAGAAGATTGATTTGTAATTCTCCATGCCAGTGAATGCACTTAGAAGATCTTCAAATATGATATCATCCCTGTAAAATGGAGATATTGTAGTCACAACACTATTGAGCAAAATAAAGTGAAGTTATGCATACAAAGTTAATTATTTCAAGAAAAGCACATAACCAACCTTTGTTATGCACTACTAAAAAAATTTAAACAATGACAAAGGTCCCTCATTGAGCTATGAGCATTTCACAAGGGAAGAAAACCATACAACACCTCATTGATGCTGTATGTTAACTCAAACTAATAAACTAACAACAAACTCTTGTTTTCTTAATTACTCAAAATAAAGCTGAGGTCCTTAGTACTCAAACTAAGTTTTGCTCATATTGATTGCAAAGTGAGGAGCTCACAAAAGCGCAGAGCAAAGGGTGGACGATGGAAAACCATGATGGACGATAGTGTGTGTGGGTTTCACGGTGACCAAAACAGTGAGGGAGAAGTGGCAAGAAAAGGAGCAAGAGGCTTCAGCATGATGAGGAGCAACTAGCGAACGACAATGAAGCCTGGGAGTCTGTTTCCAACCTAAAGCCAAAAACAACGTATCTTTCTTGAGTCTATGTTTAAGTGTTAGCTTGCTTGGAAAATAGGACACGTGGGCATCCCATATCATAAATTTTTGTCCATTTAATGGTGTTAGTTGAATATTTAACAGCAATAACCAAAGTAAAAGTTTTTAAAAATGTAAGGACTCAATTGACTGAAATTAAACTACAATGGTCAAAGTAAAAGTTGAGTAAAATTGTAAGAACCAAAACCTATATTAACCTGCATTATTTCATAATCAAATCTTCAACAAGAAAGTAACCTCCTGAGAAATTATTCCTTACACCATTTTCATAAACTGAAATACCCAATTTCTTCGAGTGTTCCCATTTTTATTTATCAAAAACTGTTTCTATTTACTAAAATGGTGTATAATTATTAATTTCTCCAAAATTCTAACACACATGTTAAATCAAAGAAGGCAAAAGTATACTTTTGCTTTCTTATGTTTGGAGTAGATTTTATTTTAATTCCTTAACTAAATTTTGTTTTATTTTAGTCCCTTAATTTACAAATTTGTTTCTGTTACAATTTTTTTTACGTACGTCGTTCCATAAATGAACATAAATGTCCTACATGGTCGTTTACTTGACACGTGTCAATTAAATGTTCAATACACATGGGATGCCAAGTAATTGGTTCCATTGACACAATGTCAAATAAACAATCACGTAAGACACTTACATACATTAGAGAATGGCACGAATAGAAAAAATGTAATGGAAACAAATTTTATACGTTAAGGAATTAAATTGACTAAAATTTAATTAAGGGACCAAAATAAAACATACCCTAAATTTAAAGAACCAAAAGTATAATTTTTCCCAGTAATAAACTCAGAAGAAAATCAAATAAATTACTTTAATATTTTCACATTTAATTTCTATAGCTATGTTCACTATGTTGAAAACAAATACAGCGTGACATGACCGGTCCTTTTAAATCTGGACTATTCATTTTTACACGGACAACCAAAATTTTGCCCCGGGTTTCAAAGTTTTTTTTATATACTTTTTTATTTCTAATCGTGGCCATCTATTTTTTTACAGAAGACCACGATTTAAGACTCGATCAATCATGTCTTTTTTAAAGATATGACCAAATCCATTTCAACTTAAAACTGCTGATGACTAGCAAATTAATAATAATCCCAAAAGATGATAACAATCATAGTGAACAAAACAAAATCTTTCTCACTTCCCTAAAACCATAACCAAGGAAAAGAAAAATCACACCCTTATTTGAACAGCTACAAGATTGTAACCAGTATCCTTACAGCTAAACCATTACTCATGATAGACAATATAACCTTTTAAAAGGGACCATTCAATGATGGAATATTAACATAATCATTATATGAAAGTCTCCTAACCAAATAAAGAAAAAAAATATTGAAAAACCAGGGGTAGCAGAATGCATCGACAAAAAGTTTTAATGCCATTTATGCAGAGATTAGGATACTTGATACACATACTTTAGGGCACAGTAAATATGTAACGCGGTATTATCACTTTCTAAGCTAATGTACATGGGAAAAATAATTAAAAGGTTATGCCCCTTCTTGATATACGTAATGGGAGAAAAGCATATTATAAATATGCATACAAATTGGCCTAATAATTAAAAAGGTGTATTATCTACTTTGACTTCTTGAATTTTAACTTTGGAACTAGCACCTAAAGCTCATACTCTCCTAAATACACTAAATCAATATACGAATGCACTCTTAAATCGTTGAAGGAGTTTAGTCTCAATTGATAATCCAAAGAAACAACCGGGAAAAAAATACAAACAGGCTAATTAGGCATTTTCTTAGACAAAGACTCCCTTTTTTTCTCTTTTTGGATTGTAAATATTTCTCAGAACGAGTGTGAATCAAACATATGTTTGAATTAAAATTGAGATACTGACGCAAGTTCTTCCCTTCTAAATTAGATGGATTCATATATGAAAGAGGTTGACAATAAGTTCGATCAAAATTGGCTTTGTCCCTCTGTTAGAGGTGTTTCAAAAATGTTTATGATTGAGTAAATAGCTCTACGAACAAATGGATCGGATCGAATTGGAAAATGGAAAGATTTGTACAAGTTATACCTTTCGTCACCACTATGCGAAAAATTGTTAGGTATGAATATGTTAGATACCTGTGACTCAATTGGTGAAATAGTATCTCTCTCCAAAAAATCATGTTTCTTTTTACAGCTGTACAAAGAAAATATTGTGTCACGAATGAACAAGATATTAAGGAATTGTCCATACGTAAAATCATAATTATTGATATAGGCCTTTTCCACATTAAAAAAGGAATCTTTTATTACAATAGAAGCAAAAGTGATGTCGATTATTCAAGAATTGAAGTCGGTTTGCATTAGGAAAATAGGATATTAATAAACTTCTATGAAATGGTTTCATGGGATTCAACCAATTGTCTTAATCGTGGGATATCATTGAGAAATACGAATCCATGTTATCAAAATATTCTTTCTAGTATGGAATGAATCAATCATCCACTTTGGTATCTTATTGAACGAAAATGGTGATATTGTTCCCCCATTGATCATAAATTTTGATTTTTAGGAAGTATCATGGTCATCCAATAAGAAGGGTTTTCATTTTTTCAAATGAACGATTTGAAGACTTATTGATTCTAACAACTAATTGTAGAGTTGATCATTCAGACCTTTCAATTCATAGATGTGGATCTCGAACCTATGAATGGGGATACTCCCAAAACTCACAATGAAAAACAAGAAGTGAGTTAGATAAAAGGAGAAGAAACTTGGACGAAAAGAAACAAAGTGACTTAGACAAATCTTTTTTGAATATCGGTATTACCACACCCCCCAGGATTAGGCCCACTTTTTACAAGAAACAAAGTGACTCAGACAAAAAGAAACAAAGTGACTTAGACAATTCTTCTATTCTTTTCCAAGCTCTAGGAGATGGAACAAAACTACTTTTCAAAGAGAATTTTATTCCATCTAGGGGAGATATTCATTTATTCAGTATTGGACCATCCATATCAGTCATATTAATTCTAGTAAGCTATTAAGTAATTCCTTTTGGCTCAATATCGGTGTTTTTTTATGGTTTGCTATTTTGAGTATTGCTCCCATTGGACTTCTTCTATCATGACATGGGTCAAATAATAAATATTCCTTTTTGGGTGGTCTATGGGCTGCTGCTCATTCGATTAGTTATGAAATACCATTACCTCTATGTGTGTTATCAATATCTCTATGTGTGATTCATTGAGACAGAAACTTTTCCATGCTCCTTTCTTTTCTTTTTTATAGGAAAAAGGTAGAAAAAATGGAATAGATATCCTGATTTTCATTATTTTTATTCAGAATTTGAATTGATGAACTAAATCAGATAGTTATATGAGTGAAATAAAATAGCTTATATTTATTCAATTTAAATTAATAACTTAATAATATACAAATAATATATATATTAATATACATAAATAGAAATAATATACTATGATTTGAATTATTTGAATTTCATTTGAATCTGCAATAAAAATATTGAGTCTCATTTTCTATGTATAAGAATTAAGTGGGAAAAAAGATTATAAGCGAAAGAAAACGTTTACCTCAAAATTGGTTGATTAGTATTCCTATCTTGAAGGGGGCTCAAAAGACCAACCTTATTTAGTTCTCACTACCATTTGTTGAATTACCATACATGTATTACCATAAATAAAGGGGGATTGATAAAAAATGAGTGGATGGTTAGAAACACCAAGATACACAAAGGATTAGTAATTGATATTATGTAAATTATCCAAAAGAGCATTTCCTCATAATATAAAAAGAATACTAATTGGGGCTTTAAGTTGGTAGAAATAATCAGGCAGTACACCCCACAATTCCGAGTATACTCCTATCCACTGATTCAATAAATGACTATTAGAAGAAAGAATCCTTTAACTTTTTGTAAATCCCCTTTCTTTTGCATATAAAAAAGAAATAAAAATAATAGGACAAAAAAAAGAATAATATAATACAATTACAATAAAATAAAATAAAAAGAGGGATCCCTTTTGATTCTTTCTTATATCCATATTCATGGAGATACAATTCATGTCATAATTCATAAACTAATGTCAAATTTTTTAACTTAATCAAAAACAATGGGTTATTGATAATTCTAAAGGAGTATTTTATTGAAGAATTAAATTATTACTCAACAAATTCTAATTTTTAACAGATGAGATCAATTCAAAATACCTTTTTGTATTTATTATTATAACAGACATAATTCAATTGGTTTACTTCAAGATTGTCCAACAGATTATAATCCTATCTATCCTAAGGATATATCAAGATAAATAATTAGCCGGGTCTTTAGATATATTTATGGCCTTCGAGGAGCTGATGAGGTGAAAATCTCATGTACAATGATGGAAACAGTAATGTTATCACCGACTAAGATTATTTAACAATTTAAGTATAATTGATATAGTTGATGCGCAATCAAAATATGGTTTTTGGGGATGGAATTTGTGGCGTCAACCTATAGGTTTTACTATTTTTCTAATTTCTTCCCTAGCGGAATGTGAAAGATTACCTTTCGATTTACCAAAGTAGAAGAAGAATTAGTA
This sequence comes from Ceratonia siliqua, assembly GCA_034509205.1. NCBI lineage: Eukaryota > Viridiplantae > Streptophyta > Magnoliopsida > Fabales > Fabaceae > Ceratonia > Ceratonia siliqua. The sequence continues at coordinate 6,353,333 of JASKGM010000005.1, forward strand.
GCATGTTATCAATATTCAGGTATAAAATTTGGTTTAGTTTACATTGCTTCCTTTTTAAACTTATTAGTTTCTTCATTATTTGTAACAGTTCTTTATTTGGGCAGTTGGAATATATCTATTCCGTGCATTTTCGTTTCTGAGCTTTTTGAAATAAATAAAACATGTGGAGTTTTTGGAACTAAAATTGGTATCTCAATTACATTAGCTAAAACTTATTTGTTCTTGTTCATTTCTTTCACAACAAGATGGACTTTGCCTAGGCTAAGAATGGATCAATTATTAAATCTTAGAAGGAAGTTTCTTTTACCTATTTTTCTCGGTAATCTATTATTGACAACTTCTTTTAGACTATTTTCACTATAAAAGGTTGCTATTCTATATTCATAACTTGTCAAAAACAAGAGAAAGAAATAAAACAAAAATATTCATAGATGTTCACGATATGTTCCTTATGGTAACTGGGTTCATGAATTATGGTCAACAAACAGTACGACATGGAAGGTACATTGGTCTAAGTTTCATGATTACCTTATCCCACCAAATCGTTTACCTGTAACTATTCAATATCCTTATGGAAAATTAATCACGTCAAATGCATTGCTTGTGAAGTATGTGTTCGTGTATGTCCTATAGATCTACCTGTTGTTGATTGGAAACTAGAAACTAATATTCGAAAGAAATGATTGCTTAATTACGGTATTGAATTTGGGATATGTATATTGTGGTAACTACATTGAGTATTGTCCAACAAATTGTTTGTTAATGACAGAAGAATGTGAACTTTCGACTTATGATCATCATGAATTGAATTATAATCAAATTTCTTTGGGTCATTTACCAACTTCAGTAATTGACGATTATATATTTTGAACAATTCAATTCAAATAATTTTATTTTTTTATTTTTTATTAATTTTTATAAAAAAATTAATAATATTATCAAATACAAATAATATATATATAATAATATATAATATATTAATATTCAAAAATAGTTTTTCAAAAATATAAATATATAATATAATATAATATAAATATAAATATATAATAAAAAATCATATATTATTGTTCTATATAATATATAATATATTTAAATATTTGATATATATATTATATATATTAAAAATATTAATTCAAAAAAAGTAGAATAAATATATACATATATATATATATATATATATATATATATATATATATAGTATAATAGTATAGTTTATATATATATATAGTATAGTTTCGAACTACTCTTTCGTATAAAGAATCTGATTAGTCCTATAACTGTACCAATATCAATTCACACTCCTTAGGATTTAATTCAATTAGGAATTTAGTATATAAATTTTTTTCCTGATCGTATCAATAAGATAATGAAATTTCTATTTTTTTTATATTTTGTTTTACATTTAATGGATTCACCTAAACCGCTACATGATTTTCTTTTAGTCTTTATGGGATCAGGTCTTGTATTAGGAAGTATAGGAATAGTATTACTTACTAACCCAGTTTTTTCTGCCCTTTCGTTGGGACTAGTTCTTGTTTGTATATCTTTATTCTATATTCTATCAAACTCCCATTTTGTAGCTGCAACACAACTACTTATTTATGTGGGAGCTATAAACGTTTTAATCATATTTGTCGTGATGTTCATAAATGGTTCAAAATATTACCAAGATTTTCATCTTTGGACCATTGGGGATGGAGTTACTTTGATGGTTTGTACTAGTATTTTTGTTTCACTAATAACTACTATTCCAGATACATCATGGTACGGGATTATTTGGACTACAAGATCAAATCAGATTATAGAACAAGATTTGATAAATAATAGTCAACAAATTGGAATTCATTTATCAACAGATTTTTTTCTTCCATTTGAACTCATTTCAATAATTCTTTTAGCTGCTTTGATAGGTGCAATTGTCGTGGCTTGCCAGTAAGAATAGAACTAGTAACATCAATCTAAATTCAATTTTGTTCTATTTTATTTCATCCATTTCCTTTGAATTTTATATGTGAAAGTGAAAGAATTGATAAAAAAAAAAATCAAAGTATAATTCACTTTATTTCTACTATAAAAAAATTAATGTTTAATATTAGTAAATACAAATTCACATAATTTTTGTGACATATCCTTCTTGTCACAAGCATATGAACTCAAGCTCATGTTTAAGAGGCATTTTGACCAAGCAAAATAAGAGCATTAAGCTTTCCATGCAAATGAAGGAGTGCTTGGTTTAATAGAAAATCTTTCGAAGTGATATTTTTGGAAAGTTTTTGTTGTTAAGACCAGTCTCGGCAATTAGGGCATAATGCTTTCTATAGAAGTCCCAATAATGTGATCTTTGTGGTATGGAAAGATAATTCAAAGTTGCACAATTTATACTTCATGGATAAAGGCAAATTCAGACGTTTTGGAGGTAAATATCAAGCTAGAAGTTGAGACTATATAAGGAAATTTTTTCCTTGACATGCTTCAATAGTTTGCGCATAAATTCCACTCTACAAATGCAATTGATGTGATTCTTGATGGTTTGGAAATCTAAGAGACATAGCTAAAATTCTTATCCTAACCACGTTGCCTAGTTCAATTAGGAGCAAGGTGTAACTTGGGTCTCAAGCTAGCTAGTCAACAGAAAATTATGACTCCTTATGGCACAAAGAAATTGTAGTATCACCAAATCTTGCAACTCTAGTGGCAAGAGAAAAAGAGAAACCATAATGTTAGAAACCCTTATAAAAAGAGGAAAACCTAGTCTCAAAAAGAGAGGATAGACTTGAAAGGAACTTAAAGAAGAAACCAGCATTATTCATGGGAAAAGAAAAAATGAATTGCAGCTGTTTGGTGGAGAGATCTTCAAGCCATGGAGATCAATTTGCTAAGAGTTTTTGTTTTCCTTCTTTTTTTTCTTTTGTTTTGATTGATATGGTGATGTCTTCTAAATTTCTCTTTGATTCATTGAATTTTATTATGGAGTAATTTTCTTGTGTTAGAGGGAGATGGACCTGAAACCTATGTTTTGAGTTTTTATGTGAATGAGTTTCATTTAATTATTTTTCATGAGAAGCATGTCTTATTGATCTTAATGCTATTTATCTATTTGATTATGCTTTGAGCATAGTGATGTGTCAAATAGAGAATCTATGTTAGATGAACTTTTGAATGATAAATTAAACTTTGCATGTGAATCACATGGAGCACAAATAAAGCATGCCATAAATCATAATAAGAGAAACCAAATAGGAATCTTAGGAGATTTGTATGGTCAGTTTAACTTGTAATCAAAAAGTGAGTTAATCAAAAAATGATTTAATGCATCTCAAATTGAATTAATCTAGAATAGACCTTGAACATGGAAATTTGAAGTTAAGGATATATGAGGTAGTTAATTAGACCTAAAACATGGATAATTAAAATGTTGGGAATTCTACCATCTCATGATTTATAGTGTATGAAACTCATTCTCATGAAACTCTTGGCTAATTAGATGTAGGTGAAATTGAACCCCTAACATTATTTTTCATAGGAACTTTTTTCATAAAGTTTTCTCATTTAATTCATTTTGATATTTAAATTTTTTGTTAATTTTATATCATCATATTTTCTTTGATTCAATCTCTCAAATAACAATGGTGGCTTAATTACTTTATTAGCATAATTCTCATAATCCTCATTGGGAACAACACTCACACATCACTTTATTACTTGTACTATTAGTGCACTTGCTAATGTCATTTTGGTTGTATCACATTTCACAACAAAAATCAAATTCAGACATTTTGGAGGTCAAAATAAAGCTGGAAGTTGAGATTATATAAAGAAATTGTTTGCCTTGACATTCTTCCTTAGTTTCAGCATAATGTCCTCTCTATAAATGCAATGGATGCTATTCTCGATGCTCTGGACAATTAAGGGAAAGGGCTACAATTCATCTATTGACAACATTTCCCAAATCAACTATTATGAAGGAGTAACTTGTGTGACAAGAGTGGGATATGTGAAGGTTGTTTTACCTAAATCATGGCTGCCACCTATTTTTATCCTGAATGTAGATTACACAAATTGTCTAAGTACATGATAATCTACAATCAAGAAGATCAGAGGATTTATTTGGCTGAAGAAATTAAAAACTAATTGGAGCTGATTGAGTGAAATAAGAATGGAAACTTAGGGGCCTCCGTCCACTCTTTAAAATCCTCAATGCAACCTCACCAAGCGACAGAAAAAATAGTCTTCCTACATTTTTCTCTCATTCTTTTCTAAAGTTTACGAGAATGGTTTGTAAGCTAGCTAATGTTAGAGCAAGGTTAGAGAAGATCTTATTTGTGTAGTTTTTCTGTTTTCCTTCTCTGGTTCTAATGTGGAAATTTATTTCACACATTTTCTTAGCCTTAAGTACTTTGTTTTAAAGTGTTTTGTGTGTTCTTGTCTCATTTGTCTAAAATTTCAGGTGTCTGTTACATGTACTTAATTCTTGGAATTTTGGATTTCTTGTAGGTGTTTAACTTTGGTTTTGGGTTGAAATTGAGCTAATATGAAGAGGCATAATTTGGGTTAGGATTAGATAACAAATTCATGTTGAGCTGGTTTAAGCAAACCAGAACACTGTCAAGTTTTTGAGTTATAACTGAAACTACTTACCTTGGCTTTTGGTGTTGTTTAGCTTGTTCGAAAGATAAGAAGAAGGCATACAACTTTCATGAGATCAAAAAACCCAGTTATTCTATTTTGAAGTCCAAAATGTAGCAAACAATGAAGGAATACGAATATGCCAAAAGCCCAATTGTAATCTAGACCCTGTGCCGATTTTCAGCTTGTATCTGGAGTTCTAGAAGTCCTAAGTTACTAAACGCATATGCATTGAAAAGGAAAGAAAGATATCTACAACTTTTATGAAGGGCCCAACTCCAAAAAATGTTATTTGGATGCTTTATATTTTCATAAAAGAGGGCACTATGGCACTCATCACCCAAACTCGCAATGCCCACATGATGCATTAGCTCTGCAATGCCCAAGAGATGGCTCCACAGCTCCAACAACTAATCTACCCACCCCTTTTAGTGCCGTAGCTTCCAAGGTTTGAAGTAGCAGCACCTACACATTAGGTTTCGTAAATAACTACTGAAACAATAGAAAAAATGGACTTTTGACTAGGGGAAGAAGTGAGCTATGTTTGAAGACAAGAGGTGACTGCTACAGAGGATTTCTGGAGGTGAGAAGCTAGGAAATCACTAGTTTTGGGCTATCAATTGTTTTATCTTTCTGTTTCTCTTAACTTTTCCTCTTTAGAATTTATGATATTCATTGTCACTTTGATTTGTGTTTTTACAACTCCATTAATGGAGCAGATTTTTTATCTAGGATTATAATTAGAATCACATGTAGTATGACTTGATTTTATTTCTCATTTATCTCAATTAATTGTTGTTGATTGTTTATTCTATCTGTGCTTAATGCCTTCTAATTGACAGGTTATTAATTCGAATGAATTAGGAAACCTTAAAGAATTTGGAAAAGGGATTTGGGGTTTTAGTCTTGGGTAGAGAGACATATGATCAATGAACGGAAGTCTTGAGATCATGAGATAGGATTATATATACATGACATGTGTAGTCATAGGAATGTTGGGAATAGGTAGCCCTGGAAAGTAAGTTGTATTTCCCAATTTGATGTAAATATATTTTAATATTAATAAATAAAGAGTTTATTTATGTAAAATTTATTTTATGACTACTAAGGTTCCTAGATTATAATAAACCAAGATACATTTGCTAAAGAGTTATACAAAAGGAGATATGTATCTTTTGATGAATCTAAAATACTATTCACAGTCACTTAGTAGAGTTGGTCACTCTATTTAATAAAGACTATAGTGTTAAGATTACCTCCATAGAAAGAATAAGATTCCTTTCTAAGGGAATGATGAATCTCAAATCATTGAAGTAGTATACTACAGGTAATGACACTATTAAATGAATTGGAATAAAGTGAGATATCAAATTCAAGTTAATACCATTGCTTTGAACTTGAACTCATACACATTGCATTTGCTAGTTATAGAACCGAAATCATGATGGATTATGGACTCATATTCATGACTATTATTATCTTTGATATAATATAGGCACGACCATTATGCAATATTGGTCAAGGCTCTATATGTTGGGATCATAGTATGAGTGAACATTTGGGAACATAAATCTAGGAAATTGAGTTCATAGCATTACATCACTTATGGTGATATTAGGAAGACAAGTGACATTTTTGGGCCCAGTGAAATGATGAATTAACTACTCATCATTTCAAGATAGTTTTAGAAAAGTTCTAAAAGATTATCTGGTAACTTACCTTAACGAGATTAAAATAATCTCAAATTTATTGGTGCTTGAAATTCCTATGTTAAACGGATTCTCCACCTAGCTTTGGAGAATTCAATCCATATTAAGTTGGAATAAATTTAATATGAAGTTAATTGATAGCATTTCAACTAATGTCTTTATTAAGATAAGAGTTGTTTTAATTTAGACAAAGAGTTATTTTAGGACAAATGCTATCCTAAGCATGTTTGAGAAGGTGAGAAACATTTTGTCACTAAGAGACAAAATTAATTCTCACACATTAGTTGTCTAATTTAAATAAGTCTTGTTTAATTAGACAATAGAATTTTAAGACAAAGTTTTGTTTTAATTAAGACAAGTGTTGTCTCAATTAGAACAACCTTTATCTTAGTAATTAATTTTGGTTTAACCACTTTAAATTAATATTTGAATTGTTCAAATATTTAATTTGAAGAATTTGATTAAAATTAAATTAAATACTCATTTAATTAGGAATTTTGGCTATATCATTTTGTTATGATAAAATTAATTTAATTATTTATCCTAATATTGTTGTAAAGTTTGAATTGTTCAAACTTGTAAGACAACCTCATCCCCATGTGATGGAGAGGTGCACGCCCAAAAGGAGGGGAATTGATTTTGAAATGTTAAAATAAATTTCCTCCTAATTATCCTAGTGAAAATAATTAAAAAAAATTTAATTTCTTACGTAACCTACATTCATTAAAAGACTAACTAAGTTAAAAGAATTTAATTAAATAAAATTATTTATTTGAATTTTATATTCAAGCATAACCAATTAGAAAACCCCACATGTTATTTAAGATTTAAATAAAATATAACTTTATCAATTGAATGATACAATTATTAATTGATAAATCAATTATATAATTTGATTATCTATTTTCCCTACTAGGCGTGAGTCCCTAAGTTTTAGGAAATGATATTTTTGAATTCAAATGAATGACCTAGGGTTAGGTTAGTATAAATATAACACAACTCCCTCTCCTTGTGGCCAAAACATATATATATATATATATATATATATATATATATATATATAGAGAGAGAGAGAGAGAGAGAGAGAGAGAGAG
>JASKGM010000005.1:6360861-6390279 GCA_034509205.1 Ceratonia siliqua
CTAAGAAGGCGAAAGTACACATCCTGTAATTTTAACTTATCAGACCCAGTCAGAATTTGTGAGCGGGCAGTACTGTACTCATCCCAGAGACTAGTAAGAAAGCACATGACAGCCAACTGCTCTCTTTGCTCCCTCATTACCCCCACATCACTAGTAATGTGGGCATCAAGGTATTAAGCTCTTCGTACACTTTCTTGAATTGAGCAAAGTGATCAATCAAAAAGACCTCCTTCTGTTCGGCCCGATGGAACTCTTGAATTACATCATAGAGATGAGACATATCCTCTTTCCCTGAATATAAGGACCCTAAGTACTCCCAAAGGTCTTTGACTGTATCACAATGGGTAGTGATATCCTCAATCCGAGCCTCTAAGTTTTGTCTGATTAACCCATACAAACGTTTGTCTTCTCGAATCCACTTTTTCTTTGCTAACTCACCTGCTGGAGCATTACTAATCAAAGGATCCTCCATCTCAACACCGTACATAAACATCTCCACTGCCTTTCTTCATTGAAGGTAATTACGGGGACCCTCCAACTTCTGGTCGGTAATTTTGGTGGGTGCAGGAATTAATTCAGAAACCAATTTTCAGGTTTCAACCTCTCCCTGAGGAGGTTGAGTAACATCAAAGTGTTCTTCAGCCATTGAAGACTAACTTCACACAAAACAAGTAAGTAACACCCAAATATATCAAAAATACTAAAAAAAAAACGTACCAATCACGCCAAATTCCTCGAAATCAGATTACCCAAGGTCAAATCAATCAAAAATCGGCCAAATCACTCAAAACTCGGCCATCTATAGTAAAATACTCGATGTTCGCTGTCCATAACCACTGTTCACCGCCGTTCATCCACCGGAAAACCACCAAGCAGCCACCACAACACAAGATCCGGCCAAATAACGTCCAAAACGTAGCCCTACGTGCAATGTTCGTGTGCATCCATGTTCTTCGGCGCGTGGCTGCAAAGGCAGAGGTGACCGGCGACGAGGGTTATAGTCGCCGGTTAGTGGGGAAGCCGCTGATGCCGACGGTGAAGGGAGGTGGGCTTATTTGGAGGAGAAATTTGGGATTTAAGAAATTATGATTTGGAATTGGGGATTTTTGAAAATTGGAAATTTCTGAAATTAGGGTTTTTAAATTTAGGGATTTTAGGGTTTCAGAAATTAGGCTCTGATACCATGTTGAAGGGAAAGATAAATAATGGAAAACCATATCTTATTAGACAGATGATCATGTATATATAATAGGAAAAGGAAATACAGTCTAATTGAAATACTGAGACCAAAGGCTAAAGACTAAAATACTCTTACTAATATAGCTTAGATACTTTTAACACTATACCACTTGTGCAAATATTGAAGATGAGTATATTATTGGTTGATTCATAATAGACCATAAGAAGCACAATTTTATTGCCCAAAATTCTCCCTTTCAAGGGGTGGTAGCAGTAGAACCTTGCTCTCCCTCTTAAAGTTGAGAAATAGACAGATTGGGTGCAATGATGGATTTTGGCTTTAATTCTAACTTCTTTGTTAGGAATTGGAGCTGAGCAGTTTATTGTATTTTAATGCGCCACTATGTTGCATTTCTCTCATTTTCAATCACTTCTCAATCCCTACTGCAATTCCTTCAAACCATATATACCATGGTATTTTTACTTGTAGACAGGATGTGCTCTGGCATTGTGCCATTTGTTTTTGAAGATGTTGAGGACCTGATCTCTCTCATTTCATTGTCATGACTAAAATTTCCTTAAAATGTTCATTTGTCTTTCAACCTCATAACTTAGCAAAAATAGATATATAAATTTAAAGATTCAATTTTTTTTATTATCTGTTTTTTCATTTATACTATATCCCAAATTGCAGATTCTGGTGAGTGGTGACATTTTATTTAATTTTTCATTTTGATTTGTTCAGGTGGATGGAAATTTCATTGAAGGAGTTTTGTCTGGAAGGAAGAGGATTGGATTTATTTCTGTACTTTTCTATGCTTCTTGGTGTCCATTTTCACGTAGTGTGCTTGCTAAATTTCAAACCTTTAGCTCCATATTTCCTCAAGTGGAACATTTGGCACTTGAGCAATCATCAGCCGTGCCAAGGTTTTGAAGCTATCCCTGTATCTGTTCTAAAGCTTCTGTATAATTATGAATTTAATTCTTTTGCTATATGTTAAGTGCTTGGTTTGTGGATGGTATGCAAATAGCAGTAGTTTGTTCATTTTTCTTTCAGCAAGCTCCCTTTAACTGGTATGAAGCCCTGAAGTAATGTTAAATAGATTCTCTACTGTGCTACGTTGTACTTTTTTATATTAGAATTTGAATTCAGCAGAAACTATGTCATACTTAGTTGGTAACCTTTTTCTATGTAATGTGTTGATTTATGTTCATGTGTGTTTTGCTCTGCAGTGTATTGTCAAGATATGGAATCCATAGCTTGCCAGCTATATTACTGGTGAATCAGACGTCAAGGGTGAGATATCGTGGTCCTAAAGATCCTCTCTCCCTTGTAAAATTTTATGAGAGAAACACAGGTAAGTGTATCCCGATTCTTGTATGTAAGTTTCCACTGAATTTTCGAAGACTGCCATTTTTCACCTGCTTCAGACTTGAGATCTTTGAATTCATGTAGACAAATGTTGTGTTGAAAAAATTAACATGCATGGATTCTAGGAAACTATAATAACTTAACCATGTAAGCATGTACCTCACTTGACCTGGTTGCCTGTATGTCAGGATTTGGACCAATGCTGTATTTTGCTGATGATCAAAAGAGCAGCTTGATGAGCAACGGGAAATCAACTATGAAGTCAAGTTTGTCACTGAAAGAAATATCAAGCAGGGAACCGTACCTAGTTTTCTCTGTATTGTTTCTCTGTTTGAGGATAATTGTCTCTGTATTTCCGGGGATTGTATTTCATCTCAGGGCTTTCTGGGTTTCCTTTGTTCCTCATCTGAACTTGCAAATATTTGGTGAGACAAGCCAAGTGATGGGACGCATTCTTCATGTGATTGATGTCAGGAGGATTTGGACCAAACTAAGACTATGCAAGACCGGGAACTTTCATGAAAGTGCAAAGAGTGCCCGAGTATGGGCCTCGTCTCTGGCTTCTGTCTCTCTGGGCGAGACTTCATCAGCTAAGTCATCCTCTCAAGGTTTGAACTAACAACCTTAATACTAGTCATTTTGAGGGTAGTAAAGAGTTTTACTGATAGATAATATCCACAAGCTGCAGTGAAGCTTGGGAATACATAGTCCTTTTCTCTAATTTTAATATTAGTGCTAATAGCTGAATGTTGTCCACGTTTGATTTGGATTTTGAGAGGAATCGAATAGGCATGTAAATTTGAGAACAGCTTTATTGTTCTGTAAATTATTTGTTGTCTGAAGGAAATCGTACACACATCTCTGGAATGTAAGCGTCTTTGGTCTCTCGCACACACTCAATGCCACGAGGTGACTCTTGACTTGATGGGGCGGTGCAGCCCCTGGTTGGTTGTAGAAGCTGATCAGTTTATAATATATTTCATGTTCTACTTGGTAAAACTGCGACAAGTTGTTGGAGCTTTTTCGTGCATGCTTGATTTTGACACTATCTATGTAGTTCTTTAAACCTTGGGATTATCTTGAGTAGCAGCCAAGCGTACTAAAGTATGAAGTCAATTACATAAACTCAGGCTAATCACGAAATCACAAAGATGTGGTTTAAATTAATATCCGAATACTATGAACTCTGTTGAAAGACATACTTTGCTGTGATGTCGTGTGAAGATGTTTGGAGTCAGAGAGCATGACACCAGAAATTGAGACCATATTGTATCAAGAGAAATGAACTATTATTTGTCACAATAATCAACGATGATTCTGTAGCTTCACTTTATCCTTTATGTTACTATTACAGTTGCAATGATATCTATGTAGTTATTCAACGTAAAGCTCATGTGGTGTATGATCAAGAGAGCTAAATTTATAAGCTACCATAATATATTGACAGAACAAAAATCAAATAAATAAACTTACTTGCAAAAAAAAAAACTAAAGATGATTCGTGAGGTTCCAGTCACTAATCTATGGCTGCCAAAAGCTGAAACTTTAAAGGCTTTTCGACGAAGGATGCAGAAAGTACAAGATGATTTTTGATTTAGATTTGATTTGTTGGGAGTGTGTTGCTTGGTTTTTTTTACTTTGTCTTTTGATTTCCAAGGAGCCTGGGCTGCTGTTTTGTGACTTTGAGCTCCCTTCTTGTTTGTTTTTCCTGTATTTGGGTCAGGATTGACGTATTTCAACTTCGTCAAAAAAAAAAGGAGAGGAAACTAAAGTACCCCCTAAAGTGGAAGGGAAAGGCTTTAACCATGGTTAGAGTTGAGTTAAAAAGATTTTAAAATTACTTCTATTTATGTTTTTGACACAAGCATTTTTTGGTAAATCAAGTTTAGTTAAGAATTTCATACTCTATTTTTGTAAGTTTTTTTAAAAACCTGGTTTGTGATACCAATATTCTTAATTTAAAAAATTAGTAAAATAGAATTTTAAAAGAAATAAAATTATTTAAAGTTTCAGAAAAGAAATATAATAACAGAGACAATTTTAAAATATAAAAGTCTAGAAGAATCACTTAAAAAAAAACATTAGAAATGTGATTCATGAATTGATAAAAAAAAATAAATCAATTCAAGATACATTCGACTACCTAGAACTAATTTAGGGAGGGAATCAAAACAATGAACAACTGAATCAGAATTGAATATTAGTATATTAAACTACCTTTCTAGTTTCCAACAAATTTTTCTCCAAGCTAGATTGTTTCCATAGAAAATTCATCTATATTACTAAAGAGTCAGCTCGATTTGCAAAATCGTAGAATTGAATATTAGTATATTAAAGCTAAGCTCATCATCTTTTTCTGATTTTCCAACCAACTATGGAAAATTTTTCCAAAAAAAGTCCAGAAGTAAAACAGAGAGGGACAGTTGGAGAAACAAAAACAAACAGAATCACAAACTCATCACGAGAACTGAGTGACCATATTAGATCACCAAATGGCCAAGACTTCGGCCGGCTCCTTCATTTCTAGTTCTTCGTAGGGTAGGGTTTTTTATTTTTAAAATTTTATTTTTTTATTTTTTTATTTTTATTATATTTTTTATTTTAAGAAATAAGTTTAAAGGATTTAAGAAAAATTAAAAAAGTTAAAAAAAAGTCAAAAAGAATTTTTTTTTATTTTTTTTGTTTTTCTATTTTGTTTTTTTAATTATTTTAATAGTTGTGTTAAAAGAAATTATAAAAAAATATTTTACTTTTTTTTTATTTTTTTCAAATTTTTTTTAATTTCTTTAAACTTCTTTCTAAAAATAAAAAATATAAAAAAATTAAACAATTAAAAACTAAAATTTAAAAAATAAAAAACGAGTACCTACTCCAGAGTAGGGTAGAAGTTCTATAAAGTACCCAGTTCATAATGGGTTCTCTAGCTCCAGATTCTGTCTCCATGGCTAAAATGCCCATTTCCCCTATCAACGTTGGGCACATTGATGATGTCCAAGAACTTGGAAAAACTAAGCCAGGCAGCATTCCTGAAAGGTTTGTGCGTGATATGACTGAAAGACCAAAACTTGCTACAGCTCTTTCGCTACCATCTACTCTCATGCCCATCATTGATTTCTCAAAGCTTACCAAAGGAAACAGAGAGGAAGTTCAGAGTGAAATTTTGAAGCTTTCAGCTGCTTGTGAGGAGTGGGGATTTTTTCAGGTAATACTGTTTGCTTTTATCCTACTTCTTTTTCTTTTTTTGGATTGAAAGCTTTTTAGTGCTATTGTTTGATGACAGAGGATATGGGATTTGGGCAGATTACATTTTAGAGAGTACTGAAGAAGATAAATTCTTTGTTCAGATTTTTATTAACTTAAACCATTGGCTCTTTTTTATACAAGGATATGGAAGCTAATATTGAGTGTGTTATTAGGTCAATAATCATGGGGTTGACCTCGAATTGCTGGAGAGCATAGAGCAGGTCAGCAGGGAATTTTTCATGCTACCTTTGGAAGAAAAGCAGAAATACCCAATGGTTCCAGGGACAGTCCAAGGATATGGGCAGGCTTTTGTTTTCTCAGAGGACCAAAAGTTAGATTGGTGCAACATGTTTGCTCTTGCCCTTGAACCTCACAATGCAAGGAATCCAAATCTATGGCCAAAGAGGCCAGAAAGATTTGGGTAACTTAAATAACGATCTCATATTTTGACTTTTAAGTCCACTATATATTTTGGCTTACTACTGCTTGTTAAGAAGCCTGAATAATCTTGCAGTGAAACTGTGGAAGTATACTCAAGAGAAGTAAGGACACTATGCCAGAAACTACTCGAATACATAGCTTTAGGCCTCGGCTTGGAAGGGGATGCCTTTGACAAGATGTTTGATGAGGCAGTGCAAGCTATAAGGATGAATTACTACCCAACTTGTTCAAGACCTGACCTTGTTATGGGTCTGAGCCCCCATTCAGATGGAAGTGCCCTCACTGTGCTGCTGCAAGCGAAGGGAAGCCCAGTGGGACTTCATATACTCAAGGACAAAATATGGGTGCCTGTTCAGCCAATTCCAAATGCCCTTGTCATCAACATCGGAGACACAATAGAAGTAAGACCTCTATGCTTTTCTCTTTTCCTATTTTCTTTCGTCCATGGGAGTTGATTTACATCACATTTCTCTTTTCTTTTTCATATCTGCAGTTTTTTCAGCTGGATATGATTCTAATTTGAGATTATGCAGGTTCTTACAAATGGAAAATACAAGAGTGTGGAGCACAGAGCTGTGGCTCATCAGGAGAAAGATCGACTCACACTTGTGACTTTTTATGCCCCTAGTTATGAAGTAGAGCTTGGTCCAATGCCAGAATTTGTGGATGAAAACAACCCATGCAAGTTTAGAAGATACAATCATGGAGAGTACAGTAAACACTATGTCACAAACAAGTTGCAAGGCAAAAGGACCTTGGATTTTGCCAAAATCCAAACCGAAAACTCAAACTAGGAAGGCCCAGTTGCTGCTAACTTAGGAGTAACTATAGTAAGACTTTGTATATTATATATAAGCCCACAAGAGTATCAAGGTCAAGCTTTCTAATTCTTGACAATTAAAAATACACAAAATCAATTGGGTGATGTAAAAGAGTGTGATTGTGGGTTTCATGCTCTTGTATGAACTCACTGTTCATATTTCAATCATGTATATGCTACCTTCTAATGGAAATTTGTGGGCTCTTTTATTTATATGCTTGTGTATCAACTTGTGTTAGTTTCTGTGGACTTTACTGGACTGGCAAACATAAAAAACCAGGAATCAAGCAGAATTAGATGTCAATTCCACTGTTTTCACTATTATATTGAGTTATAATACTCTTACAAATTTTATCCCTTATAAACTCTTAAAAAAATTATATCAACCACTCATTTCATCTATTAACTCCCTTTTTCTGTTACATTTTTGTCACTCTCTCGCTTTTCTTCTCATATTTGTGCGAGTCTTCAGAGGAGCATTATTCATATTCCTTATCCGGAAAGAAGTTTGCAATCAGGCACCTCCACACAAATACTTTGTTAAAAGAATCAAACAGGTAGTGGACAAAAGCATTGGTTTTCCCATTGCTCCTAAGACGGAGCGCTTTTTTCTTTGATGATGGGAGAATAGGGAGCCCCACAGTTCTTGTAGCATGTTTCAGTTCTTCATATAATTGGGGTGAAGGAAGTACCAAGCAAGCAAGTTGTGATTGTTCTTAGTGATTCTGAGCTGAAATGACATTTGAGCGAAAAAGCTTAAAGCAATTTTAACATGTTGGTACAAGCAAGGCACGCTGAGGAAAAAGAGTATACTTTAATTGGTTTCATGTCAGCACAACTGGATAAGTCAAAGAATAAAGCAATAAGGGTTCGAGTTCAGACTGAACTAAGATTTTACAATGTCTTTTACTATACTGCGAATGTTTGAAGCATAATTAAACCAATATAAATGCAAGAACAAGGCAAATGCAATGAGCTTAGTGGGTAGAAGAGATATTAAGTACAGATACAGCCTAAAACTATTTGAAAATGACAATTCTACTGAGCAGGATAACGTAATAGAGAGCAGCTTCTATATTGGTTAACCATGCCCTCGTGCATGTGCTCGTAACAGGTATCAATGACATGGTACAGATGGTATGGGCCCTTCCACCTTTATCTCATTAATTAACCAATACTACCAAACAATATTCCCCATAATATATACTTGAAGTTAGAGTAAATGAACTTTTTCCTCTACAACCACAAACAATACATCCTTTAAGATGATAGAAGAAGGAATCAAAAGGAAAATTTGAGATAAAGGAAACCACCATTACCATCCTGTTTCCCCTGTTTTAGTTTAAGAATATATACACCACTCTACATGCTAACCATTTTGCAACCACCATCACCATCCTTTTTCCTCCTCCTTTAGCTTTTACCAATTACCACTGATGTTTCTTATTCTTTCCCAACTCCTATAACGATTCCAGTAAACTATAGATTCCCTGCTTCTCTACTTTCAATGCCTTTATTTATTCCCCATCATGCATCATTCTCTGCCTCACATACCTATATATTCATGTACATGTAGCTATGAACTCTGTTGAAAGACATGCTTCGCTGTGATGTCGTGTGAAGATGTTCAGAGTCACAGAGCGTGACACCAGAAATTGAGACCATATTGTATAAAGAGAAATGAACTATTATTTATCACAATAATCTCTCAAAAATCAGAGTTTCTTATAAATCAATTTATTTTGTTAGTCGAGAGACTGCAAAGTTGCTAGTAAAGTTTGGACCAAGTTTACGTTGGCAAGAGCAAAGTCTAACTGCAAATTTCACTAATTATAAAACTCACGATAGTTATCATTTGAATATAGCCTCATTGAAATAGCTTCCATCAAAAGTCTCTGATGTAATTTTTCTTTTTTGTAAAAAAAATTTTGTGCCAAATGCTGTTGTTCTAGAATCTGAGGTGTACAGATCAATAATAATTGTTATAGTCACTATCAATTGGTTGAAATGTTAATATCTTCTTTGCATTTTGGTTTAGCACGTAAGAGACTTCTCTTCACAGTTATTATAGTCTATACATAAAATCGAGCATATTTAGCAAAGATCGAGAATCAATCACAATTCAATCTCAAACCTCTCTATGATTTTGTAATTTTAACTTAGTTAATTAGGGTCGATGTGAATTTGAACGAAGATTTTGAATTTAAATCCTAGTAACAAATCATTAATGTAAAATAATTAGTAAATATAAAAATATATATTATTACATACCTATCTTTCTAATTGATATTGAGCTTATCCGACAATTTTATCCCTTCAAAATACTCCATATGAAGAAAAAAATATTTCCCCAATTTTAATATTTATTAGTTGAAGAGTGAATAATCCTTTTATTATATAATGAATTAAACTTGTCCTTGAGATAGAGGTACTCTCTTTATTTTAAATTATTTGTCATTTAAAAAATTTTATTTTATTTTTAATTATTTATGTTTTATATTATTAATAAAATATTAATATTATTTTTTTAATTTTAATTTTATTTATTATTATTTTAATGAAATAACTAGAATTTAAATTTTTAATAAAGATAATTTACTTTAATATAATTATTTTTTATTATAAATTATTTAATAATTTTTAAAATTTTTATATTATTAATTTAAATAATAAATAATTTAAAACAAAACATTATGGTATGTGAATATTTAGTATTTATGCAAACTTGGCAAGTGGCCGTGTTGAAAAGTGATCCGCATACGAAGAAAACGACCTATGAACTTCTACTTCAAAGGGTAAGTAGATTGCAGGAAGAATGCATATACCAATCCCACACTCAACGTAATCAATCTTGAGATTCAAGCATTAAAACACAATTTTTTAAGTCCTTATTATTGCTGTCCTTTCTTCCTCACCCTCTCAAGTAAGGCTCAAGTTTGTACTTATTAAGTTTCCCCTTGTTCCATGGATTATTTAAATACAGATGACGCCGTATAACTGTTCCATAAATTTGAGAGACAGAGAAAAACGGGGGAAAATCTAATAAAGATGCCAATTCATGGAGAGTTGTGCTTGGGAAAGGCTTCTTTAGCTCTCTGCTTTCTCTTTTTTCCTTCCCCCAGTCTAACCCATCATTATCACTTCAAGCAAACTCCAACAAGTAACCGACACCACTCTCTCTCTCTCTCTCGCTCTACCCTTTATCTTTTTTCTCATGACAGGATTGAAAGTAACATAAGAATCTTTTCTTTTCTTTAGCGGTGAAAAGTGAAATCCTATCTCTAGTTGTTAATAATCCCCACAAGAAAAATAAAATGTTCTCCTTGGTGGCTTTTCTGTTACTCACTGTTTTTTCAGATCTATCAATCAAAGCTGAGCTATATCAAAGTTAACAGTCATAATTAGAGTTTAATAACCCAATAAAAAATTGGAAAGAAATATCCAAATAATCCTAACGTAGAGGCTATTCTCTTTGGTGGGCCATCTGTACCATTCTCAAATTTGTCTACTTTAAGATGGATAAGCACTCAAACAATGTCATTTCCTCGTGGCTTATGAGTTCAGTCTTCCCTCCATGAGCAATAGGACACCTTAATGGTGGCCTGATCTTTAAATAGTAATGAAATAACACGCATAACCCATCAAAGCCACCTTCTTTCATTCAATAATCCAACCCCCAATAATATTCAAAGAGCCCTCCTTTTATATAAAACAACCTTCTTTCGGATCACTCTTCCAGATCCAAAATCCTTGTCGGCATGGATCTTGATGAGTGGGAATTCCTCTCCGATGATGGGTTTATTGATTTCAATGAAGATGGCGGGAAGAGAATTCTCTTGGGAAAGCGAAATTCCGATTCTAAAAGTGTTCTTGATATGGATTACTTCATATGCCCTTCACCAAATTCCCTGAAAATCTCAGAACCACCAAGGATGCCAAACCAAGTTGTTCCTGTTCCAATTCGATTGGAACGCATAATTGGGACGGCCCCAGATAATGAGGTAGTGAAAGGAAGCAGTAAAAATCCATCAGCTGCAACTGAGAAAATCAAAGCCTCCCAGAAAGGAGCAGGAGAAGCTGACCAAGACACAGCTTCACAAGTTTTCTTCAAAGTGAAGGAAAATGAATTCGTCGACATGAAAATGGACTCCCCAAAGTCTGGTATCAAAGGATTGTTGCCTCCAATTGATACGGGTACGTTTAAACATGAGGACAAAGGGGAAGGCATGGAAATTAAGACCTCTCCCAGAATTAAAATTGAGAAAGAAATGCTTATTACCAACCAAATTAGCAACATGGAGTTTGACAAAGTAGAGGAGTCCACTTGGGAAGATAACAACAGTGGGTTCAACTTATGGAAGTGGAGCTTTACAGGGATCGGAGCTATCTGTACCTTTGGTGTTGCTGCTGCTACAATCTGTATTCTGTTCTTTGGGAGCCAGCAAAAAAACAAACTCCACCAGAACCAGAAGATTCGCTTACAGATCTATACTGATGACAAGGTCAGCATATTTCTTTATTGGGTTTATTATCTATAAATTATCAAGTACAGAATCTGACAAGTCTAAAAGAATGCTTGAACTAGTACTGAATATTGAACTGACCCATGATTGCAATTGCAGAGTATTAAGCAAGTGGTGCAGCATGCAACCAAGTTGAATGAAGCAATTTCTGCAGTAAGAGGTGTTCCTCTGAACAGAGCTCACATTACCTATGGTGGTTACTACGATGGTCTTTAAACCATTATAATCAAGTGCCTTCACGAAACTACTGGACTCAAGATATAGTTTTGTGGGTTTTATGCATAAAATTATATTATGGGATGCTGTTATTACTTACTAGATTTCTATGGTATTGTAAAGTAAGTCACTGATTAGGGAATCTTTTACTATTTGATCTATACGAACTATCTGGTTTGTGACTCTGTTATGGAGCAGGAAATTTTTTCTTTTTTCTTGGCCATAGTAACGTGACGGGGTGGTAATGGTACTCGAATGTGAAATATAAGGCATGCTTGACCAAACAAGGACATAAGTTAGGCAGATTTACTCATGGTGTGACAACAAATATGTTTATTTCCAACATAAGATCACAAAGAAAACTATGTTTAGAAATTCATTATTACTATGGGCAAGTGTACTTTCAGCTGCCTATCCTATTATTAATTTGTGTAACTTTGTAAAAGATTAAACGACTCGAAAGAAAAAGGAACATCAAGGATAAAAGAAGAAAATTCAATTAGGCAATAACAGCCTGACGTTTTGAAGGATGTTTAGTACCCGTAGTCGATGATTCTGTTTTTTATCCAGGTGGTTTGTACTCCCTTGTGCAGTGCTTACGTTGCAGTGAAAAAGGGGTGAATCCAGACAGGAAACCGAAGTATAAGGAGATATTTATGAAATAAATACGTGAGCAAAGTTTTAAGGGGAAAGAAAATGAGTGATTGAACAAGGAAACTATCCAAACAAAATGAGATAAATTGAGTGATGGCCCACTTGAGAAAATGATTCCCCCATTGCCTTTAAAGACTACCACCATAAATGGCACAGGCTATTTATTGTTCAACTGTCAAAGTTGTGAGCTGGTATGCTATGGAACCAGAAATATTGGCTGATGTGATAGCCCTTATCGGAAGTATCTGTCGAATACTGACATACTTTGAACCAACTACCACTACTGTTTGAGGCAATTGTGGGGTGCTGAAGGATTCCAATAATTCAAGATTCACAAGGTGGGGATGACGACAAGTTTAATAAGAATCAAGGGTTCGGTTGATTTCATATTCTTCTTTCCTTTCTTGTCCCCCTGATTTGTTAGTGATTCTTGTTCTTGTAAATATCTCGTTGCCAAACTAAACTGTACTAGTAAATTCAAAATGATGAGTAAATAAAGAATTCTAACAGAGGCAAAAAAATAAAAACTAAATAGCATATACATAATTGGGATTATTATCGATAATCAAACGGCTCAAGTGAAGTCATAAGCACTGACGTTTAAACCCAATGAAGTAATCCAGCAGCTAGTAGGGTGCGTTTGGGACAATTTTTGTTATCTTAAAAATTATTTTTTTTAAAAAAAATAAGTACTTTTTTTCATTTGGACTATTTGTATAGAATTATTTTTATAAGTGCTTATTTTAAAAATAAGCAGAAATGTTGCTTTTTTTGAAGCAGGAAAATGTTACTTAAAAAATAATCAAATCCAACGAAAGAAAGAGAAAATTTTGTAAACTAATATACCCCTTAAATATTTTATAAATTTTTTAAAAAATACTTTTATATGTTATTTTTAGTAATTTTACATATTAAAAAATACTTTTATATTTTTACATCTAAACACACAATATCTATTTTTTTCAATAAAATCACTTATACGTAAACTTATCAAAACATCAAATACCTGCTTTTTCTTAAAAAAATTACTTTTATTTAAAATATCTAATTAAAAATATAAACTCATCCAAACTGCTGGTTGAATAATGCTTCTCAATATTCAGTGGGTCGAGTTAAAGCGAACATGTCCACTGATATAAGTATTTTGACTTGTCTCATTACAGTTCAGGTTGAACTAGTTTCAACAATTTTATGTTATTATTTTGGTGCCACATTTGGCCGGTGAATTTGATCATTTCAAGTCCCTTCCAACAACCGTTGCAAGCATTTGAAATTACAAATGTTACTATTTATTGAGATAGTATCGTTATATTCCAAAAATTGATTTTACAAGTCAATGAAAATGGCCATAGTATCCATTCAACTTCTCGTAAATTAGTATATTGTCAAAAAAACCGCAGGTTTAAGAAAAATTCAAAAAAAGTTGTAGGTATTTGAAATTGGTTGCTCTATGGTTATAGGTAGAAACCCTAGCAATATGCCTAGCTCAGCCCAAGCCATATCCCTTAATTTTCGCCGTCAGTCCAGGCTTTAGGGCCGAAAGTAATTTGTCGCAGTTAATTAAAAAAGGCCTGCCAAACTTGTTTGAAAACCATCCTTTTACTAATTTACTGCGCCATTGAGTGCATCTTATGGATCAAGATACCGTCGTTTTCTCACTTTTCCGTCCATTCTTTTTGCCCTCAAATTATCTTATTATTTAAAATAAATAAATAACTAAACTTAAAAAAATAACTAACCATATTATCACTTAGATGGCCTAATTCATATCCCCATCTTATTCTCCCATACTCAAATTTTTTAAAAATATCTCAAGTATATATTTTACATTCTAATAATTGATGCTAGAAACACTTTCTTATCAACAAAAAGAAAAGAAAACACTCTTCTTTTATTTAGCCAATCACTTTAGAGTTTATATGACAGTTTTATTCTGATCCTTGATTCTAATAATTTTTTTAAAAAGGTTATATAATGATAATTATAATTATTTTATACTGAATATATATACAAGAAATCAAATATTGTTCGTAATTTCGTTAGACATTATAATGGAAATGATAATCCCAACCCAAGTCAACGACAGTTCATTTTAGTCATACCTTTCAGTTATTTGGACTAAATCCCAAACGAAAATTGAATTCCAACTCAAATATTAATAGTACCAACTTAGTCCTCCAAGCTTTGTGTGTAATAATTAACTCTTATATTATTTCGACCAACGAGGATCGTAGTCAAATTTATATGAATGTAACAAATAGTTAACAGCAACAGAATTTAATTTAAGAGGCAAGATTCAAATGAAAAAGTGAAAATGCTAATAGGTATAACTGTCCAAATTACCTATAGGACAGGAACAGGTAAGTGGCGTTCCAATCCCTCAAACTAATTCGGGAAGGAACTCCTTGTTAGTATGGGCCTCGGTCGGGATCGAACGGTGTCGTATTACCCACACCGTCCGGATTTTGAGGACTCGAGAGGCTCATTGTTTCTTTTCTTCCTGGACTCGGACGGACACAAACATGAAAAACAATCATAAATATCCGAAGCTATATAGCCATATAGGTGAGGAGAACAGGAGAAGAGGAAGCGTTCCGTACCCTCAAACCGTTTCGGATTAATATGCGCCTCTGTCTGAACCAAAACGGTGTCATACCACATGGCGTGTTTCACCGTCTGGTTATTCGAAGGCAAGAACAGCAAATAAAAGAAATAGGGAGACTGTAAAAGGCTGCTTGAGGGACAACTGAGGAAGGAAAAGCAGAGGGTCCCTTCAAAAACGCCTCTAAAGGATCCAAATATCCATATCGGATTAGTTGGATCCGATTGATGTTCGCCTCCTAACTAAGCCTGATATGAAATCTCTATCAAATTCATACGGCTACTCAAAGAGGCAGCGATCACCTTACCTAGCAGCAATCCTGGTTTAGACAATCTTGCAGGAAGATTGAGACTCGATGACAAACCCGCGCCGCCTACCGCTCAGCTCTTCTAGGGTTCCCTCCTGTCCCATCCCGTTTTAAAGCGGTGGTTCTTATGCAATTACCATTTTACCTTTTTGGGCTTTCCTCCTTACCCAGCCCAAACCCAAAAATGTGTAACAAACGCATAGATCATCCGTGCAACTTTTTTTAATAAAGTTTATTACCTTCTTCCAAATTTTACGTATCAAGTTTAAAAAAAGTTTATTACCTTCTTCCAAATTTTACGTATCAAGTTCAACAATTAAAAAAAAAAGAAAGAGAAATAATGTTTTCACATTATTATTTTTTATTTATTTTTATTATTAATTAAATAATGTAAATAAATTTTTATAATAAAATATTATATATAAGAGAGGGTAAAAGTAATATAGATTTAGTGGTGTGAGAATAACTAAAAAATATATAAGTAAGTTAAATAATGATTAAAATAATGATGAAATTCAAATTCAAACTTAAAAAAAGAAAAAAATGATGAAATTCTCTCTCTTTTTTCTGTTATACTTTACATTATTAGTAAATATACACATATTGTTTTCCTTCCTTAATAACTATAAATTTTTCCTATTTTACTACTAATTCAATCAAACTCGTAAGAAAGTGCATTGTTAATAAAATTATGAACAAATTAATGTTTTTGATATTATTTTTTAATCAAGTCTTCAACCTTAATCCCTCCCAATTTAGTTTTTTTTTAAATCAATTTTATTGTTGTATTAGATTGATTAATTAAGAATCAACGAAATTATTAATATGAACTAATAGAGAGGATAGATCTTTTGCGTTGTTTCTACTATATCTCTTATACATATATATAATTTTGACAAGTCCTTATTATTTAAACCAATGTTGAAAAAATGGACCGGAAACACCGAGAATCATAATAATATACTCCACTAATTTTTTCCATCAAATGTTATAAGAATGTCGAGTTTTCTAATTAAAATTTATAAGATGCACAGAGGATTTAGACCAATTTCGCTCACATAGGTTTGGATTTGGATTCATATAGTTGAAATGTAATTGCAAGTAATTTAGTTATATTTTAATTGTTTAACGCACATTAAACTATCACGATTCATCTATTTTTTTATACAAATTTTAAGATATTTTTAGTTTTTAAATTTTTTTTAAAAAATTGTAACTATATAATGTGTTGGATGATTATAATTTGTCTAACTAAAACCATGCAGTTGGAATTCAGTGGAGATCCAAATTTCACAGGTTTACATAAGAGCCTTTTTTTTCTATCTAATCATTTTCTTTACTTGATAAGCTTTATCCTTCATTTTTTATGTAAAATAGAGGAATAATACAATTGACATTCCTATAAGTAATATTACATTATTTCTTTATATTATTATTATTCACCTCTTCATATATATTATTTTATTATTTTATAATATATTAATAATTAAAATTAAAAATATATAAATATATAAATAATATTAATCTTTAAAATACTGTTATATGATCACATTTTATATACTAGATGACTAGATTACAAATATTTTGTATTTTAAACAACAATAACATTTAATATGTTTAGATTTAATATGTTCTTATATAAAATTTCGATATCATTTAAAATATCAAAATTTGATAAGAATATATGATGAGTATTATTTAAAAAATTATAAAGATCTAACATTAAATAATTTTTAATTTAAAAATTTTTAAAATTTTAATTATTATACTAAATATAAAAAATTTAGAGATTATAATATGTTATATATTAACACATATTATAATATATAAAATTAAAATGGACCAAATATAATGGTCATTCAAGATGCCAATAACGAAAGCCCGGTGTACCCGTCCCCTCCTGCATTAGGAGTTCTCTCGAAATTGAATGTTTATACGTTATCCTTATTTTTTCTCCTCCTTATCTCGTTAGCTTTACCCATCATGTTTCACCGATATCAACATGGAAAAAGAGAGTTGAGAAGAACAAGTAAGATGGGTCAAACCAAACAAATCATAATAATATTACAAACACATAATAAAAATAAATAAAAGTACAGTAGGAATGAATGTGTTACAGAAGAATTGAATAGAAAAGAAAAAGCAAGCAATAGAGTTATAGAGCCTTCGTCTTCTGTCTTCTTCAAAACCCCATTGGAAATTCAATTAATATACAAATCTGAGGACCAGGACACAACCTCTGCACAAATCCAATTACATTACGCTCATAATGAATCAAAACCCTGTTCAGAAGAGAAGCCCAAATGCAAGAGCAACCAGAGAAGCAACGGCGGTAGGCACAAAGAGAGCGGTGGCATCCGAGGTGGGACTGGGAGCCGGTGCGTCTGCAGCTGACACATTTTGCACAGCCGATACTGCCATCAACATGGCCACCACTACCAACAAGAGCTTCATCCTTATTGCCTCCATTTTCTTCTGAGAATTTTCCGGGAAAGTTTTTCCTTGTTGGGGTAAGTGGAAGAAACGTAAGAGGCGCTGGAACAACAGACAGGGCTTAGTGGGGGGTGGTGGCAACTCAAGTGCGGGTGAGGCGGATTTTATAGTTGTTGCCAGACAGAAATTGTGGGGTTTACGGGCAGCCTGCGTACTTTATTTTGGAGGCTTTCAAGGCTGCCCGTTTGTTGGACAGGGTGTCTTTAATGGGGTTCTTGGTGCCTTCCAGCTGTGGCCAACGGTATGCTGGCCCACTATATTTTTCTTCTTATTACTGAAAGGTGGAGTTGATACTTCTTTTTGTTATCTTATCATGAGCTGTGTGGTGTCACTGACTGTTCCAATTGTGCTATGTTTTGATATGAAATAACTAATCTCGTTAACTTAATGGAAATCATGTCTCGCATGTGCTTTGTGATTATTAAGCATATATTTTAGAATTTTGTTAGAAGTGAACGGGGCAGGTTACAGAATGAAAAATTAGTGAAGAGGAAATTTAAATTCAAATCTTACTACATATTGAACCACAATCTTATCATGTTGCGTAAATATTAAATTGAAGTTATTTATATATACATGAATAATTATTATTGATGATTATGCATAATTTTTTATATATTTTTAAAATGACTATGATTCACTTAAAATATTCGATCATAATTGAATCTTTAGTGGTGAAGAGGGTAAGGAGTTATGATAGGGGGGGAGTGGGTGTTGTTTTATTTTGTACCTCTAATTTGGGCGTTACACATGAACCTCACATTAGCGTTCAAGAAGATGACAATAGAGTTCACGAGCATCAATTCAGATCCATGGAATGCCTCACTCTTCGTGAACCTCATTAAACCCTGCTCATCTTCTACGACAAAACAAAAAAGAATGAGTACAATTTAGGGTTAGAAATCAGGGCAACACTTTTCCCAAATGGGATCGTAGGGAACTTAAGAATTGTTTTTTGTTTATTTTTTAATTATGATAAATTAATTATAATTTTTTAAAAATATATTATAAATAAATATTATAAATTAAAAAAAAAAAGAGAATGGGGGGGGGGGGGTGGGGGACGAGAAATCATGGTAGTTTAGTTTTAGGGATGACCGACAAAGTTGTTGAAATAGCTAGTGTCCTGTCACTTCTTTCATCACAACGGTTTCTTGAATGAGTTATAGTATTATTGCACAACTTTAACCTCCTCCAAAGACCCCCCATCTTTCAAACGTTAACTGCGGCCTCTCCTGTCTTTTCCCCACCTCCTTTTTTGGTTGTTTCAAAAAGCATGTTCCTAACGGTTGTATATACCCATTTGAGTCTGAGGTGATAATTGAATATGGCCACCCAGTCCCTAATTCTGCTGAAACCATGGCACAACTGGTGAGTAATACTTCAATCTTATCGCTTTGTACTTTATTTCTAGATTACTGATATGACATATTATCCTCTTCTCAATCAGATATTCATATACCTGAATTCTAATTTTTAATTAATATAATTATAGATCTCTTTTTTTTTCTCTTTCTTTTTCGTTTTGTTTTCTTTCTACTTTGATTGCCCATGGTCCTACACTCTCCTACAGTTTTCTCTTTCTCTTTGGATCATCGTCACTGCAAATAATAATAAAAACCATCTTCGTCTATTCTTTAACCCAATATCATAAGTTTTGCCAAAACAGTAGAAGGATGATCATGGAAAAAAAATGATAATAGGTTTCGAACCACGAAAAAGAAAATCTAAGTTTAGGATCTCAAAAAAAAAATGATAATAGGCCAATGTATAAACCCTTTTAGGAGTTCACTCTCTAAGGAAAGAATGAAAAAAAAATGATGAGCAAAAAAAGGGAAAAAGACAAAATTGAAAATAAAATAAAATAAAATAATTGTTGAGCTAACAATTATATTAATTAAAATTAAATCTCTTATTATTGGACGAACATCTTAGAGTATCTTCGTACTATTTATTCTATAAGAATTTAAAGATAGTATCTTTTAAAAGTGATATTAAAAGGTGTATAGATTTGTATTTTATTAATATTTTATAAAAGCGAATAAATTTTACAGTTTTTTTTATCAACAATAATATAATCTATTATCCACCAAAAATTCAGTGTACACTTGGTAAAAAATCTTCAGAGAATGGCGGGGGACAGGGAAAGAAAAGTTAACTAACATTAAATCCTAAAAGATTTTAAGGGTACCCTCCTCGCATTAGTCTAGTGTTAAATGTTGATCTTAAGATTTAAACTTAAATAATAATAAAGTCTTATAAGCTAATATTATCTTTATATTATTAAAAAATGATATATCAATATCTTTGTACAATCTAAATTTTTTATATATTATTTTATTATTATTATTTGTATTTACGTAATAAAAGAGAAAGAAACAAATAACAAAAATAATATTACAAAAATTAAGTATACATATAACAGCTTTGTATGCTATTTTCAGTATAAGAATTTGACAAAAAGTTGAACCAAATGGTCTCCCTAACTTCAAAAAAAAAAACCTTGCCCGAATGGAGGAGGAGAGGGGAAGAAGAATTGAAATGGATGGTCCCCTAACCAGTGGCGGATCTGCAACCAAATTAATGGAGGGGCAAAAAATTGGTATCAAATTAATTTTATTAAGAGTTGAAGATATACAAATTATATTATTTTTTACTTTGTCACTAATTTTTTTTAAAATGAATTAATTTTCTTATTATTTATCCTTATGTTATTTTAAAATAAACTTATCACTTTTTAAATAATCTGATTACTTAAAAATGATTTCAATATAATTCAAATAATTATAAAAGTTTTTATAAGTATGGATAATTGAGAATGATAACCATAGTATCAACAAAAAATAATTCTCATATGCATGCATGATAACTATGGGCCTTAAATAGAGAATCAATAATAAGTATAGAGATTTCTAAATAATCTCAAATTTTAACTTTTTTATCCATATTTTAATTTTTGTTCATCCTCAAAATGTTCACATGATTTAATATAAATGTTATATAATCATAATGGATAATGATAATGACTCTAATAATAATTAAATAAATTAAGTATTTAACACCACAAATCACATTTTAATTCTATTAAACTCACAAAAAACAAACAAATACAAACTAATCTCAACACTAAATAAACAAAATGAGACCACAAATTCACAACTAACTCAAACTATTATTTTATTTTATTTTTTTCTTTCATTATAAAATTTTAAAAAATAATATTTGTAAGATAATTATATTTATTACATATATTTTACACATTCATTTTTATTTATATATATATATTATAAAAAAATTATATAACAAATAATTTTTTTAAAACATTAGTTACATAGCAAATTTTTTTTGAGAGGACAAATATTTTTTTACATAAAAAAAGTTTTAACGGGGCAAAATAATTTTAAAAAAAAAATTTAGGAAGCCTTCACCCCTCCCTGTATTCATAAACATCCGCCACTGCCCCTAACTTGATTCCAAATTAGGTTTATGGACGTAGGTGGGTGTTGTGTTGGATTTCAATAATATTTACTATTTAGTTAGTTTTTGGTATTTAAATCTATAGCTTGGAATTGTGTGGAAGGAATCATTGAGTTTTCAAAAATGACGACTTTTATGCGTGAATGAAAAGGCCAGGAACTTACTTGAGGTTGAGGAGGTATTCCAACTTACAGGTAAGTGGTCAAATAGTGTGAAATCAGGACTAACGTCACCATGTTTTATAAAAAAATGTCTGTCTTCGTCGTGGTTTCTGCGATTCCTGGGACAATCTCTGGTAACACGTAAAAAACACATGATCAATGCTTTTTTTAAATTATAGATTATGTTTCCTTAATTGTTGAGGATCACACTGCCGGGACCATATATATATATATATTATAACTTTGCTATTTGTTACAGACATAATCTCAAAAATGTCACTGTTTAGTTTTAAAAGATCTCCATTTTTGTCGTAAAATGTAAATATACTTATTTTCATCCTTTTTATGATGGGGTCAAAGTTTCTTTCTGAAGACAAACAACTTGAAAAACTTTATCCATTCAAGGTCATTTGGTCGAAGCTGTTATCAAATTAAGGATTGAGTATTGACCCATCTCAGTGCATATTAAGTACATTAAAAGTGAATTTGACATTAGAGAGGATCCGGTTAGGCAGGTTTTATAGCTGCAACTGATCCTCTCTTTTTTTTTTTCTTTGCCTGTTAGCTACAACTAATTCAAATATTGCGTCTGAATCGAAGAAAAGTCAAAAGGAAAGTCCGGAATTAGGATGCATAAATAATTTAAATTTTTTTAAAATTTCATAAGAATTACAATTGATAAATTAATGAGTGATGAAATGAACTGTAATGAAACCAGAAAGTATTTTTGGTAGAACTGTACTCTTTGTCTATGGGGTCCAATTACACCCCCCTATATATAGTTTAACAAATGGGATAAACAAATGATCCTACATTAACAAAAAATATTAAAGCGATCATCAGTTCATCACGTTACAACCTTTCATAGTTTTTTTTCTTAAACCATCAAAATTAAGTTACCATGTAATTTTCTCTCACTCAATGTAATTACAAAGTGATTTTTTTATTTTAATAAATATGAATTCTTTTTTCTTGTCCCATGAGATGTTTTCATTAATAGGTAGATAGGTGGGTTTATAATTGACTCATACATAAATACATGTAGCTTATCTAACCAATGACGAGGAGAAAAACACCTCTCTTTAATCATCACAATTATAAAAATATCATTCTATGTCTTTATAAAGTTGACTCTCACTCAGATGTTTTTTATTTTCTATTCTCTTAATTTGGATTAAATTAACATGGTCATCGAAATTTATATATTACTAGTCTATCCCTTAGTTCAAGTGTATTGTTGTACACGACGAAGTAAATGACTTATTCAACTCTTCAATCTGACTTAAGAGCTCTCAACCGAAACCCGACTTAAAAATGTTTGACATGATGTCAACACAAACAACGTTAATAATTGATCTAAAATCTTTATGTTGATTGGAAGTGGTTTTACTAGTGTTTTCAGTCAGTAACAATTTTGCCCAATTTTTTCAATCACATGATGACATGAGGAAACTTCACGGGGTGAATGAAGTAGTATCCTTGCATCAAAATATTTTCCACCCAGATTCTGGACCCAGTTGATTAAACCCAAACTTCATAAATGTTGTTTTCATGAGCAGCACATGGCCCATGGGCCTTCCAAACACTCATTGTTGTTGTTTTAGAATGGTTTTGGTCCAGAAATATATTCTCCAAAGAATCCCACAAACTCTTGTTGGGCTTCGAAAAGCCCAATTTTATTTAAGTGGGGCAGGTCAGCCTGACAATAACCTCACCTATACACTGCAAAAAAATACAAATTCACGATACATATTTTTGTTTGGGGCAATAATTGGGAGAAGAGTATGAAAGGGAAGATGTGTTTTGAGTCTGAGGGGAAGGATCAAACCGTTCATTTTGCAATCCAACGGCTATCATTATCTCTAGTTTATTTCAACAATGGAAAAAGAGGATAAATAGAAGAGGGAAAGGGAATACAAGGGAAGCATGTACAAGCCTCCAACAGAGTTTGAGAGAACGCAGACTGAGAAAAAAGAGAAGGGCCAGCAGAAGACATTCAACAACTTCTGAAGGCCCCTGAAGAGGAGAGAGAGAGTGTGTGAGGCAAAGCAAGAGTTGAAGGAAAGGTTTTGAGAAAGAAGAAAGATTGAAAATTTAACAACAGAGAAGATCTGTGTTCCTTTCTCTTTAGGGGGAGGGGGTGGAATTGTCTTGTTTGCAGAGGAAAACGCGCATCTTTTGTTTTATCTGCTTATCTGACGTGAAGTTGTATCATTGTAAGGTTTCTTCTTCTTCTTCTCATTTTCGTCTCTCTTGTAAATGGATTTCCTTTTCTATCTACTCGTTATCCTCTGACCTGTGAATTTTTCACTTTGCAGGCTTGTTTCGTAAGGATTGACTTCTGATTACACGTTTCAGGCATAGATCTTGAGGTTGGAGGCAATCTTTGTAGACTCTAGTATTTTATCTGTCTTCGTCATTTTCTACAATGTTATTCTGAGTATTCTAGAAAATCAGACTGGTTGTCTGGTTGATGTTCTGGACAAGCCACCACACCCAGAAGTTGAATTGGGTCCTATATTTTTTTACTCCTGGATAGTCAGATTGTGCGAAGAAAACTCCCTGGGGCTGTGTTCCAAATTGCTGTTTTCTTTCTTACTTTGGGCCTAAATTTCAGAAATTTTCTGGGCTTTGAGTTCATTGTAGAAATCCCCTTGACGACTGAATCATTCTTACTTGTTATGCTTTTTTTCACGGCAGATATGGAGACCGAAGAGAGGAACCAGAGAGCCTGTAAGCTTTCGGAGCCCGAATTTTTCTTGCAGTGGGGCAACAGAAAGCGACTCAGATGCGTGAGGGTCAAGGACCCTCGGATTTCAGCGCGCCTGAAAGGCGGAATCCGAGGGAAACTTACATCTACGGTAGATCGTTCTGGGGTCACTGCTTCCGAGAAAGAAAGCTCTATTCTTCAACCCAATCGCCTCACTAGGTGAGAATCACGAAGGGTTATTCTCATTCCTCTGTTTGGTGACCGGAAAACCATGGGAGAGGAAGAGAAACAACGAAAGAGAGAAAATTTCCCTTTTGTCTGTTTGGTTGCCCCAGAAACCTGAGGTTTTGGTTGATGTTCTTTTTAAGAAACAAAATTTTCCTACTAAGCATGTATTTGGAGTCTCTTGAACTTTTTAGAATAACAGGGCATCGAAGTATTGATTTCTGGGAATATGTCTGAAACTTGCGTGAGAGAAAGTAACAAAAGGAACTTTTTCTTTTTGTCTTCTTCCCATGATTTTAATGGAATGTTTTGGTGCAGGAGTTTTGATGGAGCCACGCTTCGGTCCGGCGCCGGAGAGAATAGGAAATCGGCGTCACCGGAGAAGGAGGATAGGTACTACACCACCAGAGGGTCAACGGTTGCGGACGAGACTGGTAAAGTTTCGGGGGATGGGAACAACGGAGACGAGAGGGCCCTTGTGTGGCCAAAACTGTATATCTCCCTCTCCAGCAAAGAGAAAGAGGAGGATTTTCTGGCCATGAAGGGGTGCAAGCTTCCTCAGAGACCTAAGAAGCGGGCCAAGATCATCCAAAGAAGCTTACTTGTGAGTTTTTTTCTTAAATTTTTTTCCCCTCTTGTTCATGGGAAGGAAGCAAGGGATCTGGATTTGGTTTGTTTTTGTGGGTGTTTTCGTGATTTGAATTTGATCCCCTTACTTCGTGGATTTGTTTTTTGGTGGGTTGCAGTTGGTGAGTCCCGGGGCGTGGTTGACTGATATGTGCCAAGAGAGATATGAAGTTAGGGAGAAGAAAAGTAACAAGAAGGTATGTGGTTGATTTGGAGTCTCTTTCTCTGTTATTTGTGTATTATGCAGATGCTAACGGGCTTTTTGGTTTTTGATGCAGAGACCAAGAGGATTGAAGGCTATGGGGAGTATGGAAAGCGATTCCGACTAGGGAAAATCTGGGAAATATTTTGGATATTGTATTGAAATGGTTCAAGTTAATGTTATGTTTAAGTTAGGAGGGGAACTGGGAAGGTATCTGCCCCTCGTGCTTTTGTAACCAGTAAGATCCAATCAATGAAGGAAATTGTTTGCTTACCTTCTTCTACCATTGGCTTCTTTTTGTCTTTTTTAACGGGTTGTTCGGTGGCCAAATTTTAACGTGGATAAAAAAAAAAATTATGTCCCTGATGATTAGTTACAGGGAAATGGAATTATCTTGGGGGGTTTCAATTTCAATTGAAGACGAACCAAAAACGAGAATGGTGGCTGCAAGCAAATTTGCCAATTCGGTGAGGAGATAGGAAGATAGGTTACCCGTGTGCCGACAGGGGGATGTACGTTTGGTGTTGTTTTATTATGGTTAGACTGTCAGAAAGACCAGTGAAGGTGAGATTAAAAGATTGAAGACTTGTAAATGATATAAACCAATAAGGAAATGATATATTAGAAGAATGAATAGGGTGGGGGGTGATATCAGATATGAGCACTGGAATAGTGGTCAAATCAAGCATCTTAACTAATTGTACTATCAATGGCAAAGCTCACATTGTGTCTAAAAATGGTTGAAACTTGATGCCCAATAAACAAAATAAAGCAAATGAAGATACGATGCTAGCTACACTCTCGTCACTTTAACTCATAAAAGAGAAGGCGCCACTCACTTCAATTGTCCAACTGAACTAAAGAGCAAAAGAATAGAGAGGTGCATTTCACTTTGTCTGAGTGTGACGCCAATTAGTGAAGAGGATGTCATGCATGTATAATTGTAGCACAAAAGCAGCGAGTTTGGATTTTGCCTCAGATAACCATACTAAAACAATACCATAACGTGATCGTTGTTGGGTATGGGTAGGGGCAGGCTGAGAAGGCCTATTGCGTAGCTCATTCTGTGTTGTACGCAAGGCATTTCTGGAATTCCACACTTGGGCTCTCTACTTTTACATCATTGCTCTCAATTTAAATTTGTTTGCCACCCAAACTAGGAATGAGAATCATCCCCTTCAAGTTTCATGAACCATTCACGACGCTACCATTACCAAGTCTTCCTCCTGTGGTAGTTGTGGCTCGTGAGGCCTGATTAAACTGTAGAATTCTCTTGTTCATTTGTGCTACGAAATAGAAATAGGAATGAAAGACGGAACAGAAAAGTTTATCTTTTTCTTTTTTTTGGTCAGAAGAAGAAGAAAACAGAGCATTGGAGGAATTTTTAACTAGTTCTTTTTTTTTTTAGTTAGCAAAACAAACAAAATGGGACGAAAGATCTGCCCTCAAAATTTCTTTGCTAGTAACGAAAGTTGACTTGACGGAAGAGTCAGCTAAACAAAGATTGCTGCAAGCATATGTGCTCAGCATCCTTGGTGGTGCAAGTTTTTCCCTGCTGGCTTTTGAAAGTATTCCATTATGGCTATGAATCAGTTTCAAGAGCACACAACTTTCATATTTCGGGGCAAGCAACTTTAGGATAAATTTCGCTATAACGAAAAGCCGTACATACAATTTGGGAAATTCAAGTCTTTAATCATAATCCCGTTCACTGGAGACTGGTACCCAAAGGCCATAGCCATTATAACAGGGAACGGTTTCTCTTCTGCCATGATAACACTTTCAAGAGTTAGTTTCTGTAACAC
This sequence comes from Ceratonia siliqua, assembly GCA_034509205.1. Lineage (NCBI taxonomy): Eukaryota > Viridiplantae > Streptophyta > Magnoliopsida > Fabales > Fabaceae > Ceratonia > Ceratonia siliqua. Next base: position 6,387,919 of record JASKGM010000005.1, read on the forward strand.
TAGGTCCACTACCCTCCAAAACTTGGGTGACCATCTTTCAGCAATACTTTATACTTGACATAGCATTTTCATTTAAGAAACCAAATAAAACGACGGGACTTTGCTGAACTTTTTCACCTTCTCTAGAGCAAGTATGCGCAACCTCCCCAATTCATTTTGCAATAGATCAAGTACACGAATTTACAAGTTTTATGTAACGTTTCTGAAATGTAGTGGACGTGTACGGTATATGAAAGTGCAAAACCAAGATCTTGCCCGGTGTATATTGAAATAGTTCGATCTCTTGAAGGATTATTAGTATACTACCTTGGCAACAATAGAACACCAGGGGAAGGATTTCATATATATGCACCAAAGGTTCCTGTCTTTTAGAGAATATTACAGTATTTCTGTGTCAGAATTTTGAGCGTGTTTTCTTTCCCCTTGAAATTTCCAATAGAGTACAAGAAATAAGAGAAAAAAGTGAGCCAGTTGCATTGTCGTTTCATCCTTGAAATATATAAGTACATTTACTTGTATACCCTATGCCCCAGTTTGTCCTCTCCGGGAGAAGGATGACTCCTGTGTGCTGCAGCATTAAACCCAGAAAGGAGTGAGCACAAGAAAGAACTTCTCAAACATTCCCATCTTTAAGTGTATCTTTCGCTAGACAAGTCAGTCTTTAAGTGTATCTTTAAGTGTATCTTTTTTGACTTTCTGAAGGAAATATTATAATCCAAGACTGAAATGGCCCCCATAAACGGCTCCTTCAACTACGAACATATTAAAAACTAGACAAGTCAGATTCATAATAATTCAAGATTTATTGATAGTCCATCTAGAAGTAGCAGACAACCAAAGTTTAGCCAAGCTTCTGAAAGCACTGAGCATAAACTAGGATAAACAATCTATGTTGCAAGGCGTGACAAACTAATTTCTGACTGAAGAAAAAAAACACACTCTTGGTGATGAAAGAACAGCAATTAAATTAAGATATCAGTTGAATTTCATATGAGGTCACCTGTTCACCTGTTTATATTTTATCTATGGAGAATGAATTAATCAGTTTGAGCCTTGGCAGCTTGAAGCATCTCAACAATGAGAGTCTTCACATCCCTAGAAGAATAAAAAGAAGAAAATGCTCAAAGTAAAATAATGCCCACCAAAATGCTGCAGTAAATGTTAAAGGAATTCCATAAGTTGATGACGAGGAAGGTGATGTTCAGCAAAGAGTCCTTGGAATGGCATGGCATGGCACATAATTAATACCATCCCGAGAAAAACAAAAACAGAAGGAAAAGCAGTAAAGGAGGTCCGAGGTTGTTACCAGCTATTAAACTAACGCCAAATTGAATCAATTAAACCATTAAAACCTACACTTCTACTAGCATTTCCATCAGTGTGTTATTGATTGATATATACTCAGATCACCAAAGCATCAATGTGTATAAGTAAACCAAACAAACAAGTGCACATTTGAACAACTGAATATAACCTTCTTTTGCAGGAGATGAAGTTTTATCAGATAAAGATCTCTTACTTTCTATCTTCTGCGCGTCGAGGGAAAGGAACTCGAAGCTTGAAAGTATCACCCTGATAACCAGACTACATACAAAAAGACTTAAAGACTTCTAGTAAAGAAGGTAGATAATTTCAAACTTGAAGAACAATTTATATATTTATCAGTCAGGGAAGAGAAAAACTGCCTGGAAGGACCAGAAATATCACCAAAGCTTTCATTTGTTAAACTTACAGGAAGTTAATTTTTTCAATTTTTTAAATAAAAAGAAGTAACTTTTCAAGGAATCGGAAATAAAAGGAATAATTATGTGAAAAATAATCATCAGTTGCAATACCTTAACATTGAAACCAAGGCTATCCAACTCTAGTATGTATGCAAAATCCACCTGCAAATGACCAATCTACATTAAGTCTGAAAGTCATCCAATCCCCCTCTACCAGCAGAAAAGGGGGTAAAAAGAATTTGGGTTCTTATTTCATTTCCATTATTACCATACAATTGCAGCAACTAAATTAAGAAGATATCATTTTATTTTTATTAGCCTTTGTGGACCTTAATGCCCCAGCATTGATAGCATTAGTAACCACATCATAATCAGAAAATCATCCTGATATATTTCCCTTGGCCTGCTCGTTTGGCACCCAACTGAATAGGACTAATACACTATTTCAATAAGTTCTAATAAAAGCAAGATATTGCACACCAGCTTAAAAAAAGAATTTTGCATGATTTTATGAGAATTATAGAGCTGTCTTTCTTGTTGATATTGTATACCATACAACGTTTAAGATGACATACCGGAACTGATGTCCAGTGCTGTACAATCACTTTTGTATCTTCGGCATGATCTTTATTCATAT
>JASKGM010000005.1:6390379-6404950 GCA_034509205.1 Ceratonia siliqua
TAAAACTATTTTTTAGAGTTGTTTTCAAAAACTATTCTTAAAAATAATAAAACAAAAACCGTTCCAAACAGCCCCTTTAGTTTTATTCTTCAAACATGGTTATCTTAATTTCATCAAAGTTGTAATTTTAGTCCCTCAGTTTACTTTCTATTCATTTTTTAACGTTCATTACTGATGTTAATAACAAAAAAATCACGTACTCACGTCATCACGTATAAATTTTATATCCACGTACATAATTTTTTTATTGTCTATGTTAGCAATAACCATTAAAAATTGAATGGAAAGTTAATTAAGGAATTAAAATTAAAATTTTGATAAAACTCAGAAATCATATTGTTTTTTGACGAAAAATTAAGTAGATTAAAATTACAACTTTAACAAACAAAAAATACAATTAAATCTAAAAAATATGATCAAAAGCCATGGCAGTAGCTGTGTTAAGAGAGCTAACCAAGGTTATAATATTGTGAAATTATAATCCCTATGTAGTGATAATGATGGATTGGCATTCTGATATGATATATTTAATTGATCATATACTTATGATGTTCAAACCTCAAAAAAAGATAAACTTTTTAAATATACTCACTGGTTATCTTCTAATTGTACATTTATGGTGCACAGCTCAACTGCGGTGGAGGGAGCCTCCTATTGAAGATAGGATCAGTACACTCTTCCCAGGATAAAATACAGAAACCAAACTCCCGCGTCAAAAGTGCAAATGTGCACAACTATGTACTACCATTAAATAATACATGAAATAGAAATGAATATGACATTGTTTCCCGGCTTCATGTGCAGACCCCAAAGAAGAATGTATTAAAAACTCTGGAAGTTTGCCTCCCGTTGGTTGGCTGGCTGGCTGTGATCTCAACAATTCTGTAAATTTTCTGCATTCTAGATTATTTTAGTTCTGTCACATTGTTTGAAGCTAATTCCTATAAAGAATTAAACCTAAATGTTATAAAATGAAATCTACACTCCAATTTTTCTAATTTTTTTAAAAATAAAAATGATAGGAAACTTTAAAGTTTAGAAAAATAATTTTTTAAGTTACATTATGTAACAATATACCCACACCTAAATGTTGTGGCTTCGCCTGGTTTATTATGAACCTTATACATTATTTGGATAAGGATGGATTGTTGCTATAGTGTAAGCACCTTAGAATAATGCAGTTCAACAACTGCAAGAGTCCTTGAACGCATACTACAGGTAGACAATTAATCACAAGACTTTTTTGGTTAACTATATCGGCAGATCTCAACAGAGTATGCTATGTGTTTGATATGATATCTTATATACATGGTACTCTAAATATCATAGTATAAAATATTAAAGTATAAAATTTCATAAAACATAAAATTCTCGTATTTAATTGACAATTAAAAATTATAAAAATAAAATAATAAAATTAATATTTTATAAAAATTAATAAAACTACCAATAACCTAATGTAAAATTTTTATAATTTTTAAATGATATAAGATATACCTTAAAATGATATATTTCATCATATCATAATATCTTAAATTACACTAAACATATTAGATAATAATATACCAAATCCAAACATTTTAAATGTGTCATTCAATATATCAAGATTAAAATGACTATTTACCAGACATCTTAAGGTGTAACATACTAATACTGAAATACTTCAACCCAACGTATTAACATCTCTGAGACACTAACGTCTAAATTTCCCTTTAATGGTTTAGTTAGAATTCAAGCAAGAACAAAGACATTTAGTAGTAGGCACAACAATGTCCAATCAAACAAACTGCATAATATCCACCTGCAGTTCAACCAAATAATCGTTGGGGTCAGGGACTACATATTATTATCTCCCTGCACTTCCAAAATATACGCACTTCCTCTAAACTGATACAAATAGAAGCAGATGTTGTGGAGGAGCAAACACATCAAAAAATTTTCATAGATAGCTAATACATGACATACAGGCTGCAGCATAAACTGAGACAAAAAAACAACTTTTTATACGTTTGGTTTTAATGAAATTGCCTGTCTAGATTTGTAAATGAAGGTTCCAAAATAAATGAAATGACCAATTCTAGTAAATTGTGACTTCCCATCTGGTATCAATTACGTTATTAGGCATTCAAGAAGAAGCACATATTTTATCACTAGCTCTTCCCAGACAGACATTGTAACTTTGCCATTTAGTTTAAAACCCATAAGCACAAGTATAACAAAAGCATTACCAAGTACAAACTACTAGGTGTGATCCAGTGGCAAGGGGTTTGAACAGTTTGCAAGAGGTCCTAAATGCAAACTTCCATGTTGTGAATAACAAATTAAAAAAAAAAAACATGTAAGTACTGATTTTTATGCTATGTTTAAAGCTAAATTTTTGACATAGTAACAGAAAGATTCTGCAGACCCAATTAATGATGCTTACAATAATATGTAATACTTACAAGGTCAAATAATACTATAAAAAAGAAACGCCCTTCCCCTGCCAGCAATAGAAAGACTCAGAGATAAAAGCATTGTTAGATTGTCTACAGGTTCAAAAGTTTTCCTCCTGCAAGTAGGATGCTACATGAATATATATAACCAGGTAACAGGGGAAGAAGGTTCAAACAAAACTAACCCAACCGCCAAACCATTCAAAGTACCAACAAAAACAATTGCTAAGTATGTATGGCCCTGCATAGAGGTTGCAGCTACAAACGCTTCCTTCAAGAACCAAGATTAATCGCTCCCATGCCTCCCTTTATACCAATCTATCTACAAACTACTGCTAGAATAAATCTTGTCTTACAAATGGAGGCCTTCAGACATAAAACTGGAATATATATCCTTCCCCGTTCCAAGGCCAGCATGCCTCCCTTCATAACATTTCCTCAAAGAACAAAGGACGCCTTCAGACTTACAGCTAGAAAACCTGAAGAAACCCTTATCTAATTGAGAATAAGATAACAGTCACGTAACGAGACAGACACATGAACAATATAAAATCAAATAGGCAGAGACTTATTTTTCAACAAATTAACAACGCCTAAACCCAGATAACAAGGTCCTAATCACCAGGATGTTAACCAATCAGAATTTACAGGAAAAAAAAAACTGTATCGTAGATCTCATAGCATCAGATAACCTTCATTTTATATAGTGAATCCACATTCATACAATATAGAAATCCGAGAAACAGATTATCTTTCCTTCTTTATCATTAAGAGCGAAATAGCTCAGCCCTAATCAAGCAAACCCCTCTAAATTCTTGACCCAATAAACGAAAATCATCATACTGAATGACAAGGGAGATGAAGAAAGTGGGATTAATTGATATCAGTATCATCGAAATCGTCCTCGAAACTGTTGAAGAAGTCAGCGTCGGCGAGCTTGTTATCAGCGGAGATAACCCCCTCGCCAAAAATCTCGAGGGGGTCAACGTCGTCGACATCCATCGCCATCGCAGATCCTTGCTCCTCCATCTCTCCGAACAAGTCCATTGGCATCGGCCTCATCACTCTGCCCTCACTTTCTCCCTTCCCTCCGAGACACTGCGTTCTAACCCGCCAATAGCAGCATCAAGGCTTATGAAGAGCACGAAGATGGGTAAAACGATGTCGTTCTGATGTGGCGGTTGTATCCAACTTCTTTCCCTCCTGATGATGGAGAGACATGCTAATACCATTTCGACTTTGGTGTTTACTAAGACGCCGGTGTCTCGGTGTTTTTTTTTTTTTATTTAATTTTTTTTTTAAAAATTAAAACATAATGTCTACAAAAACAAGATAAAAAAGTAAAAACAAAATATAAAAATACAGAAGAAAATAATTAAAAAAACAAATATGAAATATAAAAATAAACAATAATCAAAAGTGTAACTTAGAAAATATTATAGTATTTTGTTACATTTCTCTTACATTTTTATTTTTAATTATTGATATATTATAAAATTAAAAAAATTTAGATAAATTTAGTATATAAAAATATTATTATAAATAAATGTATAAGTACATATCTTTATTTATAATGAACTTGTTTTTTATAAAATGAATTTACTTTTTAAAATTTTATTACATACATTTAAATATAAATATGTTCAATACTTCTAAATATGGACTCATCAAATTGTGCTAAAAATTAAACATTATAAAAGTAATCTAAGTTCTTTTGTAAAGGTGTAAACATATGTAAATCAGTTAATAGAATATGATCATATGAACTAATTTTTGTAAAGACTAAGGTATTCATTAAGACTTCTGTAACTAAAAAAAAAATATTGAACAGTTTTTTATAGTCTTTTTTCACAACACTAATAGTGCAATGAAAATATTTTTAAATAAAACTTTTGCCCTTGCCTTTGCCTTTTTCATTCTCATTTTATTTTTTAATATTAGAAGAAGAGAATAAATAAACAAATATAAATGTCAATTCATTTGTATAAATTTGATTGATGTGATAAATTTATATTAAATTATAATTTTTTAAAATTATTATAAGAAAAGAATAAATTATGAAGAGACATCATTTTCAGAAAACACAACAAAACATTTATCTTGTAAGTTAAATCATATTATTCTTTTAATTACAATCATATTCAATAAAATTAACTTTTTATCCTTTAAAATTAATGTCATGCGCCGTGTGTAAATGATGATACATGCTAATATTCAGAGGTAATTTAAAAAATATTCAAATATAAATGTGCACAAATAATATTTTAAAAAAAACTATAAAATGGCAAAAGTCAAGTGAATACTTTGACCAAGCCGGCCCTGTGGAGATTGGAATCAGGCCCATTATGTTGAAAAGTAAATCTCTCAAACCCTAACGGCCGAACCCTTGCAGGTTTCCCTTGCTGCTTCGTACCTCACTCTGGGATCTTAATGGCTTTCGTTTCCAACTATAAGCTTCTGCGATGGAGACCCACAGTTCAACCTATCATTCCCAGAGTTTCACAGTCTCCCACCCTTGATCTCTTCCGCTTCTTCGGCTCCGCCGAGGATTCATCCTCCAATGTCGATCAAAACACAGTCCCAAATTCTGAATCCGTTGCTTCCAATCTACAGACTAAACCTTTGGCTGCCAATCCACAGACTGAACCTGTGGCTGCCAATCCACAGCCTGAACCTGTTGCTTCCAGTCCACAGCCTGAACCTGTTGCTTCCAGTCCACAGCCTGAACATGTTGCATCCAACCCACAGCAGCGGAATGAGAATCAGAGACGCCCCAGGGTTAAGCATCAAAACCCAGAAAAATTAGAGGATGTTATATGCAGAATGATGGCGAACCGAGATTGGACTACCCGGTTGCAGAATTCGATTCGGAACTTGGTTCCCGAATTCGATCATTCTCTTGTCTATAATGTGTTGCACGGTTCTAGGAACTCGGACCAGGCACTGCAGTTTTATAGGTGGGTGGAGCGTGCTGGGTTGTTCAACCATGACCGAGACACCACTTTGAAAATGATTGAGATTTTGGGTCGGGCTTCGAAGCTCAACCATGCTCGGTGCATACTGCTGGATATGCCTAAGAATGGTGTTCAGTGGGACGAGGATTTGTTCGTTGTGTTGATCGATAGTTATGGTAAAGCTGGGATAGTTCAGGAGGCCGTTAAAATCTTCCAGAAAATGAAAGAATTGGGCGTAGAAAGAACCATTAAATCTTATGATGCCTTGTTTAAGGTGGTTCTAAGGCGGGGACGGTATATGATGGCCAAAAGGTATTTCAATGCAATGTTAAGGGAGGGTATAGAGCCCACTCGTCATACATATAATATTCTGCTTTGGGGTATGTTCCTGTCTCTGAAGCTAGAGACTGCTACTCGTTTCTATGAAGATATGAAAAGTAGGGACATGTCGCCTGATGTTGTAACTTATAACACTATGATTAATGGGTATTATCGGTTTAAGAAGGTGGAGGAGGCAGAGAAATTATTTACAGAGATGAAGGTAAGGAACATAGTGCCTAATGTGATAAGTTATACAACTATGTTAAAAGGGTATGTTGCAGCAGGGCAAATTGACAATGCACTACAGATCTTTGAAGAGATGAAGTCATCTGGTATTAAGCCAAACTTTGTCACATTCTCTACCTTGCTTCCTGAACTTTGTAATGCAGAGAAAACGACCGAAGCTCGAAATGTTTTGAAGGAGATGGTGGACAGATATATTGCCCCTAAGGATAATGCCGTCTTTCAGAAATTGCTAACTTGCCAGTGTAACTCTGGTGACTTGGATGCCGCTGCAGATGTACTAAAAGCAATGATTCGTTTGAGCATTCCTACAGAGGCTGGTCATTATGGCATCTTAATTGAGAATTTCTGCAAGGCCAATTCATATGACAGGGCAGTGAAATTATTAGATAAGTTAGTTGAGAAGGACATCATCTTGAGGCCACAGAGTTCTTTAGAAATGGAACCTAATGCTTATAACCCAATGATTAAGTATCTGTGCGATAATGGGCAGACTGTTAAAGCAGAAACATTTTTCCGGCAGTTAATGAAAAAGGGTGTTCAGGATTCAGTCGCCTTTAATAATTTGATCCGTGGGCACTCAAAAGAAGGCAACCCTGATTCAGCTTTTGAAATTCTTAAGATCATGGGTAGGAGAGGAGTTCCTAGAGAAGCAGATTCTTACAGGTTGCTTATTGTGAGTTACTTGAGGAAAGGTGAACCAGCTGATGCTAAAACAGCTTTGGATAGCATGCTTGAAAGTGGGCATCTGCCAGACTCATCCCTTTATAGGTCAGTTATGGAGAGTTTGTTTGACGATGGCAGGGTTCAGACCGCAAGCAGAGTAATGAAAAGTATGGTAGAGAAAGGGGTGAAGGAGAATATGGACTTGGTTGCTAAGATCTTGGAGGCCCTTCTGATGAGAGGTCATGTTGAGGAAGCCTTGGGTCGAATAGATTTGCTCATGCTTAATCGGTGTGCACCTGATTTAGATAGCCTTTTATCTATTATTTGTGAGAAAGGAAAGACAATTGCTGCTCTCAAGCTATTAGATTTTGGTCTTGAGAGAGACTGTATCAGAGACTTTTCAAGCTATGATAAGGTTTTGGATGCTCTCTTAGCAGCAGGAAAGACCCTCAATGCATACTCCATATTATGTAAAATTCTGGAGAAAGGAGCTGCAACAGATTGGAGTAGCTGTGGTGAGCTGATCAATAACCTTAATCAGGAGGGGAACACAAAGCAAGCAGATATTTTATCTAGAATGATAAAGGGAACCGAGAAAAGCTCTCTGAAGAAAAAAGGCAAAAAGCAAGCTACTTGGGCTACCTGATTTGTCTCTCTCTTCATATTTTATGTTTTAGAGGTGAGGAGTATGATGGGCGTATCTTTTTTATACAATAATTTGTCATGAGAGGAAGAGAATTCACCAATTATTTTTTATTTCAAAAAACTGTAATACCCTTTGACTGATTTTGATGTTCTTCATGCTGGATCAAGCATTTGCCATGGCACGCATCATAAGCTTTGAATTTTTCATTTTTATTGTTCTCATCTGTCTAGTCACATCCAACTCCAAGGTGTCCAATTGTGCTTTTTATATCTATCCTATTTCTTTGGAATGATGTAATTGTGAGAACTGAATATTGGTTTACGATCAAACATTTCCTGAATTTATATGACATGTAAATCTGACCCTTTTTTTTTGCCGATGACATGAAAATCTGACTGAAAGTGTTCACTTTTGATACAAGTTTGTTTCATTTGGGCTTAAGTAATGTTTTTGAATGAGAACATCCTTGCAACTTGAATATATTTTAGAAAGCCGACCATGCGTTTCTTGATCCTCAAGAGTGCTTCCTCTAAGAATTCACGTAAAAGTAAATAACATCTCTCTCTCTGTGAAACTGATCTAAACTTTGAGGTTCTTTAGATTTAGAAGCCATGATTATCCTCATTTGCATCATGGGATTCTACAGTTGAATGGGCTTTGTGAATTGTTTCTTCCTCATAAAGAGCTCGGGCTTAAGTATAATTATCTCAAGCAATTTATTTTGATGTTTTTATCATATTCATTATATTTTAGTAAGGGTTGCTCATATTATTGTCCAATGCAATTAATTGCAAAAGGGAGATACGTTAGGCAAGCCAAAGTTGACTTAATCATTTGTTTGTAGTTTGTTGCCTCATAATTTTAAATTAAGTAATGGTTTTAGCATGAGTTTATTACACTGCTGAATGCGTTTGGAATTTGGTAAATGCATATCTAAGTGAGTTGTAGAACATGTGGCAGGAACTTTAAATTTGTATCTCATGTATGTGGTGATTAGCAATAGTTATGTCTCCTAAACCATTTGTATATAAGATTGGAAATGATGTAGTAGCTTAAAATTCAGATTTCAGCATAAAATCTCTTTCAGGTACCTATTCCTTAATCCTTTATTATACCTACGAGGCTATGATGGCCTTTTTTGTTTCTTTGTTGTATCTCTGTAGGCAACAATAACCCATTTCTGCCATTTCTACCAGAATTTCCTTTGTCCTAGTGGTTAGCTAAGCTACTTACCACTATTGGAACAAGGGTTCGACTATTGGTACGAGGAAAGAGCATTTCTCCCATTCCCTTTTATTTTTAATCATGTTTACATGCTAGATTCATTGACTGGAAGATAACGGCTCCATATGCCTAAAAAGTAGATAGTACATGCATCGACACTGTGTGTATTGTAACCTAGTAAATCCCTACCAGATGTCATCACCATTAAAGATTGGCTAAATTTTATGTTTGACCAATGCAAGACTAATATCTTTTGAAAATAGCCAGCTTCGAGTTAGCCTTATCATTATGGATATTATACAAGTCATTATTACTTGAGTTACAGTTACAACTTATGTTTGATCAAACGTCCCATTGTTTAGATTGCAGAAAATCAGTATTTTCAGTCTGTTTTGTTCCACTGCACATGACACTATCTTGGTCTGCTACTTTTCATCAGCTTTTCAAAGGATGTAGCCATTTTTGAGGATCCAAATTCTGATTTGATTCCTACTTTAAGTTTTTTGACTTTTGACAAATTCACCACACGATACAGTTAGTGCAATAACTTATCCGCAGGTGTAGGCGGCAGAGGCTAACAACAATGGAACTGCATTGGTATGGTTACAAATTTTTTTTTCCTTCCCAATTTGGCTTCTCAATATTTCTTTTCTTTTTATTTTGGTCCTTCAATTTTTTTTTCTATCTCAATTTAATCCCTCCATTAGATACACTTATGGAGAGGGGAACCAAATTGAAAAAATTAAACATTGAGAGACTAAATTAAGAGAAAACGCATATTTAAATGATTAAATCGTTAATTCACTCTTTAATAAATAAAAAAGCAAAAATATTTTAGTGAATTACTTTTTAAAAAAAATTAACCTCTAGTAGAATTCATAATTATATTAAGTCATGAACTATTCTTGAAAAATATGGAGGTATATTTATTGTAATATAATTGTAAATATAAAAATTTTATTTATTTTTTAATTATATTATTTCATTCTTGAATTTACTAAGAATTTTGAACCTTATTATATATAAAAAAATATATTCTATAATTATTTTGTTTAAATTTTAAAATGTTATTTTACTATTAAATTAAAAATATATAACTTGTCCAAGTCAAAATCTAGTATCAAAAATATTTTTGAATATAATTATTTTATAAAAAATAAGTAAATCAATCTAATCATAATTAAACATGTAAGTATGTTAGAAACTTTTTAATAAAATTTAATTTTAATATGCTTATGTATTTATTATAATTAAATTAATTTATCTATTCTTTTATAAAAAAATGTACTTAAATTTTTCTTATAATATAGAAATTTGAAGAGAAAGTAGTTGGTCCACTACCTAAGAATGTGCATAAATAGGAATCTATCATTGTTCATTTGGTGCAAAGAAAATTAGTGTATTTGAAGGTACATGAAGTTTTTTTTATATATTAATTATTTGTGTATTTGAATGTTTGATTACTTTTTTTTTTTTTTGTATATATGTTTCATTTGGTATAAAAGAAATATTAGTTATTGTATATTAGTAGACAAATAGTTGAAACGATGGTGTTAATAAGTTGCATGAATTAAATAGCAAATCTTCAAGTCTTTTGTAAAGAATGGCGATGGCAAGCATGAGGAGGAATATGAGAATAATGTGTTAATAGTTTATATATTAATTTTATTATTATGTTCCTCCTTATCCTTGTACCACCACCATCTTTTTCACAAAATCTTAAGGCAATTGAGGACTTAATTGCTGCTGAATGAATGAGATATTAGTGTTCTTTCTTTCTTTTTTCTTTTTGATAGTAAACAAGTTTCTTTTCAATTACTTATGATGAACTTTAACTCTTTTTCTTCTGCAATTCTTCAAAATCTTGAAATTCTCATGAATTTTGATCTCTTGGTCTATGAATTCACATAAGAAAGATAAAGTGGAGGCAATAGAAGAGGCCAAGAAAGAGTGAAGGCTAAAGAAGAGAAGTCCAAGAAATAGGTGGTAGATCTTTCTTTCTTTCTTTCTTTTTTTAATTTGGTTTGAAAATCTACTTGAAACTCTTTAAGATTTCCTTTATTTTTTATAAAATTTTCTTGTTCAAAATAATTGTATATATATTTAAAATAATCTCTAAAATTGAGAAAAATTAATGGATAATTATCCAACTGACATACTAAATAAACACACATTTTTATATTTAAAAATTATTTAGCATATGTTTTTTAAAATTTTATCAGATTATTTATCATAGAGTAAATTAATGATTTAGTCCTCCAAAGATGCGTTTCCTCTCAATTTGGTCCCTCAATATTTCTTTTCTTCTCAATTTGATTCTTCCATCAGATGCAATTATCAAATCAGTTGCTAATAAAAGGACCAAATTGAGAAGGAAAGAAACATTGAGGGACTAAATTAAAATAATTGAACATTGATGTATTAAATTGAAAGAAAATATATATTTAAAAAACCAAATCGTTAATTCATTCCTTAGCAATTCATTAAGATAATCTTTATGTTTATGTACATTTTTTATATAAGTTTATCTGGAAAAAAGTCTGATTTTTTTGGATGAGGATCCCATCCAGTTGAGGGGAAATTAGATGGGATCCAATTGAGGGATCGTGGCCGTTCATTCGTTTGGACAACCACGATGCTGGCATTTGTCATTTATTTAAAAAAAATTAAACTGGTTCTGAAGACTCTTTTTGAACCCATGTTCGATTAACTTCACCCTCTTCGTTTTCACCTCTCTCTTCATGGTTTGGATAATCAACAAAATCATTTTCATCTAAATTAATATCTCTGCATTCCTTGTTAAAGCAATCTTGGTATTTATAATGGAAGAGATAAGATGACTTACCTGACGCTACGAACTTGAGCCATTAGTTATTTGAGGTGTTTTGTTACAGGATGTCATTACGCCTTCATATTTGGTATATGACAAGTATTAGAATAGTCTCACATTGCCCAGGTGCTGGGAATATGGGGAGCTTATAACACCTTAGGCATCCTCCCCTCAAAGGCTAAATTTTAAGGGTGAGTTCTACTTAAGATACTGTAACAGTAGTATCAGAGCAGTTTCGGTCTATTGGGCGTCAACAATGCGGAGGAGGCAACCTGGAAATGAGCGACTAGGGAAGGGGCTACCTGGAAAGGCCAGAGTGAGTCACCCTGAGTGGGCCATAGTGGACGTAGGTTCTTAAGGATACAGGATCGCATTGCACCTTGATATTTGGCATGGGACAAGTATTGGGGTATTCTCACATTGCCCAGGTGCTGGGGAATGTGGGGGTTTATAATATCTTAGGTACCCTCCCCTCAATGGCCCTTCACTCAATGGCTAACTTTTGAGGGTGATTTCTATTTAAGGTATTGTAACATGTTTCTTCTTCTCTTATTTTTTTTCTTGATCTTCTTTGTTTTCATTTAATATTTCGATTAGTTCCTTGGCAGATGACTCTTCATTGGTATTCACATTCAAGGCAAAGTTAACTTTCTTTTCGACAATGCAGTTAGATGACCCTTCAAGTTTTCTTTATTCTTCAATGGCCAAATTCTTGTTGGTTTGATGGGCTTCCCTTAAGCAAGGTTTCAATTGGATTCATTTTTTAGGAAACATTTTGAACCCTATCGTTAGTACTTTGCCTTAACCCAAACGCTTCAGAGTCCTCTTGTGTGTTGGCATATCAGGAAAGATGAAAAATGAAAAGGTAAAAGATAAAAAAAAAAAGAATAAATTTGTTTAAAATAAAATAATTGACATGTGTTAACATCCTGACCGTCCAAACAAACGGACGGCCACGATGCCTTAACTAGATGGGATCTTTATCCGATTTTTTTTCATTAAAAATTACATTTTATATGGTTCTTGCTTTTACAAATTAAATGTAATGACAGGAAGACAGCGGCTTATATTCTCTCTTTTGTGATTCGGCCATGATTGTTGTGTGCTGCTCCTATTCCCTTTTTCATTGCACAATTATATAATTGCTACCTCCCTCCACGAAATTCGCCACCTTCTTTTTTCAATATAATTAGCCGTATGATTTATGTGATAGACACAATGTTAACTTATAATGTAGATTGAAAAAAGTTGGGTGATGGAGCTGACTTACCAATCATTTTTCACATATAAGGTGAAGGCTGAAAATGAAGTCATTTTTTACTTTGATTCTTATGGATTAGTAGACGAGACTGGGATCCTATGCAGTTATCTGATAACTGGTTAAATTGTAGTTATTTAGTGAGTGTTGAACGGTTATGATTTAACATTTTTTTTTTGGCACATATTCTGAGATATTATTTTTAAAGTTTTTTTTCTTATATTAAATGATTACGATTTAAAAAAATAGACATCATATAATCGTCTTGGATCCATATTCTAGTAGACAATAGTTATTGTTAAGCGTCAAACTTACTTTACTATTTGTTGGGCTCCAAACCCAAAACAGTATTTGGACTGGGCTTAGTAATTAGAGTTACAACTTAGAAAAAAGGGCTCACTGGGAAACAAACACAATTTGCTCTCTAGTGACTCCCTGGTTTGTACTCGTATCCAACACATTCCATTAGTCTGTCTTAAGCTTTATAAACTTCCCTATTTAGTTCCTTTCTTGTTGGTATGTAAGGACCCTTCATAATAACATTCCACAACTCATTTGTTCTAGATTTTTATGGCACAAAATAACACTAAGATGCTTTAGCAATTAGAATATAGATGGTTACTTGTAATAATAGTATATCTACGAATCTCTATGAGTATAAGGCCTAAGAAAAAAAATAAAATTATAACAATTTTATTCACATCCAACTAAAATTATTATATATTTTATATTGATACTTATTCTTAGATGCTATTGTGAGACACCATTTGAAAATAATCTAAGATACAAAATAATGATTTTTATAATACATTATTATAAAATAGGATGCTTCTAGATATAGTAAAAAATAAATTCAATCATAACTAAAATTCTCATGGAAGGAAAGCACTTCACAACTGAGAGGTAAAGGGAAAGTATGGTTGAAGAAAAAGGTAAGATATTTAAGAAGTAGATACGGAAATTGAATGGTATTACAACAACCCTATTTATTAGAGATATATTTAGTATTTTTTAATGATTTTGTCATTATAAGGACTTGAGATGTAATCCTCTTACTGTTCTCCATGTGGGATAGGATCCCAAGAATTAAGGAGGTTTTTGAAAATTTATAATGGTTGATTGGTTGAATTTGATAGAAAATACTTTTTATGTTTTTTTTTAATGAAATAATATCTTTTATAGAAGGAAATGTTGTTTTGTATTTGAATGTAGTGATTGATAATGATTTTTGAATTAAAAAATTGAATAATATTCTCTTTTATCTATCAATTTTTTCTTTTGAAGGAAGTCATCAATTTTGATGTCTTTCAGAAGGAGAAAAATTTCTTATTTTTTATTTTTTTGGGATAAATTAAAATAAATACTCAATTTTTTTAAAAATGACTTATTTTTTTAAAAAAATTTAATTATTATCAAAATAAGTTAATACTAATAGGCCTAACATACTTGTATCCTAGGAGGTCCTTACTTTTTTTTTGGTCTAAGTTCAACTTATACAATAATTTATCTCTAGTTATAAGAGTGGGTATTTATTTATTGAGGAGTTCTAAAGCTTGTAGCTTAGTTTGGGCATTTTTATTTTTTATTTTTTGTCTAATTTTTTTATTTATTAGCATTAATTAATTATTTTTTAAGTCACATATTTTTTTGATATTTTTTAAAAATATTTTTTGAATTTTTTATTTATGAATGAATAGTATAAGAAGAATTATGAATATATAGTACTGTAAAAAATATTTCAAAAAATTTTATAAAAAATATATGATATAAAAAATAATTAATTAATATAAAAAAAATAAGAAGTGGAGATGCCAAATCTTATCTCAATTTTGGGGCCGTAGGATGTCCTTATTTATTTATTGGAAAGAACTAAGGGGTTTAGTCATCATTTTCTAAGTATTCAATATCATTTGAATGAGTATTTAGTGTGAGTTGAGAAACAAGGGCCGAGAATTCAGTTTTATTTTATGGATATTTAAGATTACTCGACTAGG
>JASKGM010000005.1:6419878-6442391 GCA_034509205.1 Ceratonia siliqua
TTGATATTAGGTGGGTAATCCAGAAAACTAAGTATGTGATAATCTTATCAAGAGTTTAACTTAGAGTCCATTGCGCATAGTTGACATATGGAACGTATACTATGTCAATGGTTATAAACTTCACACAAAAACTTAGTTTGAAAGGATGAAAACTTCTAATTATAGTGTATGTGTTTGAGGCAATGATTATGATCAATCAGAAAATGACTTCTATGAGATTCTAATGCATATTATAGAACTGGAGTATATCGATTCCCCCTTGAAGAAGTTAGTTTTATTTAAATGTGATTGGTTTGACCTTACCCCTAATTAGAAGACAAAGACTAATTTCAATCATAAGTGAAGGTAAAAGTATCGAGGAAGTATAAGGCATATGACCCTTTCATACTAGCTCAGCTGAGTAAGTGGAGTAAGTTTATTACACTTTATATCTTGAAGACAATTAAGGTGGTTATATGTTATCAAGACAAAGGCTCGAAGTATAGTTATTGCTCATGATATACTAAATCATGAAGAGGATCAATCATACCAAGACAATAGATACCCCAATTGTTGCCAACAATAACTGATGATGTTTTAGACCAAAGCTTAGTTGATAGAGATGGTTTACCAAAGAAAGTTGATTATTTCCCGCTAAATGATACTAACTTGGAAGGCGATGATGAAAATTTGTTCACGACAAGTGATTCTTAATTAGAGGAGGATGAGGAGTTTATAGATTTATATTTAGATTAGGTAAAATATTTTTTTTATGGTAATTGGTAATTTATGACATTCACATAAATTAAACTAAATAAATCTCTGTAAACTTTGTTTCATTATATTTCGTACTTATGACGTTTCTTTATAATTGTAAATGCAAATTGTTATTTATCTTTAATTATTTGTTGAATGGTTTTATTCTATGTACATAAATGACAGGTCAAGGATGAGGAAGGGAAAGATGATGTTATGGAGACACCAGTAGAGTGCCATATACCTTAGGGACAGCCACCCCCATACTTCCTCTACTCCATTCATTCCTCAGTCTGGCTTTGTCCCTACCCGTTCACCTACTCCATCCACAACCATAGACTCACATTAGCCCCACATATCCTTTCGTAACCCAACTACCTCTGCCATACCCTCTGATGCTAGACCTTTTACTCGGACACTAATTACCCCAGCATCACTTGTGCCTATATATGGGACTGTAGATCCTATTGATGAATGTACATGGATTAAACTTATTGATGAACTGGAGTAAGAGACATTATAAATTATGTAAACATATTGGTTTATAGTCAATTCTCTATAATTCTAAATTTGTGCTAATTATTTTCTCCACTTTTAGCTTTAAACCGATTGCTAAAGTGTCAAGCGTCATATATGACATCATCAAAAGCAAATTTGAGGGACCATGGATTATGTGGAGCAACGTTCCTAAACAGGTCAGAAATACGTGGTTCGAAGAGTTCAAGGTAAATTGGACTCTTTTTCTTTTATTTGAGTTCAAGGAAAACAACATATATAAATGGTTGGAAAGATATGTACTAATATTTTGACTCTTTCCACTTTTATGTTAATGCTTTAATTTTCCTCAATGCAGAAGAAGTATAAATGGCTTCTTACGTATAATAGGAAGGTTGGGAAATATTTCAACAGCAAGGGTGAAAAATACATGAGAAATGCAATGAAGAGGATAAGAGATAAATAGTGCAGTAGGTCATGGATCCCTGCTGAAGTTAGAGAAGAACTATTCAAGCAATGGGAGGATCCACATTACGAGGCCACGACTGAGCAAAATAGTAAAAATAGGCTTTCTAATGTTAGTGCCTCACTCCACACTAGTGGTTCTATCTCTACATTAGAGCATAAGAAAAGAATGGTAATTGCTTCCAAAGTCTTTTTCAGTTCTCTTTAATTACTCTCAGAAAATTAAATTTTCTTCTTTGGTGTTTGTATATAGAGGGCTGAATTGCAAAGGGAGCCAACTTTATTTAGGTTATTTAAGCAGCTTAAGCATTGCAAGAATAAAGATGGTTGGGTCTCGGATAAAGTTGCACAATATACTATAAGTATTCTTGGATCTATTGTATTTTTTATTTATTTCTCATGTTAATGCAATGCTGCCAACCTAATTACTGGATGGTTTGGTATGTTTTTTAGGAAGAATTTACTAAGCAGAAAGCGGAGATAAGCTTACAAGCATTTGTAGAGGCGGATACTACTACACATGCGCTTTCTGCTACTTCTGAAAATAAGCTATTTTTGGATGTGGATAGGGGAAAGAATAAGAAGGGGCGCATGTTTGACCTAGGGAAGCAATCTACTTATTATGCTGATGGTTGTTCTAGTAATGCTGACCAAGCTTCTACTATATTTGAGATGCAGAACATGCAGCGAACTATATCTCAATTGTATACGAGTTGAAGGAGAACAAGGATTTTGCTCGTAGCCAACAACAAAATATGCATATTCTCTTCCAGCACTTGGGATTACACTTCCTACAAAAGCCCGTCCATATAATCCTCCGGTTTTTCCTCTTACTCAACCTTGGACTGCATACGACCCACCTAGGAGCAATGACTTGGCCAATGATTTAGACAATGAGTATGATGAATAGAGGATACTTGTTTTTTAGTAGAATATTTCATGAATGTTTTATTTGGATTGTGATTTAATTAGTTTTAATGCATTTATTAATTTTTTTTCTTTTTAGGCTTTCAACTTTGATTGCTAGATAAATTTAACAGGATTTAACATGCGGGAACAGTGAAAACTAAGGAAGGGAATGCCTAGTATTTTAAAACTTAGAAGGGGGATCAGAGGTAGCACAAATCCACTGCTAATTCCCAAGTTTTAGAGTCAACTTTAGATGCGGTTTTAATCTATCTCTATTTTAAAGATGGACTTAGAGGCAGATTATAACCACCTACAAATTAGAGGCGACTGTGGAGGTGGATTATACCCGCCTCTATATTTTGATTGAAACGAATTTTTCTGGTCATTAGAGACAAATTAATTGGTTTTGAAGCGAAAAATTTCCGTCTTAAACATTTTAGAGGTGGATTGCCCTCATTTAGAGGTGAATTTTGTCCACCTCATATGACAATTTTTTTGTAGTGTAATTAATATTTTATAAAAGTTAATAGAGCTAAAAATCTTGAAATGTGATATCTTTATTATTGTTTAGTAATATGAGATATTATTCAAAATAATATAATTTTATACAATATCTTAATATATTTTAAATGTCACTACACATTTTAAATATTTATGTATTATTTTCCTACTTGTATTGTGCCATAGATATTAACATTTTATATGCACGAACAAGAACAGGGTTGTTATGCATGATGTATCCTATAGACCCATATATTTTATATGATAGTTTGATATAAAAGTAATTGATAATAATAACTATTTGATTTTATCATTATTTGTTTTCATACATTCTTGTAGTGAGTTAATATTATGAGATAGTGGAGTTAATTAAATAGGAAAACTAAACATTTTAAATTTGAAGATATTAGAGAGGATTGACATAATTATTAAATAATTATTTATTATTTTTATTAAAATATAGGTATCACAAACTTACATTTATTGCTTAGGCTTATTATCTATATTTTCATGCATAGGCTTACGAGAATTATGAAATAAAAATTGATCCATTTTTATCAACAAGGTGCTTTCAATATTATCTTGATCCATTTGTTTCAAGGAAAAATATATTTGTAATTAAAAAAATAATTTCAAGCCTACTTATGATTCTATTTAGGAAATAAAAATAGAGACATAATTTTATATAAACAAATTGTTTGCTTTGTATGGAAAAATTGGGGGTACTATGACAGTCTTTTGTTTTTAAAAAATAAAAACAAATATGGTAAAAATATTTTTATGGGCGTGTTTTAAAAATAATTGTTTATTTTTTTAAAAAAAGGAAAAATAAAAAAGTCTAATATATTTCATAAAAAATTCTAAAAATTAAATACTTATTTTTAATGAGACAATTTTGTAATTAAATTAATTCATTAATGACAATTTAGTGAATATTAAACTGACACACTTATTTTATGGTGTCAATTTTGTAATTTTGATGAATGTTTTAAAGTTCAAAACTTGTTTTAAAAACAGATTATCTAATTACTTTTTTGGTTTTCTTAAATTTCATAATTATTTTTAGAATCAATTATTCAAATGAATTTTTTAAATTAATTAAAAACAAACAAAAAGGTCCATTGTTTAGATGACGTGGCGCTCCATGAGGCAAAAATGGCCACTTGAGAAAACTTAATTACGATATTTTAAATTTGATCCAAATAATGTCCAAAAATGATATTTATTTCAAATAGACCTGATTATTATGTCAAATTGTGAACTTAATTTTTATCACTTTTTAAGATATTAGAATTTAAAATTTGATAAATTTGTATATATTATAAAACTTAATTAGGTATCAATTCAAAGGAGTCATATATAATAAAATTAAAAAAAAAAATACCACATACAATTTCTAAGCATCAATATTATAACTTACTTTTTTAATTTTGTATTTTAAATAATGATAATTAATTTCTTTATCACAATTGAATAATTAGTCAAATAATATTATATACTTAAAAAATCATAATTCAACATTCTAGTTATTTATTCTTATCACAAAGAAATACACATTCTTACACCAAATATTTAATTGAGTAATATTAAATAATTAAAAAATCATAAAAATTAGATTTTTCGTTCCATGAATAACTAAATATTCAATCTCATACTTAAATATTTAATCAAATAACACTAAATAGTAAATGCTTATAAAATAATAATTAGATAAATACATAACATTCTAAATATAATTTATGGTTAGACTCAATTCAACGGGTTAAGTGATACTCCGTCCGTTTTAAATTATTTGTCATTTAAGGTAATGACACAAGAATTAAGATAATTATTAAATAGTAGCAATTCTAGTAAAAAATAGTTGTACTTGACTAAATTACCCTTATTAAAGTCAATTTAAACTTTTATTACTACTTTATTGAAGATAATAATAAATAAGAGTAACGTTGAAAAAATAACAATTAATATTTCATTAGTAATGTAAAACGACAGATAATTTAAAATAAAATAAAACTTTTAAAATGACAAATAATTTAAAATAAAAGAAGTATATCTCACTATAGCACTGAAACCTACAAAATGTTTATGATATCAAACAAAGCCCAGAACTTAATTAAGTAACCAATTATTTAGCATGTCAAGTTACTTTTTAAATAAAAATATAATTACCTATTATTTTTTTAAATTAAAATAATAATATAGATTAATTATTAATTATTTCTTAACAAAATTAAAAAAATATAAAAAAAATAATAATAAATTTAGTCCATATGAGTATAGATACTGAAGAAATAGAGCAGACAGAAGTGGTTCGTTTTGTTTTTGTTTTTCACTATTTAGATCATATTGACTTATCATTTAAAGCCAACAAATAATTTCAAAAAGTAGCATAGAACTTATCTCTATACTATTTAGATCACGTGACTCACATCTCAATACTAAAGTATTTAGATCATTTGATGCTTTTAAAATAAAGTATATTTTTATAAGAAAACTGGATAGTGACTATAAATGTATTTAAATCTATCAATTGTTTTAAAAAATTAATTTTGCAATAAAATGGTAGCTATTTAAAACGTGCCTTGAAAACGGAAAAGCGAAAAAATATGAAGGAAAAAAAAAACTTTAGATTTCTCTATCATATATATATATATATATATATATAATGGGAAGTAAAAACAAAAAAAATATTATATAAAAATTAGGATGTTGTAGTACAATAAAATTATATATATATATATTATTTGACTATTTTTTATAGTTAATAATTTTTTGAAATTTTTTTAAAATTTTTACTTTTCTTTTAAATAGTAAAAAATTTCAATGTTATTATTTAAAACTATTATTTAAAGAAGAATTAAAAAATTTAAAAAATTATTAAATATAAAAAATAGTTTAAATACTAAAATAAAAAAAGTAAAGAAAAAAATAATAGCAGGTAAAAATAAAAAAAATGTTATAGGAAAATTTATGAAAGGGTCACAGCAGCATCTTGTATTTGTTATTAGACATAGAAAATAATTTAAATAATATAAAAAAGTAAAAATAAATAATGACAGGTAAAAATAAAAATATTGTAAGAAAATTATATGAAAGGGGTCACATCAGCTTTTATTTGTTATTAGACATAGAAGATAATTTAAAAAATAAAAAATAAAAAATAAAGAAAAAAAATAATACAAGTAAAAATAAAAAAATATTGTAAAAAAATTACATTAAAAGGGTCACATCAACTTGTATTTGTGTGTGTGTGATAGAGATCAAAATATGATATATTCTAATATTTTTTATTTTTTATTTTAAAAAATAAGTTAAAAGAATTTAAAAAAATTAAAAGTTTCATAACACAAAATTTTAAAAATAAATTAAAAAAATAATTTTTTTTAATTTTTAACTTATTTCTTAAAATAAAAATTAAAAGAATTAAAAACCTAAAGTATTATATACTCCAGTAGGATAGGTGAAGCCTCAAAATATTGATGCTTCCACCGCTATTTCACATTATAACATTTTTTGGTTTATGACTCATGGATGACGTTTTCATGTTAATACCATATTAATGACAAAATATATAAAATTTATTATTTATAAATTTTATGTCATATTTTTTTATAATATAAAAATAAATTTAATTATATTTTTGGTCTTATTAATTTGTCAAAATTATAATTATAATTTTTATAATTTCATTCAAAATAAAATGATTCCTTAATTTTATTAATGCTTTAATTTTAATATCTCAATGAGCTTTTTATCTATTTTTTAATGGATATTATTAACATGAATATAAAAAATTTATATATCATTAAATAATTTTGCCTTTCAGGGAGAGAAGATAAAAATTTTGGAAATTGTTGATGTGTTGTCCAATATGATGTGGAGGTTTAGAAGACAAAATTATTTGATGACATATAAATTTTGTATGTGCACATGACTTTTTTATTGTTTACGTTAGTAATTACTATTAAAAAATATATAAAAAATTAATTGATGAACCAAAATTATAATATTGATAAAAGTGAGGTGACCATATTATTTAAAATAAAATGAGATAAACTAAAATTATAATTTTAATAAATTAAGAGACAAAAAATATAATTAAACCATGAAAATATTAACCTCCAAAATTCTCGAACTGTTTTTTTTCGGAAATATACTTTTCATACTTTGTTATTCTGTCACATTCCCACCACATGTTAATTAATTAGAATTTTTTTTTAAATTTTGAGAGGACTATTTTTTATGAAAGAAGTTTTTTTTTTTTAATTTGGTAAAATGATAATCAAATGCAAAATAAGTCATGGATCAAGCTTAATAACCGCAGCCCTTAAAGCACTCAACGTGCCTCGCAAGGTGGGGTCCTTTCAACATCCAAAAATTTTTGTATAAATTTTGTTTATTAATTTTTAATAAATTAAATTGGACTCATTTGTTTTGATGAATTTTGTTTTTAAAAATATTTTCAATGTAATTTTTTAAAAAAATATATTTTTTTGAATAACATAATAAAAATAAATATTTGTCATTTTTTATTATGAAATAAAAATATATTTTTTGGTATTTAAATTAAAAATTAGAGCCAAGGTTCATGGGTAGGCCAAGACAAGGACTAGTACTAGGCCTAGGGACAATGACTTGGATTAGGATAGGGCTGGCTCCGATAAATGAAAATGGAGTCAGTCTTAGGTTTAGATTTAAGAGTTTAGAATCATTATAAAAGTTAAACACCAAAGAACAATAATTATTAAGGGTCCAGAACTTAGATTAAACAAATAATTAAAAAAAAGCAAAAATCGTTGATTCAGATCTAATTCAGTTGTATAGAGTAAAATTAAATCATAATTATTTATTTATTTTTAAATAATTATAATGTATAAATTTTTTAATTATATATAATTAAAATAAAATAAATTATAACAGTTTAAAAATAAATTAACGATTATAATTTACACAATTAGATGAGATTTAAATTTAAAATTATTTGTTTCATATTATTATTTTTTGTTAATTTTTTTGAATTTTTGTTTTGTTCACTAATTTCTTTTCTTAAGTAAATAATTGAAAGTCAAAAGATATCCCCTAAAATTCAATTTCTAACAAACCTTGATAAATAATACCTTAAAAATGGGGGACATGTACATAGAAATATTTTTTATGGTTGTAGTTTATCAAACATTTAATGGATTAATATCATAAGCTTATTCTTCATTGACTAACTCTAGGAAGACTCTCTCATGTGGTGTGGACTTGACTACTTGACTACTTGACTTGGCTTCAAACCAAAGTTGGGGTTGGTATATCTTTTTCACTAATTGATATTAAAAAAAATTCTTTTTCTTTTACAATGATCACATAAAATTTTAAATTTAGATTTCTCATAAAATATTTAAATTATTCAGTATTATTATGTTTTTAGTGGCTTAATATTATTTTTTATTGAATTTAAAATTAGAGAAAAATATGGTTTATAAAATCATCTCAAATTAAGAGGAAAATAAAAGAAAACTAAATAAGAAAATTTTGTATAAACTGAGCTCACCATGTTGTTTATGAATCACACAGACACAAAAAATAAATAAAAATTACAGGGAGGTAAAAAGTCCCATTATACTTACTTTGACTAAGTTTATTATGGACCTGTTTGTTTAGGATTATCAGGTAATATTTTTTTTTCTGCATTGAAGAGAAGTTGTTTTGTATTTGGATACAATAATTGAAAAAGACTTTTGAAGAATAGTGGATAATTTTAAAGATGAAAGTTTATCTCTCTTTTTATTTTTCTCCTTATCAGGAGAAGTTATAATTTTTAACTTTTCTTTATAGGAGGTTTTCTCTATTTTCATTAACTTATTATTTTTCTATAAGTCCAAACAAATAGATATATTTTTATCAAAATATATTATTTTTTTTAAAAAATAACTTATTATAAGAATAAGCTCAAATAAACCTATGTTATTTATTAACTTGCACATAGAAAAGATAAAAGTGAGAGAAATTCTTATATAGGCTGAAGTCATTGTGTTATTTATAGACTACATTCACACAAAAAAGTGAAATTATGAACTACAGAGGATGCAAGAGCCCATTATATTAGACTTAAAAGCTTATAAGTGCATCTGTCAATGTTTGAGTCACCTCACTCCCAAGAGTTTTTCTTATATTAAATTTTTTTATTAACTTTAAATGTGTGATGGTAAGTTGAGCTTAAAAAATAATTTTTCAAACGTAATTGGGAAGTTTATTTAGCATGTTCATATTGCACTAGTTGGAATTATGTAGCATTTCATTGTCAAAGAAGACCAAGTCAATTGGAAAAGTTTATGCTTAAAGTTCTCTTGACTTTTGGCTTAGAGGCAATGAGGATTTATTTATTTATTATTTTAATTATTGAACCTATCGATAGCAGCAACCACTTTTTTTTTATTGCTGGCAAATTCTCATACTTAAAAGAATATTAGATAATGTTTATATATATAATGACAACATCGACGTTTTCAAAGCCTAAATCACTTTTTTAAAAACTTTATATTTTTAATTTTGTTATAGTCAGATTGTATTTTTAAAAACTTTATACAAAAAAATTTCAAAATTTATCCAAAGATGAAGTCAAATTTTTATATCTAGAAACATAATGTTTTATAGCTCAATATTTCAAATAAAAAAATTACTAGAGGTGGTTTAATAATAAGAAGTCAATGTATTTTTATTTTTTTATATTAATATTATTAAAGTAAATAAATAAATGAATAATTTAAATTTTGTAAGTTTTTTTTTATTTTTTTATAAAATATTTTTAAATATATAAGTAATTAATTTTTAATTTTAATTTAAGTTATAATATTTTTTAATTTTTAAAAAGATCGATGTATACGTACGGGAATTAAAGATGACTAATTTTGCCTCTGTTTCATCGCTTTGCTTTGTCCAGGGCCAGAGGTCGCGCCAGCAGTTTCCCTGACTCCTTCCGCCACCTCCCTCTTCCCTTCCTCTGTCTTTTACTCTCTATATACGTCACACTTTGATGAGGAAACTTAAACAAAAAACCAACTTGTTTCTCTCTCTGTCTTTCTCTCTCTAAGCTTAACTTTCCACCTGTAAGACCGTTGCAAAGTCTCTGCCCACACGTCCTCCTTAGTGCATATTAATCTTTTCGTCCTCTCTTCTTCTCTCTTAACTTCTCCTTTGCATTTTTCTTTCTAAAATAGTCATCAGTTTCAGCTACCCAGAATGAAAATTTGCAGAGCTTTTCTGAGAAATCCCATAACAGCTCTGTTATTGTTATGGGTAATTCTTCTGAGCTCTGTAAATGCTCGTTTTGTGGTAGAGAAGAGCAGCATCACCGTTCTGTCTCCTCAGAAGCTGAGGTCGAAGCATGATGGTGCAGTTGGCAACTTTGGGGTTCCTGATTATGGAGGTTTCCTTGTGGGCTCTGTGGTTTATCCAGAGAAAGGGTCTCATGGTTGTGAACCCTTTGAAGGTGACAAGCCCTTCAAGTTCAGGTCTCATCGTCCCACTATTCTTCTCCTTGATCGTGGAGGTAACAATTCATGTCAACTTGGTCGTTGACTTTCTTTTTTTCTTTCGAATTTTTGATTAATCATCTCAAAACTTCATTTGATCATCATGGTGTAAAGAAAACTAACGGTAAACAGTTTGGTTGATCTTCTTCTTTTTGTCTTTTTTAGCTTGAATTGAGACGTTCATGAAACTGGTTCCTTTTGGCTAAAAATGAAGAAACTTGTTGATTCAAGGATCTAATAGGTTCCTCTGTAATTCACTTGTTAATTTATTTTTATTTCCTATTACTTGTTCCTATTTCCCTGGATTTTTTTAAAAGTTAAATCAAGGATACTATAGCAGATACTGTATATCCCATAAATAAAGCATTTCTCTTCCTTTTTTTGTTTTGTTTTTTGTTTTGCCTTCTATTCCTCACTTCCCCATAATTAATTATTGCAATTATTTTTAGTTAATACTTTCCAGTTAGTACAATTCTCTATCAAATCCTTTTTAAGTTCTCTGTATATCCCATAAATAAAGCATCTTTTTTCTGTCTATTAAGTGATCATCTGTCTCTCTGTATAGTGTATACCCCATCCCACCAAAAACAAAATCCAATTGTGGTTTGAAAGCAACAAAAGCAGAAGTCTTAGTGAAATCTGAAAAGAGCTTCTTATATGG
Organism: Ceratonia siliqua; assembly: GCA_034509205.1. Classification (NCBI taxonomy): domain Eukaryota; kingdom Viridiplantae; phylum Streptophyta; class Magnoliopsida; order Fabales; family Fabaceae; genus Ceratonia; species Ceratonia siliqua. The sequence goes on from JASKGM010000005.1 coordinate 6,431,165, forward strand.
CAAAAAAAAAAAAAAGATCCTTCAATATTTTCAAGCTTCTATTCCGATGAAAACTTTTTAGGTAGACTCAATTTATCAAAGATAGATCGACCAAAGTCATTAATAAACATATAAACATATCTGGTGCACTTTTCAATGAGACCCACTTTGACATACATACTTGTCTAATGACTTCATAATTGATTGGGCTATTCATCTTTGATAGATCGGTTTACCTAAGAATTTCTCATGTTCCCATTATAATTCACTGAATCCTGGATTTTATAAGGCATATTCTAAGACAAAGTTACTTGCACTTGTAGAGTGTTATTTTGCCTTGAAGGTATGGCATGCCCAACTAGCTGGAGCTGCAGCAGTATTAGTGACTGACAAAATTGATGAGCCTCTCATAACTATGGATTCTCCAGAAGAAAGCACTGATGCAGATGGCTACATAGAGAAGATTGGAATCCCATCAGCTCTAATAGAGAAATCTTTTGGTGATTCCTTGAAAGAAGCTCTAAAAAACAAAGACGAGGATGTTCTGGTAAGAATAGACTGGAGAGAGTCAATGCCTCATCCTGATGACAGAGTTGAGTATGAGTTCTGGACAAACAGTAATGATGAATGTGGAGCTCGTTGTGATGAACAGATGAACTTTGTGAAGAACTTTAAGGGTCATGCTCAGATTCTTGAGAGGGGTGGCTATACTTTGTTTACCCCACACTATATAACTTGGTTTTGTCCTAAGCCTTTTGTTCATAGCAGTCAGTGTAAGTCTCAGTGCATAAACAATGGGAGATATTGTGCACCAGATCCTGAGAAGGATTTTGGAGAGGGATATCAAGGGAAGGATGTGGTGTATGAGAATTTGAGGCAGCTCTGTGTCCATAGAGTTGCCAATGAGAGAAACCATTCTTGGATCTGGTGGGATTATGTGACAGATTACCATGTCAGATGTTCTATGAAGGAGAAGAGATACAGTAAAGAGTGTGCTGAGGATGTCATGAAATCATTAGGTAAGTCATAAGTGTTACTTTGTGGTACTTCAGTGCATGCTAAAAAACAGACTTGTGTATGTGTCTGACACGTATCAAACACTATGTGATATTTCATATTTTGTTATATTGCAATGTCCATGTCTGTGTCATGTCTTGCGTCATTGTCAATGTTTATGCTTCTTAAGAATTGTTGGGTACATTGGTATCTTATATTTCTTAGTATCTTAGATACCATGGTATATGATACCAACATATGAGATATTATGGTATTTAAGATTATCATATTTGGGATGACAATTGAAAGTTGTCCAGGAAAAAATACAGTCGATATTTTTATAAAAGTTAATTAAGATAAAACTTTAGGGATGATAGATTTTTATGATTTTTGGATAATATAAGATATCACTCAAAATGATGTCATCTCATATCTCTTGGTATTACTTGAATACCAGTGTATCAAATACATGCATTTTGAATGTCTTTTACATTTAAGATAGTAGGATAGAGATTACAGTGTACTAATGAGTCCTTAGTGTGCATGAGAGTACACTGTTTTATTGTTTAATCCTATATATATCTACAGATCTGCCTATTGAGAAAATTAAGAAATGTATGGGTGATCCTGAAGCTGATGAGGAGAATGAAGTGCTAAAGACTGAACAAGAACTCCAGGTCACACATTTTATATTTAGTTCTACATCTTTTCAAATTCAAATAATTATAAACTGTCATAAACGATAGAGTCCTATGAAGCACCATTTATAATTTGACTACTTCTGTTTTCATTTTTTATGTTTAGATTGGGCGAGGATCTCGTGGTGATATCACCATCTTGCCTACATTGGTTATAAACAATGCCCAGTATCGAGGTTTGTTACTTTATACCTATTATAATACCATTATTCTTGAATTGTCAGATGTGTTTTCTTTAAACTCATTAGCTTTTACTGTTCTTAAACTCTCTGCAAAATTAACTAGTGTATTATGATATTGAATTTGGTAAAATATAATCAAAGTCCAGTCATCAACTTTACTGAGTTCAGGGTTAAGAAAAAAAAAGTGTTGGCCAACTGAATCTTAAAATCCTTATCTATCATCTGTTTCATGCAGTAAATATTTATTTTACTTCTTCGAATCATTCTTTTTAGGAATAATATCTTGTATATCAGAATTCTAAAGATTTTAGTTTTTGTCTAAAGGAAAACTGGAGAGAACTGCTGTCCTGAAGGCTGTATGTGCTGGATTTAAGGAGACTACTGAGCCTTCTGTTTGTTTAAATGGAGGTTGGTGCACCTATATTTCATTATTAAAACTGCACTGTTGAATGATTCTCCAAGTTCTAAGAATTTACTAGAGTTAATTCTATTCAAGTGCTTCATAAGATTCAATATTTCTTTATGGTGCTATTTTAAGGTACCAGAAAAGAAAATAAATCTCATGAGACATTGTTATAGAAAAAGGTGCTTCTAGATACACTAGAAATAAGTTACTCAGTTTACTATGATAGTGTGATATATCCTGGGTGTTTTTATCAGATGTGGAGAGTAATCAGTGTCTTGAAAGAAATGGAGGATGTTGGGAGGACAAAAATGCTAACATAACTGCTTGCAAGGTACATATAAAGAAGGAAATTTAAGTAACTCTTTTTTTTTTTTTTTTCATTAGTATCATTTATGCAATATTCTCTATATATATGTGATTGATTATGATTGGCTGCAAACTGATAGTGAAACCTATACTTTTGTCAGGATACTTTCAGGGGAAGAGTTTGTGAGTGCCCCATTGTAAAAGGTGTTCAGTATAGGGGTGATGGTTATACATCTTGTGAAGGTATGCCTTTTACAATTTAAGAAGGAGGGGATCTTCCTCTTCCTGTTACTTTAAAAGTCTAAGAAAACTCAGTTCATACTGTAATCTCAGTTCAGTTATACCATAAGTGCATGTTTACTGATAAATTTGACTACAATGTGGATGGAGAGCAGAAGGGTTTCTCACCCTAAACATCAATTATGAGCTAGATTTTTACCTTCAGAAGACATGGAGAATATGAATTCATAAGTCTAGAACCTTTTGAATTAATTTCTAACAGAGTATACCAGGCTTCCAGCTTAGTTTGCCTGCTGTTTCTCTTTGGAAAGCCTTATATTCCGCCCATGTTAATCACTCATTATCTATGGCTGCTGTGCAATAAAACATTCAAATGAAAAAAACATGGCCACATGTATAATATAAGATTGAACAAACCATTCAGAAATATCTTCTCACATTCCACAATGAGACGAGGGCAATTTCTGTACAAGTGGTATGTTATTTTTCATCATGTTGCTAAGATAGTTACCCTTTGCCTTGATTGACAGCTTTTGGACCTGCAAGGTGTTCAATAAACAATGGAGGTTGTTGGTCAGAAGCTAGAAATGGATTGTCTTTCTCAGCTTGCTCAGTTCAGTAATGCTTAGCCTAACCTTCAGTTTTTTTCCCTCGTTGTAAAAGATCTATTCTACCACTTTCCTTGAAATGCCTTAAGGCTTACTGAATTCCCTTTTTGTATAAAGGAGTCCAAAGTAAATGGCTGCCATTGCCCAGATGGCTTTCGAGGGGATGGACATAAGTGTGAAGGTACTTTTTGCTTCTGTTGGGGCAGTTCAAGACAGTTCTAATCTTCTTTGAATGATCAGTTTTTGAGACATCTTAACTCAACATTCTGAAACTTTTCTCTTGATCTGATGCAGATATTGATGAATGTAAGGAACGAAGTGCTTGTCGCTGTAATGGCTGCACCTGCAAGAACACTTGGGGTGGTTATGACTGCAAGTGCAAGGGAGATCTTCTGTATATAAAGGGGCAAGATGTTTGTATTGGTAAGATAATGAATTTAACTCTCTCATTCAAGTCTAGAACTTTAAAACTTTAGAAGTTCAAGTGTAAAGATTTCACTTAATTGGGCAGTAAATTTTCCAATTCAGATCAAGATATATGACTAAAATTTTGCTTTCCTGAACACAGAAAGAAGTGGATCAAAATCTGGTCGGTTCCTTGCCTTTGTGTTCCTGGCAGTTGTTGTGGGAGCTGGTTTAGCTGGTTATATATTCTACAAATACAGGCTCCGGGTATGCCTAATTTAAATTCTTCATTCACACGCACACATAGACTGAATTATTATTTTGGTCTTTGAAATATTCTCAAATTTTCAATTTGGTCATTTCATTAATGATTTTTCTTCTCTATCTCCTCTAATGTGTATTTTTATCTTCAAAACAGTCCCTTTCAAGATTGAATTGAGAGGGAAAATATGCTCAAAATGACCTCTTTGTTGATAAAATACACATTGGAAGACAATTGAGAAGAAAATCTATTGGAGGAACATAATGAAACATTTCCTGTTTTTACTTTTTGAAAATGGTTTTCATTTTCACATTTTCGAATTTTAGAAAACATATTTGGTTTGTATAGTTAAATCATGTTTTTAAAAAATAAAAATTATGAAAATATATTTGGTTGTAAAACTAAGTCCTGTTTTCAATTGTGTTATTGTTTAATAAAGAAAAAAATCAACTTATTTAATAATTACAAAACTGCCACCGCATTTTTAAACTTTTGTTTTCAGTTTTCAAAATTTTGAGTAGAAAACACTTAAAACAATTTCTTCTTGTTTCATATTTTTAGCCTTTTTAAGAAATATTTTTTAAATTTTCAACCAAACACGTTTTTAGTCTTATTTTTTATTTTTAATGAAAATGAAAACAGGAAACAACGAACTAAACACACCTTAAAAATCTTTCAAAGACTAAAACGATAATTCAATGTACATACACGTATACACGTCCATGTTTATAAATTGGAGGTCTAAATTAGCACCATAATTGAAACCTTTATATCCTTTTTGTAGTCTTACATGGACACAGAGATTATGTCTATCATGTCACAATACATGCCATTGGACCAGCAAAATAATGAAGTTCATCCTGAAGCTCAACCTTTACGACAAAGCTCAGTATAAGGTATATATATTCATCTCTTTGCCTTATCAACTTTAAGCCAGGCTATGATCAAGTCTAATCAGCTGGTTTTATTTCCTTTAAGCTTTCTTCTATTTGAGAACAACCATCTTATATAGCTACCATTTGCAGAAATCAGAGGTAAAGGATACAATTCCATGGAAGAATCTTTGCGAGAAATAAGGAACATTGGCAATAAAATATTCAGATCCATTCTACGGCCTATAAGGAAGGAAAGATTTATTACTTTCCTTACAATTGTTAGGATAATTATGTGAACTATTAATACAGAGATTTTCTTCATAGAATAATACTTTGGACAGTTTGTAAATAGAACTGTTTGAGATGTAATTAAATGTAAGCCTGATATTGAGATATATATATATATATATATATATATATATATATATATATATATATACTATGTAACAGCTACTTAGCTTTTCAATGTCATATGATGATTTTAGTTATATGCTATAGATATGAGATAGAAAAAAAAGAGAGGATGTATTTGTATCAATGATTAGGGTTTGAGATGCTTATTCTAGTTCATGTGAAGTATTTGGGAGCTGCTTTTAGCAGCAAAAAGGAGCTTTTTTGGGGGAAAAAATAAAAGTAAATAAAATATGTTTTTGTTTTTTTTTTAATACTTTTTTTAAAATAAAAACAAAAGCGAAAATCATCTTTTAACATAAGTTAATTTTTTATGCTTTTGAAAAAAAAGCAGTTTCAAGTAGAAGAATAGAAGAATTAATGGACAAATATACTCCTATACTATTTACCAAATTCCATCCATGCCTCTCCTTAAAATTATAATATTTTTAATTTCAAATTTATATTTTTAAAATTAAAAATAAAAATTCTTAATAATGTTTTATAATTTTAAATTTAAGTTTAAATTTAAAAATTTGTAACAAAGTATCTTTTATCAAAACACAGTATAAAAAAATATTTATGTATATCATTTTCAGTAATTTTACCTGTACAAAAGTGATTCTACATTTTTATATCCAAACACAACAAATATATTTTTTTCATTAAAAATACTTCTACATAACTCCATCTAAATATCAAATACCTGCTTTTTTAAAATTAATACTTCTATTTAAAGTATTTGCTAAAAGTTACAAGCCCATTCAAACATCTCCTATGTAGATTTGCCTGTTTGTCAACAACTTCTGCGTCTGGGAAGCTGCTTTTTCTTTTAATAAAAAAAAGGCTTTTGAGATAAAATCATGTTTGACAACTGCTTTGTGTCTAAATTGCTTTTTGGAAGAAAAAAAAATTGAAAATCGGCTATTTTGAAAAGCAAGCTTTTGCTGCTTTTGAAAAAAGTCATTTCAAGTAGAAGAGAAAATTTTTTATGGACAATATTACTCATGTACTGTTAACCAATTTTCATTCATGTTCATCCCATATACAATTTTCTCCATTTTTTTATATTTATGATAAAAAAATAAAATTAAGAATTCTTAATAATATATTTTATAATTTTAAATTTAATTTTAACAAAAAAATTATTTTTAAATTGTGATAATGTATCTTTTTATCCAAATACAAAATATTATTACATACTTATTTCAGTAATTTTATCTGTACAAAAGTGCTTCTACATTTTTATAATCAAACGTAATAAATCTATTTTTTTTTCAGTAAAATTATTTTCATATAACTACATTTAAACACTAAATACCTATTTCTTTAAAAAAATTAACCCTTATTTGAATGCACCTATTAAAAAATACAAGCTTATCCAAACACTCTCTTTGTTATATCAATGATTATGGGGATTTTGTCATGATTCCTCTCCATTTCTGAGTCTTCAATCAATTTGTATCGTTGCAACGATTTCAACAACTATGTTTGATATATTCTCGGGAAAGTTTGAGCCTTTTAGACAAACCAAACATAAATTTAAAACATTCCTCATAATAGCATTCCTTTGATATGATTATCTCCACTATCTTAGTTATTTTACTAATTTCATTCCTCATTAGCACTATCCAACCTTAGCATTATTTTTCCAAAAGAAATCACTTTGAAAATCTTTCTTAGTTTTCAGCTTTTCATGCACAAACATTAGTTAATACTGTCTTACCACGTTGATGGATAGCAACAAAGAAAAAGCTCATTATAAGATTGTTTCCGGGTAATGAGGGTTCTCGATCTGAGCCAAGCTGTGCCTTGAAGGAGAAATGAGAGCAGGCGAAGAAAAAGAAAGAGAGACGAAGCCATTGAAGATTGTGTATAGAGAGGCTTATACCCGTTGAAGATTGGCTGGCTTGCTATGCTCATTAGGGTGGGATTTCAAGAGTTTATGGACCCTCCTGAAGGGTGCTGTCAGATTTTGCTTCAAGATTTTAGGACTACTTCTTGCCTTGATGGGGATTGGGATTAGTGGTGTAGTTTTTCATTTTGTTCAAAAGAATAAAAACAGTTGATCCTCTATCATTTTAAAATTTACTCTATCAAAAGAGTTAAACCCTATTTTGGTCATTCATATATATATAAATTTTGAATTTTATACTCAATAGATAAGTTTTTTAAATTTAATACTCAGCCTTTCAGAAGTTATTCAATGTTATCCCTCCATTCAAGTATCTATCTATTTCACTAACAAAATTACATTCATAGCAAGTAAAAATGACGTAGATGAATAAATACCTAGATTATTTTGCCCATGTAGCATCCTGAAAGTGCTTTATTAACGAATACAAGGCTAGACTTTAGAAATTAAATTGAAACATTAAAGATTAAATTAAAATACTTACAAAAGATGAAAGACTAAATTGAAACCATTGTATTCTCAATTAGTTACGTGAGTTACACGTTATCACTTTCATTAACTATTTGGACAACGTCAGCTAAAAGAACGAGATTAACACAGTTTGGTAATATTTGGGACTAAATTAAAACCAAAAAAATATTTAGAACTAAATTAAAAGGCTAAATTTTAGGGACAAAAATGAGGTTTTAGTCTTCAACTTTTTAAATATTTTTTATATTTAAATTTTTTAATATTTAAATAATAAAACTTGAAGCTTAGGTGTTCCTTATGCACGTCATTAACTTAATAATATATCATCAAGTTAAAAACTTAAGCTTAGTTTTTTTGGGTAGCATATACATTTATTTCATAGCACATAATATTATGGATATTCATTAATAAAATCCTATTTTATATGATGATATAGAAACATGGCTATATTGGGCATTGGTCTATTATTTATAGAAGCCCAAAATACAAGTAAAATTATGGTTTAAAATTCGAGTTGCATTGTACTGTAATTAATTAATTATCAAAACTTTAGTAAAAAGCAATTTATGGTCATAATTGTAGTAAAATGCTGAGAAATGAAATTATTGTAAATTGCAATTATGACCTAATATAATTGCGAAACTTGTTGCAACGGAAATATTGGAAATTACAGTAATGAGCAACCCCAAGAATTGAAACTGGTGATCAACAAAATGCAAAACACCCTCGTGATAAGACTATTTGAGTTTGCAGAAAGAGAACTCAATGTTTAGAAGGAATGGTGGCTTGTCTAGTTAACAAGAATAATATGAGTAAGAAAAGTATGCAAGTGAATAATAAAGACAGATAGTGAAGATATCTTGAAATGATGAACATATGATATTTAAAGTATAACTCATAGGTGATGGATGGTTCAAGAACTCGACGTCTTTTGGTTAAATATTATAACAAGAATAATTTGAGTAAGAAAAGTATGCAAATGAATAATAAAAACGGATAGTGAAGATATCTTGAAGTAACGAGCATGTGATATTTAAGTAGAACTTAGAAGTGGTGGATGGTTTAAGAGCTCAAGGGCTTTTGGTTAAGTATTATAACAAGAATAATTTGAGTAAGAAAAGTATGCAAGTGAATAATAAAGATCGAGAGTGAAGATATCTTAAACTGACGAGCATGTAATATTTAAGTAAAAATTAGAGGTGGTGGATGGTTCAAGAGTTTGAAGGCTTTTGGTTAAGTATTATAACAAAAATAATTTTGTGAATAATAAAGACAGATGGTGAAGATATCTTGAAGTGACGGGCATGTGATATTTAAGTAAAACTCAGAGATGGTGGATGGTTCAAGATCTCGAGGGCTTTAGGTTAAGTATTATAACAAGAATAATTTTGTGAATAATAAAGATAGATGGTGAAGATATCTAGAAGTGACGGGTATGTAATATTTAAGTAGAACTCAGACATGGTGGATGGTTTGAGATCTCGAGGGCTTTTGGTTAAGTATTATAACAAGAATAATTTGGTGAATAATAAAGACAGGTAATGAAGATATCTTGAAATGACAAGTAGGTGATATTTAAGTAGAATTCACGGGGCATGTGATATTTAAGTAAAACTCAGAGGTGTTGGATGGTTCAAGAGCTTGAAGGCTTTTGGTTAAGTATTATAACAAGAATAATTTGGTGAATAATAAAGACAAATAGTAAAAATATCTTAAAGTGACGAGCATGTGATATTTAAGTAAAATTCAAAGGTTGTGAATGGTTCAAGAGCTTGAGGGCTTTTGATTAAGTATTATAACAAGAATAATTTGATGAATAATAAAAATAGATAGTGAAGATATATTGAAGTGATGGGCATGTGATATTTAAGTAGAACTCAGAGATGATGGTGGATGGTTCAAGAGTTTAAGGGGTTTTGGTTAAGTATTATCAGAAACCCTTCCAAGATCATGAGATTATCCCTTTACAAATCACCATCTTGAAAGGAAACGATTTCCTGTGAGACCAAGATGGGATATCTATGACAATCTTGCTTACGGTGTAAATAAATACTAAGCACTCTAGTGCTTCTGAATGAGAAATAAAGTAAATGCTTTTCTTTTAGAAGAAAAATGTCTTTTAGCACTTGACATTCCAAGATAGAATTTTGTTGAAAACTTTATAAGTTTATCAAGATAGAATCTTTACGGCGAGCCTTTCTAGAAGGAAAACGTATTACCATTGGCACCAGAAGGAGAACAAAAATAGACAGAAATATATTGGAAATGATAGGGTTTATGAAACTGTAACATTAAGTTAAGTCAAAACATTGCAATCTATGTCACAATTTTCTTTATATGAACTCATTATCTAACCTACTTCAAAATGAGTCCACATATTGGCATAGAACTGTTCCAACAGGTTAGCAGAAACTATATGCATGTAGACCTGATTATTGGCCGAACAGTTCGTCCGGCCTGATCAAGCCCGGCCCAAAAAATGGGCCTGTATATACATCACTAAAAGGCAATAAGGTAGCAGAAACTACATTAATCTAGTCTTGAGCATTATAGCTGAAGATACATCACCAAACGGTTAATCCAAACTAGCACAGTTCAACGCAACCTTAATTTTCTGGACCGTTGAACTTATAAGTGTGTTGACAGTGGCCACAGTTTCCATGTTTAATTGCCTAATTCCTGATGTGCTGCAAACCAATATTTGGAAAGCCACAGTTAGAAGGGACCCTCCTGACCTGCCAACATTTGAACTGCTAGATGCTTCGGCAACTGAGCTAGACCGGCCATCCCCGGAGATGACAAAACCTGAAGGAAGAATTGGCACAAAAGAAGTGTCTTCTCCCCTTGCAGCCAGATTTATGGATGGTATATCAAGTGGAGCATACACAACCAAAGATCCCAAGGGATCTGTACAAGTTTCTTGAAGAATCAGTACATTGTGCTCGGTGGGGATGAAAGGCTGCTCCACATGAACAATTGAAATTAATTTAAATCCTGAAAGGGGCATTTGAGCCCCACATAAAAGTGGATTCATCTATTCTAATCATTTTTAGGAATTTAAAATCATGTCATAGTCATACTATATTACACTCTAATTTAAGCTACATTTGTTGATCTTTAATGACTCTGAAATGACACATACCCATAATGAGTTTAATCCAAACTATTTGAAGAAATATCTTTAAGAAGAATGACAATGACATTTAAAGTCATGTTGGGGACATCTAAACCAATAAACGGTTAATAATTAATAAAAAAATATTAGCCAATATACTTACATATTCAAATGCTACTCGAAATAAATTTGACTATTCAACTTTAGTTGAAATGAAGTCACAATTTTAAAGCATCTGAAATTGTTCTCCACTTTTTTTTTTTTTGCAATCACTGTTTCCATTTTCCAAAACTTAAGTACGTAGAAAATGATCCTATGTCCCTATTCATAGAAACAAATTAACTGCAACCAAACTAAAAATTAAACTATATGTATTTTA
>JASKGM010000005.1:6442491-6453565 GCA_034509205.1 Ceratonia siliqua
AGAAAATGATCCTATGTCCCTATTCATAGAAACAAATTAACTGCAACCAAACTAAAAATTAAACTATATGTATTTTATACAAAGTTGATACATAATACTAGCAAAAGAGATGGTAAGTACCCGGATAACTGATATACAGTTCGCAGGATGGATTCCATTTGAGATGTGTGCAATTTCATGCTCTGGATTTCCATAGGAAAGAACATCCCACTGACAGAAAATAGAAAGTAATTACTGATGATTATACACTACAATATTAATATTTAGTCACAATTAAAAGAAATTTTAGTGAAATAAAGACTTCTAAGCTTGTGAACCTGAAGTCGTTTTTTATCATCCTTGAAGAACTCAAAAACATTCTGATGCGGGAGAGGAAGCCAAAGGGAGGTAGCAGCACTGACAATCATGCCTTCTGGCTGACCTGGTCCTGTGTTTTTCCGAACAGAGACCCTGACCCCGCTATTATGCACCTCGGATAAATGAGGGAAGTCCAGCTTACCTGACATGTTTAAAGTTCCACAAAAGCTCTTAACCATTCGATGAGCAAGGTTCATGATGCTCCTCCTTCCTTCGGATGAACTGATCACTGAACAATGGATATCATAGACTTAGATATAAACATATAATGATAAATGAATAAGCAGCAGCGTTTGAGTAAAGACAAAGAAGAGTAACCTCCTTGACTTTCATGACTAGGTATATTTTCATCCAAGGAGTACGCAAATCTTTCACACATTCTTTGAAGTGTGACAACCCATCTTTCTGCTCCATATGCAAAATTGCTACAAACAAGATCTCTATACAGCCGGTGAGTTTGGGTTCTATCATCCACTTCCACATGTTCAACCCAAGTAACCTATTGGAATAAAGCATATAATATAGTTACAAAAGTTTATTTCAGTTATAATTAGCATTATTATATTACTGAAATTGAGTAAAGCATACGAGGATTGACAATATTACAAACAATGGAGATTGTTACATTATGAGAATTACACATTGTTGATAGTATAGCAGAAATTCTCATTATTCAATTTTTTACATAGCATAGCACTATATAGTTGGAATTTGGATTCCAGCTCCCTTTAGTGAGGTTCATGTCTAAAGATGCTTGGTCAGAGTTTTCTTTCTCTGCGCTAATAATAAAAAGGGGAAACTCTTATGTAAATATAGCTGCTTCTGTTGGGAAAGTCAAAGAATATTCAGAGTTCATCTTCCGGGAAAGTCAGAGGTTCATCTTCCGGGATTAAGATGCCTGTTTAGGAAAGAAAAACAGAAACATGGGAGATTGGGACAGAATCAGGAGGATTGAGAGTCATTTAAGGGGTACTCAGAGGTTTTTTTTTCTGTAATTATTCTCCCATCTACTAGTATAAATAAGAGGTTTAGACTTATCAGACATGTAGACTTAAAGGGGCAGGTAAAATGCTTTGGAAACATATCTGTTTCTGTTCTCAAATTAATTTACATGCATTCTTCCTTCTAAACTTCACTATAAGTATAAAAAGTGTCTGTTTCTGGACCATGTCTGGCATTTTGATCACAATAGTAATACATGTATCCATCTATCCTGTTTCAGAAACATAGTTACTAACCTTGGAGAACCCATTGGGCATTTCATGAATCATGCATCCAGAAGGAAGTCGCCAACAGCGAGAAATAGGGATATTCTCTTTTAGGAAATCATATGACACATCTGCTATTACCCATACACCTATTTCAACTTGTTGACAGTAGCGAAGGAAGAAGAATTCCCGAGGTTTCACCAAAGGTGAAAGAATGTGCATTTCTTCATACATCTGCATAGAGAGTCTTACTTGTCATTAAATCAAACAACTATAGATAGCAAAGAAACTCACCTAAAGCAAGGTCTGCACAAAAACATACCAGCTGCAAGGTTTCAGTTCGGTTTCCCGACGAACCACTTTCAAGTACTTCAACTGTTCGTGCTTTTGTAACTATTGTTGGGAAAAGATTAACCCACTTATCCTAGAAAGATATGTATTGCACTGTTATAAAGTACTTTCTTGCATTGTAGATAATTAATGTAAGATTACAGACAGGAAATAACTAACAAAAACGATTTTAGGTGCTAACCAAATCTAAGAACATGTCAACCAATTGCATTCCAGTCATGCAAACTATTTGTGAGTGTTTTGATGATTCTACACGTACACTGGAACCTTTGAAGTGATTAGCCCTAGGAAATATCCTTTCATAACTGTCACGATGAAGAACAAATTTTCCATCAGCTGCAGACTTGACCCACAAGGGTTCATTGATACGCAAGAGCTTAACTAATTCTTCCATAGCACTTGTAGCAGCCTCTGACATTAGTTCCTTGTCCATCTCTGTAAATTCTTCCATTGGGTGGGACAACATATTATCATCTGAAATTGCAAGAGCTGGACCTAAATCTATGCCAAGACCAGGACTTCCAATCCCTTGGTTCGGTGACAGATCCAATGAAGATCCTAGGGTAGGAATCAGAGACTCTAGTTGTGACAACGGTTTGCCAATGTACCTTGCAAGAAGGGTTGCTACTTTCTTATGCTGAAAAGAATTCATAATCTAGACTTTTGTTAGAAAACTAATGAAATAAACAATTCACATCAAAAGACATTATGCCAATGAGATGTTGAGGCTTGTAAAAGATAATTGATTAAACTATTTAACTAGCCTCTTCTTTTAGCTGGGCATTTTCCAGCTGCAGCTTTTGCAGATTAACCTCGTGATTTTCTTCCAAAAAGGATGGACCCCCACAAGATGGACAAGCTACATTCTTCAGTGCCTCTTTGATTGCCATGTTTTCCAATTGGATCCTTTCATTATCAGCGCGAAGAATAGTGTTATCTGCTCGCTCATTTTGAGTCTGAAGATTTCAAACGTATAATATGATCAGCATTACTCAGCTAGGCATGTCCTAGAATGAAGTATCAGACAAAGGAAGTAGGCAATAGACCACCTTTTTTTGAGTCCTCTTATTCTGAAACCAAAACTTTATTTGTTTTGACTCAAGCCCAAGTTCCCTGCCTAAATTTCGCCGCTGGGTTTCATCTGGATGTGGGCACTCGTTGAAGAATCTTCATTTCAAGAATGAGAATTCCAATTAGTTAAGAGAGTAAAGGAGATGAAGTAAATATCAAATACAAAAACAAAAACGATACACATAAACTATGAAGATAGATATGGACAAAGGATCAGAGACGACACAGACACGACAACATTGCGAAATCCCTAACTTAAGTACACGACACAGTATATGCATGTATGTCATGAAAACGTCAACAAGTACCTGAAAATATATCTGACATGCATTTGACGTAAGTTGAAACATGTTCAAAAAGTATCTAAGACGTGTCAAATAGCAAGACTTCTATATTTATAAGAGTACTATTTAGACGCGTCATAGTGTCATAAATGTCTGTCTAGCACGTGCCTGACATGAACACAACTCTTCTACAAGCGTTAACCCTTCATTATAAGGAAATGGAATAACGTACATAAATGATCGATCGAATTTTAGAATGTACTCTTGGACCGTTATAAACAATAAAGTGAACCAAATTATTTATAGCCCCTCTCCGTATCCCCAAAAAGTAGTAAAGAATAGACAGAAACAGAACATAACAGAACATGTGCAAATTAACTGAAAGGTAGACCTTCCATTCTATTTTTAGGGAGATCAATGCTTTAGACGTAAAAGCATGATCATTCAATTTTGAAGGACCAGGGCATATAAATTGCCTAAAACACATCATATACAAGGCAAAATAATAATAGTAATAATCCATGTCAATAGATAAACAAAAGGGAGACCACTCATTTACTTAGCAGAGACTAAAGACTTTCAGCCCTAAAATATATGAGCCCCAAGGAAAAAAAAGGCAAGCTTGATCATACAATAAATAATCACTTAAAAGAAGTTGAGATACAAAAATGCTTCCTTAAACCATTAAAACATGCAAGCAAAGCAAAACCCCATGTCATCAGAGACATCAAGTCAAACAAAGAAAGGAAGAGAATTGTTCATCCTCCATGCAGGGAAATGAAAATTGAACTTAATTAAAAACCCAGAAGTAACTTCAACTATGGTTGTCAAATGAGTATCAGTCGTCAGTCTCTGTATCATCTCCCTGGTAGATTAGTACAAGGTAACCCCTTTCATATCCTTCGACCGACCATAAGGCAGGATCAAAGTTCCCTCGTAGACAACCAAACGAAAACATCAAAAAACTGCTAAAAATTGAAAAGATTGTTGACAAGCAAAGGTGATCTTACGCTTCAAGCCGAGCTGTCTGAAAGGCAGTGTGACGATGATACGTCCTTTTTCCCTTGTTGCCAGAGTTTCGAGGGTCTTGATCATTACCACCCCCACCAGTACCTCCCATTGCAAAATTCATTTTTCGAACTCACCCAGGAAATGTACCTGCAAAGGCTAAACCTTTTTCTCTTTCCCTTTGTTTTGCTTCTCGGGTTTGTGAATTCTTAGGGTATTTATACAAGCCAATAAGCCCTTCACGGTAGCCTAGTTGTAGTTAACATATACGGACTGGCCTCCACGGGTCAATTCCATATAAGGTAAAACACAATAAAAAGAAAGCAAAAATTTGAATACTCTGATCCTGGACTTGGATTTTGGGATTTGGATTCTTGGGTATTACGGTAATTGGAAAAGTTTAATCTTTTTCCCATATATGCAAAAATCACCTCCAACCAGGTACCAGGTAAATTACAGATAAGGTTGGGCAATATATGGAGAGTGAGATAAGCAGTGAAAGAAAGATACCATTTTTAGGAAATAATAATTTGAGTAAGTACACAATGTAACGGATGGTCTCTGAATACTTCCATCTACAGAAGATGCCAAAGATGCAAAACTGAAAAGAAGAAAAAAAAATATGCAGAGAGTCCATGCAGAGAGTGCGAATAGATAGAGACGAAACCAGATAACGAAGCCCACAGAACGAGAACATTGACTCGCTTGGCTTTCCCATGTGGTTTTCGCCGTTGAGAAAGAGGGAAATGGGTGGGTTTGTTTCAAGCTTGGTGGTTTCAAAGAAGAAATATGCAGGGTCATGGAGTTTGTGGTTTACACTTGGAAGGGAAGACGAAAGGAGGGAAGGAAAAGGGCAAAGAAAAGATGTTGAAGTTATTACCTTTGGTGCCACATCACGTAACTGACTTTTGATAAGAAACCCTTCTTCTGTCGTTTACTGAACAAAGTCAAATGTATGATTCTAATACGACCACGGTTTTTACGGTTCTAACTTCTAACTTCTAACTTCTAAGTCCAACGTTACTATTCCTTTCTTTCGTATGAATTTTTGTCTTGTTCTTTAGATGAATGCCGTTTCATTGTTTCAACTTTCAAGGACTATCTTCAATATTGTCAAAGATACACAAAATATGAAAAATTATTAATCATAAAATATATTTAATTAACCGGGTCTCAATTGTCATTTACCAAATCGACTTAAATTAATATTAATAGTTAAATATGATAAAAAAATATTTTAATATTATCAAATATTTTTTATAAATTTGTTGAATAATATAATTTTGTTTTAATTTTATCATTTTATTCATTTGTTGTTTATATTGTTTAAGTACTTAAAAGTTATTTTCAGTGAATTATTTTTTACATAATTTTAAAAATATTATATTTTAAAATAATATCTCATGTTAATGTTATTTTAATGTCTTGACATGTACTTGTATATCAATTTACTATTTATTTATTTTTAAAAATAAAAATAACAAGTAATTTTTAAATTCTAAATAACTTCTTAACAAATTTAATTATTCACTAATATTTTTTATTACAAAATTTATACTATCCAACCATTCCACCATCTCTTAAAATTTGATTACATTCATTCTATTTTTGTACTTTCAGTGAGAAGATTTTAGCAGATAAAACATTATTAGGGTCCAATACCATATATAATAATATAGATTGTTTCTATTCTATTCCATTGATTATCTTCCTTCCAACTCCACATAATTTTTATATAATTAAATATAATTGATCTAAAATAACAAACAAAGAAACACACACATATTATTTGTGTCTTAACATATACTAATCTGAATATCAATTTACTTTTTAAATAAAATTATTTAAATTTTAACTATCCGTTATTTTTTAGAAAAAGAAAAAGAAAGAACAAAATTTAAAATAATAATATAAGAATAATATTGCCTAATTATCTACTATCCCTTAAAGAAATAAAAAATAAAATGATAATATAGAAATGATAGGGACAAATCTAGTTCAATGATCTAACTCTAAAAGCATATTAATATAGATAATGCTTTCATAGAATATAGTACTAAAAAAATACTTGAATACTTTATTTGTAAAGTTTTTGTCTTAAATATATTTATATAAATATTACTTTATGACTATACAATAATTTTTCCCAAAATATTACCAAAATTATTAGTACTATTAAATGAACAAACTAACAAACAGTTTATAATCATATTTCCTATAAATAAATATTATAAAATTATCCTTTTTAAGAGTTAAAATTTGCTTACATATTTGTAAAAAAAATTTAACATGGAAAAGACTAGCATTATTTATCCTCCAAAAGAAATTACACAAGTTTTCTTCATATATATATTATCATTATTTTCTTCCTCTTACTCTTTTATCTTTCAAAGTTTGGACTTGAAGTTAACTTCAAAACTAAATGAAAAACAGTTTCTCATGTATTATTAGTTTCTTTTTTTAAAAAAAATATATTTTTATTCAGTGTTTTAATAAATAATTCCAAAGTTATAATATTATTATGATCACCTAACCTCTCCTGGATGGATATGAACTTACTTTTATCTTTATTTGGTTAAAATACAATTCTTAGATTAAACTTTTGCACGTGAAATAAGTTCTTCAAATTTTAATAGATAAAAAATAAAAAATATTGTTCATAAAAAATAAAAAAATAAAAACGGTTTACATCAAAATAAAAATAAAAATAGCTTCTAATCTAGTATGAGTAAATATTTTTTATAATAAAGTATGAGTAATTATTTTAACAAACAAAGTCATATATATTGGAAATAATTCACTTTGACTTTGACTCTAAAAAATAATTATTAGTTGTAAATAACCACTTCCATACAAAACATCACAAATTTATAAATAATAACTAAAAATTATATTACCTAAAAGTTAAAACAATTAAATTAAAATTTTTATCTAACGTTATTCACACTTAGTGATTTAATTTTTACTATATTTTTAACTCAATTTATTCATTTCGTTTTTTTTTGTGGGTCTAAACTAAAGGAATTATTTGGGATATATTGAATTTCAAGCAGATTAATTATTAAAACTAAGAATATAAGAAATTATATTTCAAATGATTAAAATAAAGAATTACCTCTTAACCTAAAAATAGTATCAATATTACTTTTTTAATTTCCATTGATGAAAAAATTCCAGTTATAATACTACTAATTAGTCATAGGTATGTGACCTTTTATTTTATTATTATCTTCTAGACTAAATTTTCCTCCTTACGTGAACTAAGATCTTCCAAGTTAAGATCTCCCATGAAAATAAATAATAATTAAAAAATAGTACATATCAAAATATTAGTAAATATTAGTGGCTTTGACATGAACTTAACATGTATATCAATTTATTTTTTAGTTATTAAAATTAAAATAATTTTTAAATTTTAAATTTTAAGCAACTATCTCACTAATTTTATAACTACTAATTAATAATTTTTAATTATAAAAATAAATAATATTATCACACCATTTCACCCATTATCTTTTAAAATTTTAAAAAAATATTCATCTTCTTTCATACTTTTTATGAAATGAATTTAGCATATAAAAATATAAAAATAACTTTAAAACCATAAATGATGTAGTTAGAATCATTTTCATTCAGATTGGTAGTCCCTCGTGTCATTAGGCATTTTGTTCATATTCTAAACTTCCTATTATTTTTATTTTTATATAATAAAAATATTTTTAAATCAATTTATGCGTTAATTAAAATTAAATTATTTTTAAATAATTTAAAGAATGTATCATTCACATTAAAGTAATGTATTTAAGAATGTTAACATCGAAAGATTTAAATTTAAATAATTAAAATAAAATATATATACTTTTTTAATTACTTAACGGTAACTAAAAAAAAGTTACAATCCAATAAAATCTAACTTTTATTTTTTTGTATTAATTGATGACTTCTGGTATATATAATTATTTTTTAAATTTTATTTAAACTCGTAATTCTATATTTTGTCAACGTCTTGGGCCTACGTGTCCTGTTGGGCTTTTCTCTTCAAATCTTCATTAGATTTTATTGGGCCTACGTGTCCATAAACTTTCTAGGCAGGCTCTCACAATGATACTAACTAAAGTAACAGACTCTTGTTTCTACTTTCTAGGGTCCATTTCCAAAGAAATGGACTCTACCCATTTTCGTAAATTTTGATCCACGCGTCAGATAATTAGGATTATAATAAAAAATTATCTTAAAATATGTACAAATAAAAAATTATCATTAATCTTGGCCGTCCTGGTCCCTATTTTTAATATATTTAATTAGTTTTAACTTATAATTTTTAATTTTAAAGATGATTTTGGTATTACTGTTTAAGGTCCATTTATTTTGATGAAAAGTGAGTTTTCAACTTTTTTTTAATCTTCAATTGTTTGACTAAAAAAGATTGATAAATAATTTTACAAAAATATAAATCAATAATATTTAGAATAAAAAACGTCATCCACTTCTTATTAACTTAAGTTTTAACGCCCCAATACTCCATTTTCTCTTTTCATTTAACTTCAATTGTAACTAAGTTCAACGTAATTGAAAACATCCTCCTTATTCTTAGGTATAGGCCCTTATTTGGGTTTATAATAAGTTATTTTCTTTCAAAAAATAATATATTTTGATAAAAAATATACCTATTTATTTGAATTTATAAAAAATGGATAAGTTAATAAAAATAGAAAAAACTTCCTATAATGAGAAGTTAAAATTTTTAACTTTTATTGGTAAAGAGAAAAATAAGAAGAAAGAGAAACATTTATTTCTAAAATTGTTTACTCTACTTCAAAAGTTCTTATAAATTATTACATTTAAATATAAAACAACTTATCCTTACAAAAAAACATTTAAATATAAAACAACTTATCTTTAAAAAAAAATCTTTCTTTCTATAGGAAAAATAGAAAATACATTTTCTAATAAGTCCAAACAAACATGCCCATAAACTTGTTATTAGTTCTCAATCTTGGCCAAAGTTCTTGGATTCTATCCTGACCTTAGGGTTAGAGTGCATTAGTTTAATGAAGGGCCCGTTTAAATGAGCTTAAAAAAAATTCTATGAAAATGCTTTAATTAAAAATTTTTTTATTAAGAGTAAAAGTTATTTTATCAGTCATATTTATTCAAATTAAAAAATAATCGGTCATTTTTCTTTATTATTAAACTTTTATTTAAAGTTATTATTTTTAACTTTAATTTTTATACCTTTTGTACTTGTATTTTTTTTATAAGTTCATCTAAATATTATTTTTTATTCAAAAAATAATTTTTAAAAAAATTTTAAAAAAGTTCATTCAAACCAACCCTAAGTTGTGTATGATGATAATAAAACAGGTTGAAAATGATGTGAATAAAATTAAGGCAAAAATAGAAAGTTGGAGTAAGGTAGTTTAGCGTAGCAATTTGCATGAGGGGAATTTGTTGGTGTAGGGTAGGGAGGGACCACAAGGACCGTTGATATAATGTTCATCACAAAAACTAACCCGCTTTTCTTGCCCAATCACCTTTTGCGTGAGCCATCTTCCTCTGATCATCTTTCTTGTTCCCTTCATCTATCTAATTCCAACCTTTATCCTTTTCTAATTATATTTAACATTCTTATCACTTTTAATATCTAGCTTTAATGGAGTCATACAATACTAGCCTGTCCAAATTCACATTCACTTTTTCACTTTTCACTCTTTTATTTATTATTTATTTTATTTTAAAATAATAATTTTTAAACTCTAAATAACTCTTCATTATTCCTTAAAATCTAAAAAATCATATTTATCTCAAAATCTTATTATTTATTGAAAGTAAAAAATCGGTGCGTCATATAAGACTGAATATAATAATATAAGTTGATACAGTTCAATTTAATATAAAATGATTTTATTAAAACATTGAAAATCTTTAAGATCTATAGATATAAAATACACAAAATTCCATAATATATCTATTGTTTATAAGCATTGAAAACAACATTTTTTCTATTGTTTATAAGCATTTAGTCAATACATGAAATTTTTTAAAATAGTATTATGATAACAATTTATTTTTTATTACGAAAGAAAAATAAACAATTGAAGTTTTTGTAAAGCAAAGTTAAAAAAAATAAAACTTTTTAAAACAAAAATACTTTTTATTTTTTAAATAAAAGTATAAATATTATCTTAAATATTAATAACATTACTAAAACTACAAATAAAATAATTTGGTCAAATACAAACTTTTTTTATCATAATAATTTTAATTTTTCAATAAAAGATTAAATTTAGTTTTGCGTGGAATACATCCTCAAATTTGTGTTATTTTATGTCTTTGGGAATAAAGACAATTATATTACATTCATTTCATCTTCAATGGTATTACTTCTCATGGCATTTGGTGTATTTATTTTAAACAAATGCTATATTTTGTTCTTTAAAAATAGGTTTAATATCTATTAATTAATCACTCAAAAGATTTTTTTTATCAATTGACTTTTTTAAATATTGTTTTTATATCGTGTTTATTTCAATTTAAAAATTTAATTACACAAAAATTAATTTTTTTAATGAATCAATTGATAAAAAATAAACTATTTGATAAAAAATATTTAAAGAAATTAATTAATAATACTCATCTTTACTTTAAGAAAGACATATTTTTACACAGATGACATGTAGGTTTAGCCTATATCAAAGTTTCTTTAATGAGATAATATTTGGTGATATTTTGGAAATGTTGTAATTAATTTTAATGATGTTTTATTAAAAAAAATATTTTCTTAAAAATTAAAAA